>VWZD01007560.1:22340-102340 GCA_013396695.1 Sakesphorus luctuosus | reverse complement strand
TCCCAATCCTGCAGGACCCCTGACTGTGTCACAGTACCCCATAAACAAAGTCTAACAGGTCACCCAGGACAGGGGATTAAGAGGCCTAAAGCAAGGGCCACTTGTAAGGAAGGAACACGCCTGAACACATAGGGCTCAGGCTTTATTAAATTATTGTTATTATATTTAAGCCAACTGCTGAAGTAACTGGCAAGTTTACAACACTTATAGAATCAAACATGTTGCTAATATATCAATATTTGACAGAAATCCTGACAACTAAGGGAACGATATGGATAAACACACACATTAAGCAATTTCAAAGGAAGAAAATATGACTGTTTCAACCCAGCATTGACTTCTGAGTACATTCTTATTACTCTTTTGCCAAAGTAGTAATCACTTATTGTCAGTGTTTTACATTGCTTTTTTCATCCAACTGTATAAACCATGTTTCTTCCTTAAAACAAAAGGGCTGTGAAGTAATCCTAAAGTGAGAACTGTGACCAAAGTTAATCCTTACTCCTTTAAAAGAATGTTTTACATTTATATTATGACAATGCTAAAGTTTGTGCTGTGATATGAACATAGAAATGATATTTCAGAATTAGCAATGCTTATATTCTTGCTAAAATAAGAAACACTTATTTTTCTTTTACAGGATATTGAAATTTCACTTAAACAAATGTGTGCAATGTAAACACACACCAAAAAAATGTAAAAAGCATTCTTCCAGATCTTCTGTAAAAGAAAATAAAGTATACAAAATTAAGTTGCAAAATTGTCATTTTTGCATCCTCCTAAATGCTCTTGACATATGTAAGCACAAACATGGAAGAATATATTTCCAAAGGGGGAAGAACACATGCTCAGATATTATCTGGGAAAAAAATGCATTGAAATTCCTCTGTGATGAATAGACTTTTTTTTCCTCCTCAGGGTGACCTCTACCTTCAGAATATGATGGTTTTATTATGATTAATAAATTTCATTTCCACAGAGGAAAGGAACAGTGTCAGCTTAAACTTAAAGCAAGTGGGTTTCTTTTTAAATGCTAATTTTTAAACACGCCCTTGCATGACACCAAATTTAGAAGCTCAGAA
Organism: Sakesphorus luctuosus; assembly: GCA_013396695.1. NCBI lineage: Eukaryota > Metazoa > Chordata > Aves > Passeriformes > Thamnophilidae > Sakesphorus > Sakesphorus luctuosus. The sequence continues at coordinate 101,258 of VWZD01007560.1, read as the reverse complement.
GGTTAGCAGAATAGATTCTGATTTCCATGCTGAAAATAGTAAGAAGGATTTAAACTATATAGTCACACAGCAAATCAGTAAGCTGGTTCAGTCACACAGACACTGGGGCATTTAGTCACTCACGCCAGGGTGCTTACTCCTCATTAAAATTAGTGGCATTTAAATGCTTTGTGATCATTTACACTGGAAAGAATCATTCTAGGTAAACAATTCACTAAAATCTAGGCCATGCAAGTGGTGAAGTATTTTGAATAGATTAATAGTCAATGTGATTATCTGTGTATTTCACAGGATGTTAAATCAATCTATCAAAACCGAGACACGCACTCACAAATTCTTGTCTAACAACATATTTGATGAACAATTTTGATGCATCACTAATTAGCACAGGGTATGCTGCACTAGTTTCCAGTATCTGGGACAAGCATTCAGGACATAATAGGGAAAAAATTACGCTTGCTAGCATTTTGTTACCATACTGACAGTGGTTCCGAAATAGCGGGACTAACAACTAACTGGGAATAACTGAGAAAGAACCAAGTGTAGCCACAGTAATAAATACAACTGTAAACTATCCACCAATGGATGTTACGTTCTGTACTTCTGCTGTGCCTCAATCTCTTCAATCATCTTCAGTTGAGGGTTTAAAAACACTAAAATATTACATAAAAGGACAATTTGGTTTCCGCTGAACAAATAAATAAAAATGGGAAATTGTGAGATTTATTTTAGTAAGGCCTTTGAAATGGAATATCTCTCTAAGTCATCAGTAGCAGGTGTTGTTAGTGTCTCCAACAATTGACAAAGGTTGTGCCTCTCTAGCTGTAATTACCATTCCAGGATTTTAAGTTCTTCAGTGCTATGGCTGTATTTCCATACACACCTCAGCCAGACAGTGGAACTCTGATTCTGGACACAAATAGAAGCTCCTTGATAACATACATGCCATTGGGTTTAATAACAGCATTAATAAGGAGAAATTCACCACATGAGAACCAAATTAACACACTTTCCTCAAGTAACCTGAGAGCTATAGAAGGAGAATTTTAAACATGATTTTGTTCTTTAGGAATTTGTTGCACATATTTCACTTATTATCATTTCCCCCCATTTTTTTTCAAGTCTGCATATCACTACAGAGGAACTACAGAAAATTATGAATCTGCTTAAAAGGGAGAAGTTAAAAATTGGGCACTATCTCAGCTAAAGCTGGGGTCTCATCCCCCATGACTTGTACATACACTTTGCCTGTAATATGGCCACTGAAAAGCTCCTATCTCTAACTTCCAAAGGCTTATCCACTCTTTCCCAGCTTTGATTATAACCGAAAAATCAAGCAATAAATTTCCGTCTTCTTCAGACCTATATGTGTTGAATTTTTAACCAGGACAACCTTCAATTAGCGAAATTTTTGTGCTGACAATTATTACTGAATTTCATAAGAGGCAGTTGAAGGAGTGGGCTGTGGTGGGTGAGGTTGGACAGGCCCAGGGCAGAGTGTTTTGGTCACCCAGGGAACGGGCATCGTTGGAGGTGGCACGGGAAGGGCCATCCACAGCTCCCCTCTCGTACATCTTAGTGCAGAATTGCAAAGAAATGTTAGACAAAGATGGGAACATTTCAGTGGAGAACAAGGAAAACAAAGCTAACCTGGCCTTATCCACTGAGTCCAGTAACTTGGTCATTTAACTCTCATGATACCAAGAGAGATGACATGAGCAGCAGAGCTCCTTCCCATCCACACCACTCTTACACCAAAGTGCTGAGCAGTGTTTCAGGCTTAGAGGGTCAAACCTGTGCAGCAGTGGTGGCCCTTTAACTTAAAATCCATCCTATTGCAGTAGGATGGTATCTGCTTATGGTGTTCAAAGCAAGTGCAACCAATCAATTCACTTAATTTTAGGTGTTAACACCAGGCATTTAGGCATTTCAGTCACCTGAATGACCAATAACTCACTCTCTAGATCTCAGAAGGCAATGGAAAAAGAGGTCTCTGAAGTTTTTATTGAAGATCAAGGAAATTGAAATCTGTTAAAATCAGTTTCTGGTCATTTTCCCTGATGGGAAAGGTTAAGAATGCCAAGATGCTCTATGCAAAGTTTTAAATGTACCTCATCAAACCTTGTTGTACAAGGGAGGAGCATAATGTACTTTATTGCATATCATCTTCCTCTTCCATGACCTATGATGCGCTACAGACTTGTGATGTGGAGCAGAGAGAGAATTGGGAAGAGACAGGGAGCACAAGAGTGAAACTTTAAGGTGTTCTGCAGTGCTGAACTCCTGGGTGCCTGGAGAGCCATGAGGGATTTCCCATGGTTATAGCACTAACATTCCTAGGGTTTCACAGAGATAAGAAACTTGACCAAGGTCTACCACAGGGAGAGGGTGATCATGAAAGGTTTCCAGGCAAGGATCTTCACAAATATGGCATTGGTGAAATATTAAAAGCAGTGTTTACTTTTTCCTGCAGGTTGGAGCAAGGAGAAACTTGAGAAGCCTACGCAGAATTTCCTGTATGTAGAGATGAAGCTCAAATTCTTGACTCTGTATTTATTTATGTCACATCTCAATTTGGCCAGTTAATTTTCTTGTTAATTGACAGGCATGTTTTGCAGAAACTTTGGTCACTGACGCTCAGATGTGGTTTTCAGGTTTTACTTCTGTTTGCCAACCTGTAGCTTCTTTTGAAATTTGTCAGATGTTTACAGCCAGCCAAAGCTGAGCTGGCACCTTCTTAAACATTTAAATAAACATGCTTGATATTGGTTAATTTGCAGAAATACAGAAGTGTACCAAACAGCAGCACAGGTGACTTTCCCTGGAGCTGATGCTGAATTACTGCTATGGAGCAATCCCAGGGACAGACCTCAGCTCAAAAGCTTACACTTAAGTTTCAGTCTTGCTGTCTGGATTTACATAAATGTGGGAAGTACTTGATGCCTAGTCAAAAATTTAACATAATTCTGTGCCATCAACACCAACTTTTGCACGTAGCCTCCATCCAAGAAACTGAGAATTCATACAAATGTCCTTTAAAAAGCCACTGGGGAAACTGTGGCTTGCTACAAACTGACACCTAAAACCAGCTCTATTCCTATGAAAATCAAGTATTTCTTCAGTCTGTAAAGCATTTTCCTATTACTATTGCTGTTATATTTAGGGGCAATAAACTTTGAAGAAATTCTTATCTAGTTCAATAATAAATATACTGGGCACTTTGTTTATTAAATTTTAAAACAGTCTTTTGTGCTTGTGAGTAAAGTTCTACAGCATGCAATGAGAGGGTTTTTTTTGTTTAATGTTTTTAATGAAATATGATAATCTCAAGATATTAACACTGAATCCTTACTCATTGGATGTACTTGTATACAGGCATACATGCATGCACACACACACAAACCATCTTTCATGTGCACTACCAATCAGAGAAAACCAAAAATGCAGTTGCTTCATTAAAAAACCAGCACAGAAGATGCACACACACATGCTTCTAACGCACTTGTTGAGGACAAACACAGATTATTCACTATTTCTGTTATCAAAGGAGCTTCACATTGCAAATCCTCCCTTTACAAATCACAGAACCTCAGCTTTCCTTAATCTTGTCATGTTGTCACATTTGACTAGCCATGCGAACTGACCCAGAACTGCGAGCAGGGGGCAGGCAGAGCTGCCAGGGAGATAATGACAAAGAGGCCAGAAAGGGCTGCCAGTGTTTGCACTGGGTGAGAAAAAGGAATTAATCAAACTTCAGGAAAGAAGAACAGAGCATAATCAAAGTGTTTACTGATTTTTATCAACTGATCCAATGGCTGAACATCTTCACCACACAACTCCCGAGAGCAGTAAAAGCCGTAACAAATGGAATTCCATATAAGCAACTATTTACAGCGGCAGTAAACGCAAGTTTAAACTGCCAACATAAAGGACACTTGAATTTATAGAACAAGTTTAATTCTGTGCATTAGTGCAACATTTCCCAGGCTTTCCAGAGCAAAAACTTCACTATCTGCTGTTTTTCACAGGGAACAGCAGTACAGCCTTAAATAAATACTGAGCACAAAGACCTTACAGAAGCTCCTTCATCTTCATTTTTTATTTGATTAGTGGGAGAGCATAACATAATAATAAAAGCATCTCAAAGAAAATGTTTATTTTCCCAGTCAAATTGCTTCAAGAAATGAAGTCAAACCCATTGACAGCAACACTAAAAGGGAAGAACCTCTCACAACTGAGCATGTGCCTTCACACAGTAATTCTAACAGGCTACAGGAAACATCTCTGAAATCCCTTCCAAAGCAGTTTGGGTTATACTCTTTCAAAATTCTTTTGCAAGAGTATAATCTGATCCATATCTCCTACCGGACACATGAATAGGTCAGTGAGATGCATTCCAAGTATGTATGGCATAATTTTGACCAGCTACAATTATTTATGTACCATAGCACAGGTGGATTTGCCACAACAGGCACCGTAACCATTCTAAGCACTTCATCCAATAGTGATTTGTATCTCCATATTTGCTATTGTTTAATGAATTAAATTTGTGGCAGCGTTACTGCTGATAGGTTAATGATGGTATACAGGAAAATTGCAATGACTAGAGCAATTGAATTTGTTAAAATGGCCACTATTCTCTCAAATACTTGAACAGTACAAACTCTAATATTTGTTTCTTGAAGCTGCCTGCTTTTATACAAAATCTTTCTTGAGTTATGAAATTAAACCTTTCAGAATGTTTAATCTATTTTGATACTGTATCTTTCTCCAGGTGGGGGGTCAATAACTTCATCTAAGACTGTCAACTTTTCAAGCTTTATAAAGCATTTCCTTTGCGTGCAGACATGCACACACACAGTCCCTCCTCCTGGGGCTGATTCTGCTCAGAAATGTAAATAAATACAGTCACAATTGGACAGATGTTAGATCCACTTCCATTGCACTTCATTCTAAATTCAGGTTTATATATACACTTGCCTCTCTCTCTCTCTCTGTTATTTCAAAACCATAAACTGCAAATACACTTGAGAGAAAAATAATACCAAGCATGCATCCACACTGGATTATTTTGTTTGTATGTGGAGGTTGGATAACAGTTAAAAACTGAGAGAAGAGAGAGTAACATATATCTAGAATAATGATCCTCTCCCATTTTTACACAAAAAAATATAAAATGTAATACGCAGTTACATCTGAGAATGCACTTGGAAAAGACATTAAAATATTTTTTATTTACAAACTATGAATTTTGATCTTAGAGAATCTAAAAGAAAAAAAATAGATTGAGCATAGATTTCAAAAATCCACTAGAAATGCTAAAGATGCAAACCGAACAATGTTCTGCAACCAAGGTGTAAATAAACCATGGATTTATTCTGGGTCTCACTCTGATTTATCCAGAGCCTGATAGGGCAAGATGCCCTTTGCCCCCATCAGCCAAGAACCTCAGGATTAATTCTCCTCTAATGGAAGTATTGTCACAGATTTGCTAGAGGAAGGTCTTCAGAGATCCTTGTGAAAATTCCAGCATCAGACTGATAGGAGGTTTCTGATAGTTTCCCTGCCTCTGTTCTAGTTCAGATCTGTTTGCAAACCCTTTAATCATTCCTGCCAGAGAAGATCTATCCCCGAAGTGCAGAACTTCTCTTCTGAAGAGTAATTATTTTTAGCCTCAGAATGCACTGGATGCAATCAAGAGTGAAATGCTTTTAAATTTCCCATGGAAAGATCCCTCTGGCAGATTTCTGAATAGGTTTTCCTTATGTAATGTGCATTCAAGACCAGAGACATATATTTTGATAGAAGTGTGTATATGGACACACTGCCTGTTCATTAACACATTTATCTACTCAAGATTACTTTATTCCCAAATCAAATAAGATTATCATGTGGCTGAGGGCTAAGTATCCTCTGGCAGGGATGATAAAGTATTAGGGAGAGAAGAGTATTACCAGCAGGATCACCCAAGACCTCCCATTTCCGTTGGATGATAAAGTTCCAAGCAGAACTTTACTATTTGGAGTGTACAAAGACACACATTCTTTACAAGGAAACAATACAAACATACATATACTCACATTTCAAACATTGAGCACATTACCAGTATCTTCACTTTAGATCAATTTTACAAACACAGTTCAATTACTGCAATTGAGTTTAGGAGCACTAAAAAAAGCACTATAAAACTGTCCTGCAGGTGTTTTGCATGCATCTGAAAAACCACAGCAAGGTTAACCTTGGTTCTAAAATATATCTCTATATATGCTCCACGTACTAAAACACAAAACATCAGATAATGAAGTAGTTACAAGTCAACTTACAGATTCAAAAGACCAAATTCAACTTTGGCAACTTGAGTCACAGGAATATGGGCCAGACAATTATATCTCTTTAAAGCCAAAAGTCCTTTAAATTCTATTACTAAAACTTAGGTATATTGGAAACGGCAGAAACAGGCTTTCATTAGCTTTCTACTTCATATCTTATTGCAAAAAGGCACCCACAGTCACTTAGGATGGATATGTTTATCATATGGTCAAAAATATACCTAAAAATACCTTATTGTTGAATCAATTCAACAGGGGTAATGAGTTGGTAAACTGAAAAGTTTTGATACACATACACAGAGATCCATTTCCTTTTGTGTATAGTTCACTGAACATACTGATAAATAAGAGTGTCATATTTTGGACTGGAATTCCAGTACAAAATGTATATAATATAGTCTTGGGCACTTCAATTGTGCCTGAATTGAGAGGAAAAAAATGTCTTTATTCGAGCAATAATTATTGCTTAGAAGGGCTCACTGTGCAAAACAGGCCCCACAGACCCCATATCTAACTCAAGAATTCCAAGTTTAAAAACTGCTAAAATAATTATTTCTTAGTTAACAAGGCTTAGATTTACAAATGAGCAGCCTCCCTACTACAGCTCACTCCAAGGAGGAGTTGAGCAGGAAGCTCCAGGGAAATAATGAGACCCAAAATCCAAGTCTAGAGATATTGACAATGTGACAAGTGTTGACTTCTCAAAATGTATTTTATTCATGACATAAGACTTGGAAAAATCCATGTTACATCAGGTTTTCTTACCGAACTTTTCAGATTACCACCAAAGATGCTATAGCTAGCACAGACATTACTACAATTTTAGCATATTTTGGGTTTAGCTGTGTTCTTTTTCATGAATAAATGCTTTTTACTTATTTCTATGTAGAAAATGATGGCATAAACAGAAATCTCATCACCTTTCACTTACTTATGGATAATATAAAACTCTGCAAATACACACTTCTTAATACCAACATTTTGTTTCACACTCTACCCACCCCCTTTCATCCTTCAATATGAGCAACCTCCATGAACTTGATTTTTTGCACATTATTGGCAGAATAAGTCCCATCACTGTTACTATTTTGCCTTTTGATTTCTTACGTAGTAATATAATACCATCCTTACCTGAATTAAGACTAAGCTTGTTCAAACTCTATTGCTTAAAAGAGAGAAAATCCCTTGACATATTCAATATATTTATAAAATACCATTACCTTTTAAAGACATTATTCATTCTTCTGTACCCAAGGCTTACAACATGATAGCATAGCAAGGCTTTTTACTTACTAGAGAGTGATCCTCTGAAGACACAGACCCCCCTCTCCCACTATCTTATCCATAGGATAGACTTTGTGAGTGCTTTAGGCTCTGCAGTACCCTTGTGGGCATTCTTTGCCCCCAAAGAGTTGAAAAGAAAATTGTTACATCTATAGCACTTACAATGTCCTACACACATCTAAGGCTTTGCTCTTTTCATTAGTTCTGTTTGGTTTGGCTTTTTCAAAGTCACAGTCTCGATGGCACTGCCCAGCAAGCTTTTAGCAGAAGGTTTAACACATCCTTATGTACTAAGCCATATGATATTTAAACTGGAAACAAACCCCCAAAGCCAGCACAATAACCTAACAGCTTTTCTATGGCAGAACCTACAGGCTGAAGCTATAAATCAATCAAACTCTTCCAAAGATTTATACTCTGGACTTTCCTATGCTTTGTCTTACGATTAAATGCAGCATGTGAAAAAGGATATTGAGACCTGGATGGATGCATCAAGAAGTAGCAATGATTGTTACCTGCAGAGGTGTTACAAGAAATTTCATCTGCTGCAACGAAGACGAATTGATTTCTGCAAGAGAAGATAAAATTCACAATACTGCTTGCTGACTGGGAAATGTGCTAGCTGCCAATTGACTTGATGTTTACAGATGGGGGAGGGGAAGGGTGCTTAATTTTAATGAATGTAGCAAGAAAAAGTGTTGACGTATTTCAGTACTACAGAGTTTATAAGGATCATGAGGTAGACATGCTGGGATCTTTTAAATGAAATAATGGTGACATTCGGATATGGACTATGTACAAACTCTTGCATTGGAAGCTTCATGTTTAGTGTTACAGATATGTCAATATATTTATGAAGTCTAATAAAAATAAAACAATATATTGATATAGCTATTAAAGGGCACTACTGCAAAATATGTAAAAAGCGCTTTGGAAAAAAAATTAAATTGCAATTTACTTTGTGCATCTGAAAGGAGGATATTGAAAGTAAAATATTTTGCTTTTCCTATGTCTAATATAACTGCAATCAGAAAATTAATTTTCTCCTATTTGTTAAAAAATGACATAGTATATTCTCATATACTGTCATCCAAATACATAGAAAAGTCTTTTGCAGAGTCTTAGGAGAATAAGCTAGAGATATGAGTAATTTAATATAAACCTTCTCTTGCAAAATTCTTTTTTAAATCAGGTAACATAAAAAAAGAAATGCTAAATACACTAATATTTCAAAATGCAGAAAACTTCACCACGGCACAAATCCTGTTTGCCCTTTCCGAAGGCAAGGCAAACAGGATTTGGGTTAGTGGAGACCACACTTAAGGATTAACATGAAATAATGATTCCTTTATATGCATACCCAGCTTCCTGGCAGTATTCTGTGTGGTGCAGGATTATAAAGGACCTGGGGGAAGTGTTAACACCTGGGTGCTGCTTTATTCCCAACTGCACAGAGCTCCTCCCACCTGCACTGCCAGGCATGGCAAAAACTGCAACTCCATGTTCTGCACAGCTTTAATGCAAGAGTCTCAAATAAACAGGAGCCAGAGGGAACTAATTCTGGCTTGTGCTAAGAACTACCTGGAAAAACTCAGTTCTGCAAGCATTAAATACCCTGAGGATCCTACTGAAAACTATTTCACTCAGGAGCCAACGTCTCCTAGGAGTAGCAGAACCTTGAAGAGTTAAGTCCTAAGAGAACAAAATCTATTTTTATTACTTCACCTGCAACGTATTAAAGAGATTTGAAATCCTCATTTAGAAATCTGTGAACCTTGTTAATTAGAGGAATGTTAATTTAGGGGGGAAAAAAGAAAACAAAGTGGGGACTCTGCAATCTGTACTATAGGGACAGGATTGATTAAGTCCAAAAGAAGTATCTGATCATCGACTCTGCCCTGTCAAAGACACTGACACCTGCCCTTTAGTGTGAACTTAGTGAGCAAACTGATATTCTTTCATTTTCCACTGGAGGTACAATTGGTAGTTTTGCTCTTTATTTTGCGATCTGCAACAGTTTGACAAGCTAATGAGATTTACTCTGCATGTAGTGCTAAAGACATGAATTTAAAAAACAACGAAGGGGGATAAATTTCACAGTATAAATACAGAGCTACTCTGTATTTCAGAGGTAGAATAACTTGTCGCTGTTATCACTGCTTGTGATAATTACAGAGAGAGAAGTTAGGGGTTGCCTAAAAGGGATTCAGCCAGTAGCAACGCAGACTTACCAGCTACTGTTTTACAGAAAATCCTTCTGATTCATTTCTACAAAGTTATTAAACTGCCCTCTGATCTAAATGAAAAGATCCCCTTTTCTTATAAGCTGCCTCTAAAGTGATCACTGAGAAACTCCTTCTTTTATCTCTGCTCAGAACAGTGGAACACTGAGCCACAGACACTCTGTGTTCAGATGCCAAAGTACAGCACTCTCTGCAAGGATAAATTGCTGGGTTAGTACCTGCAGAAAGAGCCCAGCACACAAACTGTAATTTGCCTTTTGGAATGACAAGTGTTATTGGAACCGTTCTGAAATCTTACTTTGTTTTCACCAACTCTTTGATAAGTACTGATGGAAAACTAATTTTAAAAAAAATGTAACCCGTAGTGATGCCTCTTTAAAAACCATCTACTATAAACATTTCTTGTTAGATGGCCTCATAGGGAGACACTATTTCCCCTGGGGTTTGATTTTGTAAAATTAATTTCACAGCTCCATAATTAAGTTTTAAAAGTAGAACGTTACATACTGGTCAGCATAGCAACTGTGAGAATGAAAAGACTGGATGCTGGAGTTCAATAAACCAGTTTATTTTTTTTAAAAATAGCTAATTATATTTGTTACAATTACGCAAAATTGATTAGAACTTTGATGGCTTTAATGTTTTTACAGTGGCGGTTTTTATTTAACTAAATTCTACGCTATTGTTTACATAGACCTGGAGGGAGAACTGCTCATCAGAGGTATCACTACACACAGATATCCCACGTGATGTCTAAAGCAAGTTTTCCTCCTTGGTGTGGACAACCCCAGAGATCCAAAAACTGTCACTGTGGTGCATCATATTCCACCTGCCTCAAAGCAGGTGAAAAGCAGAGCTGGCAAAGGACAGCTAACCCAGCTCAGTCCTTTGCAAATGTAGGGCTGTTCCCTTTAAAGACCAGCTTTTTGCACTAACTATATTGAGCATACAAGGCTTAAAAACCTCACAAGTAAGATACGATGAAAATTCATGATGCATTTTAGGTTGCTTTAGTGCTCATCACTGCTACACTTTTAATGATTCAAAAATCTACAAGAATTCTAAGTGGACCCAACTTTATTATACAATAAGCCCTGCTCAATTAAGATACAGAATCACTTCCACAATTTAATTTGTGTATTAACAGTCAAAGTATAGAACTAAATTTTACTGCTCTTTGGTTTATTCTTCGGATTTAAAAGAACACAGATTTAAAAAAACAGAAAACTTTTCTGTTGTTGTTTAAGTGAAGTTTTAGAAGTACTTAATAGTTGTAAGGGAGATAAACAGAAAACCAAACGAAATTGGAAGGATAACATGACTAATACATTGATCTGAATGTACAGTTGGACACACTGAGCCTGCCAGATACTCACACCCTGGGCTAAGTGCAATCCTTTTAAGTGCAGGAATGGCACCTTTGGCAGTGTGAGCTCTGTGATGGAAACCCAGACAGTGTGGGTCATGCCAAGGTGCTGCTGGGACTCCAAATGGCCTTGTTCCATCCCAGCAGCTGCTTCCCAAGGGCAAACACACTGCAGACTATTGCTTCTCTCAAGCCTATAGATCAAGTTCTTATTTCTTCTAGCAAATTGAAAACTAACACTTTTTTTTGCCACTATGGTAATAAAGATATTTTTAAAGTTTGAAAAAAAAAAGTTTAAACATTTCATATAAATCCTGAACTCAGACAGGAGCAGAAGGGGAGGACAACAGAAGTACTACTAAGTGATTTAGATGTGCTTTCTTCATTTGGGGTGCTTATTGAACCTGCATTACACCATCTTCAAAAGGTTTGAATGTGTTCTCATTTCCTCTGCTCCATTCCCTATGGTCTCTTTGGCAGACTCCTAAGAAATACAACCTCTGGGGCCCCACACCTGCCATAAACCTCCCTCTTTCAGCACCTGCTCTTTCTACCCAGTAGACCTTTTGCATATCCAATACATTATGTGCTTTCTTTCTCTCTCCTTGATGCTCTTATTTTGGTGCAAACATGCCAGACTGTAGCATAAAACTGTGTTTATTCTTTTTTTGAAGATCTTTAACCACTGGAGCCTGAGCCTTATCCTCACTGTGACTGTTTAATGTACAGAACTACTTCTGTGAAGGAACCTCACGTGAATTGTTGCTTGTTGCTAAACTGTCCTAGAAAGATACAGTCTGTGCTAGAAGGGGCAATAGTTTGAGGAGAGAAACCTCACTACACTCTGTCAACATCTTCAATCTTAGCATTATTTTTCACAGGGTAGCTTCAAAAAAAAAATAAAACAAACAAACCCAAACCCCATTATTTTCTATATCCCACATGCACCTTTTGTACTGCACTTTTTATTATAGAGGACCTTTTATTACAAGAATCCTGACTAGCAATGTTAGAGCTTCAGCTCTCAGAAATGATCTTCAGTCATTATTAAACCACTGTTTTGTACTGGGGCAGGCACAGGGCTTGCACTATGAAAACAAGTATTGTTTGAAAGTTTTGCTGATGGCATGAGGTGGCCAGGAAAACTTAAGCTGTCAGAATGAAACCCACACTCTGCAGCATCAAATTTAAAAGAGAATAACAAAATATTTTCAGGTTCAGCTTTATCACCTGACTAAAAGTACCCCATTCTAAATTGAAGCAGGTCATTGATTGAAAGATTTGAATAATAAAGTATTAAACCAAAATATTTAAGCAGGTGAGGAACAGGAATTTAAGTGCAGCTTGACTAAGGTTTTGGTTAGATATACTGTTTAGCAAAAAATACTACTAATAACAGTAAATTTTGTGTACTCACAGAAATTAGGCCTTTTGGACTACCCAACTACTTAAATTTTTTTTTTAAAAATGCTATAACCTAGTTTCTTCAGAATGTTTATAACACAAATTAATTAAGAGCCCTAAGATGTTTCATAAATGTATTTTGTCAAGACGTTCCTTTACTAAAACGTAGCACCTGCCCATTCTTCAAGAAGAGCTTTCTTTCACTCTCTTGCTTCACAGGAGTCACCTTGACTACAGTGCAGTAGAACAGAAAGAACTTGTACCCATTAATTCCGAAGCATCCTGACCCGACACAGCAGCCACATGCACATCAACACTGAATGGAAGCTTAGATAATGCTAGATACGTGAAATTTGGTAAAATGCCAACAATCTGTAATTACTGTGTAGAATTTTTAGCTTTTACTTCTACAAAAATTGGTTCTGTAAGTATGTTTAGTCTTGACTCTTTTTTTGAATTGCTTTTAATCTACATATTCTGAATTTCTAGTGTGAAATACCTGATATTCCAATGAAGTTGATTAGCTTTTGGTGTACATGTTCTTTACATGCTCCATCAGGAATTATAGAGTATTATCAGCATTTCTGTCTAAGGAACATTTATGACTTTCCTTCAAAATTATCCAAAATTCCCTTAACATTTCCCATCCTTATAAACACTAACACCAATGATTTCAGCTACTGGAATGTTAAATAGATTCCAGAACAGAGAGAGAAATCTGCTTTATACCATCTTCAGTGCAATAGTGAACTTTAGGGTCCTTCATATGTGGAAAAATCAGGGATTCTCCTCACTATCAAGTTGGGGTGAAAGTTTTCTTTAATACTGAAACTCCAATAATTCAGTTAAGTGTTAGTATATACGACTTTATCAAATTTTCTACATCTAAGTAGCCTTTAAAATAAAAGTCAGTGGCAACTTAGAGTGGATCTCAGAAAGAGTGGAAACTTCTAACAGACTGGGTACAGAGCTCCCCACTGACCCTGCCTGATGTAGAAGTGCTCTGCCTACTTTACTGTTGGAAACTGTTGGAAGAGAGGAAGAGATTCAGAGGATGAGTCTCAGGTACTGGGGTTTTATGATTTGAGGGCTCTAACCATCATGAAGCACAATTCCAACCCAAGTTTAGGAGAGACTGTTTGCCTGAGTGTCCCCTCTAGAAGTTACCACGTAGATGTCCCACCCTGGGAAAGGACAGGACGCTCCTCTGTGTCTGCACTCTACATGTTCCTAGAAAAACACCAACCTACTACTTTTCTCTCCCCCAGTCACTGGCCCTGCTGCTCTTCAGAACCTCCTCCAGCTGTGTCTGGGAAGTTTATACATTTAGGTCATTGTGGGTCAAAACCACATGTAGGGCACACAGGCCACATGACCAAGAGTTCTGTGTCCTCTCTCTTCCTGAAAGGTTGGCTGACAGTCAGACTTTTCAGCACTGTTCACATTTCACACAGCACAATCAAGTACAAAATCTTCACACACACCTAATTTCACCCAGAAGTACCAGAGGTTTTCAATCCCTCTTCTCAGCAACACAGACCTTCCTTAAAACAGAAGCCATACTAGAGGTCAAGAGGGATTTTAAGAAATCAAGACTTCCCTAAAAATCATCACACTAGCTCTAGGAAATGTGAAATGGAAAAGAACTATAATCCACTAATAGTGAGTGATTATGCTTCATACACCTGAATTCTTAGGCTTTGCTGACAAACTTCACAAAAGTAGACAGAAATAATTTTGCTTAATATAGAGGTACAGACCCCCTCCCAAAAATACAGCAACTGCTGAACATGGGGCAGATCCCCAGAACATGAGAAATTACGCTGAAGGCAGGCAAACACAGAAGTTAGAGTGGGAAGATTTAAACTAGATTTAATCAGTTGACTTTTTCTGATAAGGCCACCATGGGATTTACAAACACAGCCAGTATTTAGAATTCAGGGATCAGAATCTCAGCCTGTAAAACTGATGCAGTTTAACTGAAAGCACTGACTCCACTGGAGCTATTCCAAGTTGTGTTCTCCAAGGATCTGGGGGTAACTATTGAGTGGAGCAATGACTTTTCCCAGCAGAGTTATATGTCCTACCCCTATATATTTCGCCATTATATTATTAAAGATATATTATATTATTAAAGATATTATTTTTCCTTCATGCTCTAAGTGTCAAGACTTCTCTGCTCTTGTGAGGACTCCAATGCTGAGGGCTTTTTCACTATGAATTACAATATAGCTGACAACTGGCTCCTGGAATGGTTACTGCAATATTCAAGGAGGGACAAAGTTTCCCTTTAAAAATCACTTTATTAAGTCCTCCCCAACTCCCTCCTTCTGATGTCCTAAATTTAAATATCAAGGCTATCAAAGAATTTAAACTTTTTATTATTAGCATAATAACTATAATTAGAAGGTTGATTTTGCTATTACCATGCTTTATATTCCCATTACTGTAAGATCAAAGTACATTATCATACTCATAGCATTTGAATCACAACACAAAGACAACTAAACAACTTCACAGCCATACCTATAAGATATATTAAATGAAGTGAGAATAAAACTATAAATAATTCATGCAGTATCAAGCTTCAACAACACTAACAGTAACTGGTTTGACCTGATGAGTGTTAGGAAAGTATATTTTATTTTTAGACTAATTTCTTCAATATCAGGTTCTTTTTTCTCTGCAGAACTGTTCAGGTGGTTGTTGAACAACACAGTTGTTCTGCTTGTTCAACTTAACCACTCATAATGATGCCAAGACAAAAAGGAAGATTTTGCTTTCACTCAGGTACTCTGCTTTCCTTGTCAAAAGATAATGCTGTCCTGCCTCCACCACTCCTCACCCTTTCATTAAAGACCCTTTCCTGAAATTTTGAGGCAGGCCTTGGAAGAACAGAGAGGAAAAACCTGCATGAAAAGAAAATAATGTAGCTACTTCTGCAACTATTACTGCCCAGAAAACACTAAAGCTCCTGGTCACTGCCCAAGCAAAGGCAGCTCATCCATCTGCCTGGGCTCAGCTGCCACATCAGAAGGTCCCGTGTCCCCCTTGCCTCCCCAGGTCTCTCACATGCCCTTGGGTGCCTGAAATGGCACTAAATCCCTGCTTCCAGACAGCTCAAGCAAACCCTTCCTTTGCCTGCCAGGTCAGTCCCCTCTGCATTGCTCCTCCTTTGCGTCTCCTTTGTGCTCAGCACGGGCCATTTCAGCGGGACTTGGCCAATGACAGGATGTCTCCACCATAATTCAGGCTGCCAAAGGCAGCAGGAGACAGGAAAGAAACCTCTCATTAAATTGCATCCTGCCACCACTCACACAACTTCTTGCACAGGAATGATTTGGTTTAATACCAAAAAAGTACTTTTGCAATTGCAAAAAACATACCTTCAAGAGAAGAATAAAGCCAACCCCTAACTCCACCGGACACTAATGGAAAGGTGCATTCCCAAGACCAGTGATGTGTCTGTTTTATTGCATTTGCTCAGAGAGAAAACCAACCAACCAAACAGAACCAAATAAAAACAAAACAAGGACAAACGAAACCTAAAGGGGGAAATGATCAACAGAAGGTGCTTTCTGCAAATTTTTATTCTTATGTCAGGCTTTCCCCAGCAGATGGACAGGCATTTATTTTAGCCCTCCTGTTGAACCAGCTAAATAACCCATTCTAATGCTCCAAGAGAGAGACTCCTCCTAGCACAGCCACAAAAGCAGGCTGGGGAAAGGCCAAGGTGTCCATGTCACACACAGGGGAGGCAGAATTCTGCCAGGGCAATGTCCTGCATACAAACTCCCCCTCTCTCTCCTTCCATTAACCCTCAAAGGCTGTATAAAGAGAATTTCTAGCAAATTGATGCTACAACCTGCAATTTAGTATTGTTGCTGCAAAATCAAAAATGCTTATTTTTAATGTGTTGCCAAAACGTGGGCAATGTCTCACATTATAACCAGTGGAAAAGTCTGTAGTCCTTTCACATTAAAGATCTACACATTTTATTTCCTGATTTATTTATTTTTTTAAAATCAGAGTATACATATATACTTGAGTCTAATTCATGTTACCTCTTGAACCAGTGGAATTTTTCTGTGTTTGATTACACAATATTTTATATCTATTATAAATGTATTTATTATTAATAGTACAATATACAGAGCCTAAAGATGCATATTTATCTGCAAGAGGAACACAGGAGACTTAAATACAACAAAAATCCATAGCAGAATTCATGCTGATCTTAGCGGCATAACTGCTCTAAAATTATTGGCCTTTGAGTGTGATTAACACAGTCCATGCACTTAAATTAAATATTTGAAGAAGCAGTCCTGTAATTTTACTTCAGAAATGCTCCACGTCTGCAATGTAAATTGATGTCAGTATGACCCAGGACTGCTAAATTAAGGCTATTTTTGAAGTCTTCTAATTTATATTTGAAAATCTTGTTTGTTATTATATTTTCGACATGTTCACTCTCTTTAGGCAAAGAGTACAGAATTTTTAATCCAGCCTGGTATAAATCAATATTTTATCCACTAAAATACATAACAAAATGTACATTTCTTTCATTGGGGGATTTATTCTTTATGTATATCACGTAATCTTTAAAATAATGCCTTCAAAAACATACTTTATATTTGTTTCTGATTTCAAAATGATTACTATAGTTTACTATTAACCACCATTTTAGCCACAATTAAGTCTCCTAATACACAAAGGTATGATTATAAACTTTAGCAATCATGAATAACAATAGTTCTTTCCCTTTACATTAAGTTAGGAATGACTTTTCAAATTACTTGACAAGGTGTTATAACTAAAATACCATATAAATGAAAACTTTACCAGGATTATTTAAGTATTCATTGAAGAAAGGCAAAAGGAAGTTTAGAGGCTGGTACATGTTTGGTTTAAATGAAGAGCTACTTTTTTTTATGCACAAATATGAAACACCCCACAGCAGTTTTCAGAAAAGGGTTCTTTAGGATCCATGGGTAAAAGTTCTATTCCCATTCCTGCTGTATTCTTACAAGCTGATGTTTGCCCCAGGTGGATTCTTAAAGTATTAGAAACTTGACAAGCCCAAAGGTATATGGGGAAAAAAAATCTATTTAAATACCTAATCAAATGCTTTAGACTCCTTTGAGGTGGAAAACACTACAGTAAAATCACGCAAGAGTGTAAATTGCCTCTTTCTTGATTAATTTCTTCAACATTGTTATTTAAAGTTTGTTCTTCTAATACTTCCTCACCTTGCCTGGAGCACATTGCAAATTACACAGCTAATCCATACAGACCATATCCATGTCAGCCCATTTCTTATTAATAACATCTCATTCCTTCATCTTCTCCCTGGCTGTCGTGCAATGCTCTTAATTCCTCCTTGGTTTTAAAGCACTCAGGTTGACAATACTTAGAGCGTGTTCTAATCTGCCTCTTTGTGGTCTATCAAGTCAATGATCTGAGAACTAAGGAGTGTATAATTAGCCACTGACATGTCCAAAGGAACTGTTATGGTCTATCATGTCACGGGCATTGACCCAATAGACTGTAACAGTTTTGGTCTGTTGGATTAGGAATCAATGTTTTAGTAACTCCCTAACACCGCATTTATCCAGTCTGCTGAATACAACACTCTGAAATACTTTAAAGTCACACTTTCTTCCAATACCCTCTGAGAGCAAAGTCCATATGATCTAGCAACCAGAAAAACCCTACTTTTAAGATGTTAACCATTTCCCCGCTTTTTTTTTAGAGAAAAAGTATGGATGAAAATTTCTCCAATGAACATATTCACAATCACGGTTATTTCCTTGGAACTTTTATGTTAGAGTCAGAAACTCCTGAGTTAGAAGTCATGCTATATCACCTGATATAGGCTAGATGTATTAAACAAAGAGCAAGAGAGGATATTGAGGTTGACATGCAAACATCAGAAGAGGTGCACTGGTTGGTTTTTTTGGAACATGATCAGCATTGAACAGCTCTTGCAGTGTTGAAGGAGAAACTGGCAGCAAAGATACTGAGCACCTTCATGTCAGAGTCAGGGATGGAAATCTAGCCTTTAGCGTACCTCTACCTTCCCTCCCAATTTTTTTCTTCACAATTTTCAGCAGGGATGTCCAACCAGATCAGACAGTAAGAGTCAAGCCTTTTCTTATCTGTGGGGATTCGTGAAATATCCCTCAATATTACAGTGAAGGAGAATGGAGACTACAGTGAAGAGAAGTAGAAACAGAGTATGAGGGGAACAAGCTCTGACAGGATAAAAGTTTAATAATTGCTGTTTACCATAACTCTTGGCAGTACCACCAAGCTTTTCCACTACTGTATCACCTCAGTTTTGAACAGCTACTCAGTGGAGTAGCTTTAATAGTTCCATGGAGATCACATGGTCACACTACACACAGGTGAATCAAACCTTCAAAGCATCAGTAAAAACATTAATTCCATCCAGTATTAGAGGAATGTACTAAAATATCAAAGCAGCTTTCTAGAATTGGTAGATTATATTTTTATGAAATGTAAGTGCTCTCAATGTTTCCCTACATGAATATGACTCGCTGTGTCTCCCCAAAAAGCACTGTATCTACAATGTTGCAGAATGAATCATGTTTCAATCATTGGAAAGTACTCTGTACAACCAATTTTTATTTCAGGAAATTCCTATTTCAGGAAGTTCCTTACTACATTAAAATCCCTGCTCACAGAATTTCAAACTCTTGGATTACAATTTTTCCCTACTACATTTTCATTATTGATAATGATCCACTTTTACTTTCTAACTCATTAACTGAAAGGTTCTGTTACAGATACAGTATGAGTCGTATACTCTATTTATTCCCAAAACTGTGATCTGAAGGATGAATATGGATTATGGAATATTAACATGATGACAGTGATCTACTAGTTTGCCACAGATCAGCCACACAAAGTCTAAAAGATAAATGGCCAAATCCATTACTTCTGTGTAACAGCCGAGTGAATGAGTTGATTTTTATTTGCAATAATAGGGAATAAACAAGTCTTAGCTACACCCAGGAAAACAGCTAGACCAATAAAACATTACCACATCAAATCTAAGCATGTGCAGAAGAGAAGTGTTAAATATACGCTCCTTTACTGCTAAACAAAGCCTCTGTACCTGGCCAAGGATGCTAACTGACCCTTTGCACCTTCCAAATGGGAGTAGCCTGGAATATGGGCTATACAATTCTTCTTTAGGGACCTTCTTGTCCCCCAGACCTTTCCATTTCTCAAGATTCCACTGCTATAGCAAAATTCGAAAAGGTTTAAACATTCCAGCTGGGAGTAGAAGAGTGGTAAAGTTATCACTGTATTCTATTTTTTTTCCTCTTCAAATCTGATTCATTTAGAAGTTATAGTAGCTTTTTCTCCTAAATCTTAGAAAGTAGAATCGTGAAATGAATGAGGCACTACATTTTAAAATATTTATGCTTCTATAAAATTATTTAATGGAAAATTAAATTCTGGCTGAAGCTGCTATTATGATTTATATGCACTCAAAACCTTATTTTTTTAATATATATCTCTAGTAAGATCCTCAATAAGATAAAATAATTTGAATAAAACTATAGTGGTTTTCATTGTTTATTCATAAAATAGAAGATCCTATAGTCTACAATATATTAAAAACACCCCTCCAGCTACAGAAGCTCATATTTTATATTCTGCGTATTTTTACTCTTCATTTTACATTTTTGTTCTTTAATGAGTATGTTTCCAATTAAATCAAATCTGTATCTATTCTGTTTTAGAATCATCTGACCACAAGTATCAAGTATTACTTCCAACTACTTGCCCAAGGAGAACTGGAAAATATGTTTAACTCTGTAGACACTGCTGCTTTGACAAAACTGAATAATACACATTGACATGCTAAAAAGGTGTAAACTATTCAAATATCAGGATTTTTACCAGGGATCTGGAAGATACATAATTTCCATGTGATGAAAACTCCTCTCTCAAATTGTATATGAAACCCTATGTATGGCCACAGAACAGGTAACACTAATAGTGGAGGAAAAAAATAAAATATATGTTATACTACAAAGTGTTATGTGCAAAATATTTTGGAATATGCCTTATTATCTTAAAAAAAAAAGAAAAAAAAAAGAAAATATTCAGTGGGGAAAAAAAGGTCAGCTTCCAGCGATGAGGGACCTAATCCGGACAACAAAGAAATCAATGGGAATCTTCCCATTGTTTGGAGTGAGGTTTAAATTTGAGGCTGTATTAGAAGAGGGGAACTCTGCTCAGAGCCAAATGCTCAGAGCTCTGGACATCTGTGTGTGTTTGTGTGATGGATGGGGGGGTGTGTGGGTATATGAGAGCCAGCCATGGACACCTCCCTCAGCCCTGGGCACAGGGGCAGCAAGCAGCACAGCGGGGATGGCTCTGCCTGGCACACAGGGTGGCTAACTGTGGGCAGGGGGTTGCTTCATCACACTGCCACACACACCTTCATAAATACTGCTGACAGAGTTCAGATGCATGAAAGGAACACAGTTCTTACTCCGATCGAGGATGCAATAATCAAATCATAGAACACAAAACCAATAGCCAACCAAGGTGAAGAAGTCTGCCCGTAGGCTTCATTCAAGCAAGCCATTCACTGAGCTATGTGATGGATCTGTCAAACCCGGAACAGCATTACAGACATACCAGCAACACCAAGTGGACATGCAATGACAAAATGACAATACGCCCCACTGCCATGCTCCGACTTGTTCTACCTCAGCAATAGAACACTCGATGCCTTTGCTAGTTTGCCTTGCTTTAGACTTGGACAGAAATCAACTACTATTATTTATTTATTTATTTATTTATTAAATATAGCACGAAAGAGGAATAAAACCTGCACAAATATTTTACTGATATCTGATTTAGTGTCTTTTACACATCCTTACAGTTGTTTTTTCCAAACATACTCAGTTTAGAGAGTTTGGCAGGCAAAGCTCCAGAATGGTGAAGAATGTATATAGACCAGTAGGCCCCCTTTTAGCAGTTATACTAGTTGGAAAAATTATCAGAAATATTTTAAATCTTGGCAAGTTAAACATGATTTTTTGATCCACTTATGTGAAGACCTTCAAATCTTTAACTGCAATTTAGTATGATGATAGATCACACGGTATAAAAACTCAACTCTAAATTTTTTTCAAGTTGTATTCAGCCATTGTATTGCTTCATAAATAAAACAAAATGTACCCGTTTCTTTGTTGTTTTTGTTTTATGATCCTAAGAGAAGACTGGAGGGTTCCGCAAGGTCTGTCTCTGTTGTAAAATTGGGTTTACGAGCACATGATCTGTCTTCACAAATACTTAGGGATTTGCATTGATTGGTTCAATGGTATTTCCCTGCCACCTGATTCTCCCCTCCATCTCTGTTCCTTGCCTTTTTCCAGCAATATTTTCAACTGTGACAAACAAGGATACCATTGCATTTCTTCACAATAGAGCTCTTTTACAGTGATCATTATCCTTCGACTTGGTGTATTGATTCTGGAGTCCCAAATCTTTCTGTTAACCTCTAGTTTTAATTTACCAAAACATGTCTCCAATCTAAAGATTTCCTCTTTCCATCTCCTGACTTAAGAAGCATTTCAGACACGGAACATTGCCATTCATCATGCACATGGATGATGATAAAAAAAGTTTTTTCTTATTTTTTAAATTAGTATGAAATAGTTTTTCTATGATCTGTCACTGCTTCAATAGCAAATACAAACTGGTCCTCAATTAATTTCTCCGGGCATAATTGTTTTTTTTACATAAACAATAAATATAGTTCATGTGTAATCAAATTAAATAGGGGCTTAAATGAATACTAAGTGTATAAGGAATCTTCAGTGTTGTCAGAGGAGTGCAGCTGATTATCACATAGAGAAGAAAAGACAGAAGCAGTTGCACTGAACTATATTCCAGCACTTTCAATGCTAGTAATTGCACAAAAGTTGCTAAATTCTATTCATTTTGAAAATGAACAAAAAGTTAATCAAATTAAACAAACTGCAGTTCAGAGTAATCAGAGGTATCCATGTTTGCACATAGTTTCCCACACGCAAAGAAACGTTGGAGCAGATTGTTATTTGTTTTGTTCTCTACGCTAGTTTTGGGATTCTCATAAGGAAATTCAGTCAGGAGATTTGTAATTAAGACAAGAAACCATATTCATTTGGGGGAAGCAGATCGAAGATGAGGGTTAAACACATTTCAAACGAGAAGCTAAATTAAAAAAAATCCAAAAGATATAAAATTCATTTCAGATATTTAAAATTATGCAAGCAAAGACAGGTTATTACAATTCTAATTAGACACAGAATGTATCTGAAAGTTAGACAATTTTTTCAAAAAAATAATTAAGGATTGTGACAACTGCATGACTACTGATGCCATCTCAAGCTTCCTTTACAGCATTTAAGAGCACTATCTTCCTAGACAAATCCTTTACCATTTTTTGGCAGCATAACTCTTGGATGTTGACTCTCTGCCACAGCAGAACATGTGACCAACTGATATTCTATCTTACAGCGTTTGATTTGTTTTATGAGAAGGTACATTGATTGATATTAAAGCATTTGAAAGTCGTCTATGATATTGTTCAGTTTCTCTATATAATGAATAGGTTTAATTAATAGGAATAAACCCCCTATAAAATGATGCAGGGACACCTGAGCTGACAATACCTGACTAACCACAGGAGGTTCTTTTTTTTAATTTTGTCCTTTTGGTTTAGTAAGAGTTTAGAAGCAGGAATTGGTTTGCATTATAAGCTCACAAAATAATACTAGAGCTGCAACATGCTAACACACCTTTGTGGAAATGAAATGAAACTATTGAGTAGCATCTCACCTGGGCAGGTTACCCTAAGTAGAAACAGTACATTGCAAACAAAGTGCATCCAGCACATATCTAGTAGATATTACTGACCCAAAATTAATAGAAAGTAGCTTGCTTACCTGTCTGACACAGCATGCCTCAGCCATACATGCAACTTATTTTATTCACAGAACTTTAAAAATTATATCTTCATTACCCAGAATAATAAGCAATTGAAAGGCAAATACGCATGCATAGCATTGTAACATTCATACCATGGGACTTGGTTCTAAAAATACAGAATCCATGAACAGCACTTCAGTCTAAGAAATTGTGCACTAAAATTTCTTAATCTGTTGATTTCTTTCAGAAACAGAAACATTTATAACATTGTCTAATTTAGCATCTCAAGAAATTTTTCACTAGGTATTCAAGGCTTAAGAAATTACTTCCATGAATCCAAGGGAAAATGTTCTTAGACAAGTATTGAGAAGTGTGACTTTGCTTCTCACTGCTATTAGGAAGCAAACTATGGGTGTGTCCCTGTCTGTCACGATATGGATCCTCCCTTTACAGCTGTACACTCTCCAAGTACTTGAACATCATTCAAGATAGAACAGATTTTAATGGTAAGGCTTATGAAGAAAACATGGGATGTTCTTCCTTCTCATTACAAAATCATGTCCACACACTGCAAAGACTTAATTTTATGCAATTTGACAAAATCCTATTCCTACAGAAGTCAACAGCAATTTAGACATTGACTTGCAAGGGGCCCCAATTTTCACCTTTCAAGAAGACACACTAATATATGTGACATCGCTCTTAGCTGATACAATTAAAGCCTCTGCATGTGCAGATTTTAATAATCTTTCATTCCTGATATTATTTCCATCAATTGTGGTTTACATTTTAAAGATAAAAATACAGACCAAAAGAAGAAGAAATTTTTTTTTGTCAGTATTAAAAAAAAAATCAAATGACTGGAAAGAAAGCAAATGGCAAAAATATTGTTTTGCATTGGACAGTTCAAGCTTAGGCACAGTTCATTCTCAGTTTCCACTGGCTAAAACAATGTCAGTGAGAACTGAGGGCACTCAATAGGTTCAAGGTTCTAAATCAACTGAAATAATACTCCTAAGACAAATAACGATCTTTAGCAGCAGACCATCATGAATCTGTACATATATTTATCTACATTGTACAAGGGTCTCAGATGTTAACGGGATGATCTACAGCTTGGGAATGTGCACATCTCATGCCGGATTCTCAATTAAGGCCTAAAAAAATCTCTCAATTTATGGCTATTCATGGATTATAATAAAACAGCCTGCTTTGGATATCACAATTATCTGCAGAGCAACAAGACAATTATGAGACTTCAACAAGGCAAAATTGATAGAATCATCTTCAACTTCCACTGGTCAAATATTGATGAGCAGTAAACGAGGTCTTACCTGTCACTGTAGGCAGCTGCAGTGGCAGTGGCAGGCTGGGCATACCGGTAGGCAGCATAACCACCCTGAAACACAAACTCATGCTCTAACTGGGTTGCTACAGCACCTTAAATAACATTTTGCATAATTTAACAACAGCTGAAAGAGCACTGTCATGCTGCAATTCAGCTGAGGGGTTAAAATGCACAGGAAATAGTTCAGGGAAATGTTAAGGAAATATTTCAGTAAAACATAAAGCAAAATTTATCACCACAAACTTTTTAAGGTTTGTCCCAGAGATCAGGAGAAAGAATGAACTGTAATGATCAGTGTAAGTTTTTTTAAAAGACAATACTGTATTCTTCTCCAAGTTTTCAAGTAGCAACTGTTCTTACAAACGAGGTGTATATATATTCATCAAGCAATGCTGAACTTAAAAGACAAACTCAGCTAATAATCAATTCTTTTTTTGGTACAAAACATGATTTATCATGCCTGGTTGATTAAACCCATGAATTTGTGCACTCAATTAGCACTTAATGTTACATAGGTTTCCAATTTATACATAAAATTATAATGAAGAAGCAAAACTCTCTTCTTCCATGAATTAACATTCAGTTGCATGTAACAGTAATTCCAGCTGTTCAATTAAGCAAACAGGACAAACAAACATACATTGGAAAGGAATTGTGTGCAGTGATGCATTGATTATCAAACTGTGAAAACAGCAGAGCTTCCTGTTCAATGGACCACGGTGTTACATCAACCATTTCCAAATGATCTCAGCATGCCAATTAAGAGGCAGAGCCCAGCTCTGCAGATAACACCAACACGATTTACAGCCCAATTAGAATTCTGCCCCCACCCCTCTCTGGGACAGGGGGCTGTGGTAGTGCCTTCCCCACCTACCCCCACTGAAGAGGACAGTATCAGCTCACTCAGCCTGGAATCAAATTCACTCTTTTGCTGAAGTGTTCACTGTAATAGATTGATTTTTGTCTTTCTTTTTTTTTTTTTTTTAGTTGGAAGGCTCCACTCACCCAAGATATTCTGCTGAAGCATGAAGAATAGGCTACGATGTGTCAGCCTTTCCTGTAACAGCACCACCTTTTCACTACAGCAACTTTTGTGGGTTTTCTATTTGGATTTTACAAATAAAAATTCACTCTTTTCAGAAAAGCAATTTCAACTACTTCTACAAGCTGTTTCCTCTTCTACTATTGTGCTTGGCAGAACCCCTTTCATCCCTAACACGTGTAAACCTTTGTGGCTTTGAAGATTCGGAGCAGGTTGGGTTTGGAAATCAGTCGTTCAGCTCATAATGCCACATCACCCTAAGAATAAACATAAGTTTTACATACACTGACAGCTCATTTGGAACTCCAGGCTTTGAACTGTCAGCTTGCTTGAGGAACATTCTTCCTGATTTTTTCAAGTGCTCACACAGGGAAGAGGACATTTCCCTCCCTGCCAGCAGCAATTGTGTCCCACAAGCTGTGGGACGGGGCAGGAGAAAGGCTTCCATAATACCCTGCCTGCACTCAGCTGCTCCTCGGAGCAGACACCAGGCAGCCAGACAAAACACCTTCTCACTGCAGATCACTTGATTTTTAGAAACCAACAGAAGGCTATTGCTGCCAAAAATGTCTAACAGGCACATATTGCTTGCAGGTATGTGCATACAGGCCCTTGGATGTCCAATAATGGCACCAAGGGCAAACTGAGGCAATAAACAGCCAGGCAGAGAGGAGGGAACACAAGCTGCACGCTTGGTCTGGCCTCTGCCACAGGGAGAAAGGGGGGAGATGATACAAATTTATCTGCTCTCCCCTCCTGGTTTTTGAGGACTAAATATAACATCTTTTTTTCCCTTTTTTTTTTTTCCCCCTGAGTGCTGCTATGAGGGAGCACAAAAGCTAAAAGCATAAGGAAGATATGAAATGTTCTCATGGTGTAGCCCTGACAATGTGTAGCAGAGTGCAAATCAGCCTGCAGTATGACATGGTTTTATTCACCACATGTGTGAGTCCCTCCCTTACCTTACTGGCCATTCCTAAACCCCCTGACTCAAAAGTGAGAGCCACTCCATGTCAATCCAGCCGTGCACACAATGGATATGGGATATGGAATTGAGCCCCTCTGAGTCGGACAGAACTGAGACAGGCTGCTCGCACATCAGCTGCTCTGAAATCTGCACCTGGGGGGCTCTGCGAGCATTGATTTTCTTTCCTTTATTTAACTTCCTCCCAAATTGGTCAGTCTGTGATGACAGACCCTTCTTGCTCCCTAAACAGAAGTGCTACATTCCTTTTATGCCTGCATTTTGATTTGCTCTCATCAAACAATTTTTGCCTAACAATGAAGCTCAACTCTGAACTTTTATTAAGATGTTCTGGATTCAACAGTCTGACATTTGTGAGAGCCCTGGAAAGAATGACTGTAAAGCAATACAAATAAAAAGAGATTGAAGGTATTGAATTTGCCTGGACTCTCAGGAGAACTAAAATGCAGCATGCATTTGGGTACCAGAAAAAATGTAATTACCCCATATCCTATGTCAGGAACTCTTAATTTTAAAATAACCTGTCATAAATTGCACATTAAAACCTGCTTAAGAAAATTATTTTTATGGGGCTTGTGTTCTGCAGTTTGGCTGTGATCCTAAGTTTTCTTACTGTTTTACGTCAATTCCTTCAGGTAATTTTTCACTGCAGGAACAAAATACTTGGAAGGACACTTGGAACTGGGATGGGAATCTAATTCAAGCCCTTGAACTCAACTTCTGTGACAAGTCCTACTTGAAATTGTTTCTCAGATTTTGAACTTGGCTGATAACTTAGATGAAGAATACACTAGTAATCTTCACTACATGCATATCTCTTGAGTAACATTAAATATTTATCTTTATGCCTTAAACTATATTGCAAAATAAAATATTTAGGGCCAAATTATGTAATAATTACATAATAATAAATAACAACTTTTAGTTCCTATGTATCAGAAATGTTTTAGGAATTTTTTTTTCCTCAGTCTGTACATTCATACAGAAAGTACTTGACTGTTATGATTTGAATTATTATTTTGAAAGTTCAGATGAAAAAATAAAATCCGATAATGTAATGAAAAAATGTCTACTACCTTCTCTGTGCTCCCATATTTGCTACTTCCAAAGCAATGACAAAACAGTGTTACTACAGCGTAATTAGTTTAAAAATTAAGAGTAGTGTTGCTACACAAAGTTACTATGTATGACTTTGTGCTTGAATCTGGAAAATAAAATGCAACTGGTGGACTGTTTTTGTAATTTATAATTAGTTCAGTATTAGTATGATTTTACATGAGTCTACACTGAGCATAAGGAGGCTTTTCCATCAGTCATACCTGTGGTGACTTATTGCCATGCACAGGCTCTTGCAATGCTGCTCCATAAAGAAACACAAAGGGAATTATTTGAGTGAGTAAGGAAAGAAGGATGCAAAGATGTAAGGAAGGAATTCAGGCAAATTCCCCAGAGCGACTCAGGATAATTTTCCTCTCAATGTTTTACACATCTCTGTGGCTCAGGCAAACACAGAAAGAGCAGTGGGATCCATCAAAGATCAGGAGCCAATTGCTACGGAGAAATCTGAACCAATTTTAGAAATTTTACATTTCAGGTAAGATTGGATAAAACAGAAATAAACAGAAACTTAAACACAACTGTATTTTTAACTAAAGTCTGTAGATCTGCAGTAAGACTAATTTCCACAAAAATGAGTTATACAGACATCTCTAGATTACAAAACCATGTACACATGTGTGCCTCCCCATAAAACAGCTAAATTATCTTCTTTTGTGATCTTAGATGTACTGACAGTGTTTATTATAGACATTTAAACTAAAGTGACTCTATATGATGAATCCTTTTTTGTCTGGTCTTTCCTATTAGCAATATATTGAATATTTCATATGAATGTTGAGAATTAATTTTCCTCAGTTTTTACTTCATGTACTTCCTTTCACTCAAGGATCTCAAAGTACTTTGAGAACATAAATTAGTCAAGGTACCAAACCTTCTGTAGTACTGAGAATTATATCTGCCTTACTAGCTACAAATAGAGGAAAGGTATTAAAAATGACATGAATTATACCCAGAGATGCAGAATATAGAAGTTGTCATTTCCTTTTCTTCCACTCATATGGTATTGAGGTTTAAACTATATTTGTTCTGCTCACAGAGTAAAACATTGACTGGAAGAACTGAAAATAAACAATCCATCGCCTCTTTTTGCTGGCTCAAATTTGGGAACTGGGAAAGGTTCCTGGTATTCCTATATCATGTTCCCAGAGGTATCTGCTGCCTCAGAGAAGCTCTTGGTAATGTATCCAAACAGACACCACCTGCATTAATTCCACCCAAATGCAATCACCAGCACTGGTCTAGTATTTTAAATGCACCGTTTATATCACAAATAAAGATGAGAGATGAAAAGACATTTCTTCACTAGATATCCAAACTTTAAAAGGTGTCATGGAGCATTCCAGCACACAGAGCAGTGGTAGGAACAAGCCACTGTTCCCTGGAGACTCTTTTGCCCTTGGAAAAGTCATTTATCCATTTCTGTGAGTCACAGGAAATGGCACATCCTTGGCAAAACACAAAAAAAATCTTTGGGACTTGAAAGGAAAACTACAGTGCCATCTGCATGTCCTTGCTTTTCCAGGCCTTTCAGGGGACCTGATGGCATCAAAGGACTTCTACCTGGCATTAAGGGAACGTGTCTCAGATAATTGCATCTGCTTCTCCCTGGGGAAACAAAAAGATGCTCCACCCTCAATACCATCCTAGTTTTGGGTTAAAGGTGGTGACAGTAGCTATTGACAGCCTTGTTCCATTTCCCAATAACAAAACTGTCTTATTCTTGCTCAGCAGCTCATGAAAAAAATTATCTTAAACTTTTGTTTGCATATTTTGTCATGAACTTTTGCCGGCTGCAGTACCACAGGTCCAGAATCCTGGGAACAGGTTGGAAAACCTTGCTGTGAACAGCGAGAGTGGCCAAGGGCCATGGTTAAGCCATAATACCCAGGGGGTTCTGCAGCTGCTGCTGAAAGGGTTGGGAAGGTTCTCCTGTTCTCTTTATGACAATGGTAAAAAAAAAAGAATAACATATTTAAGATAAAGCAGAGCATGAGTCTGGAGCTATTATTCTAACTGAATATTTCTGAGTCTGTTACTATTTTTGCTTCGTTTTATGGAGTGTATTTTCTTATTTTCACAGGTGTCAATCTTCATCTAAGAACTTCTATATTTGCTGGCAGGCAACTTTAATTCTCTTTTAATGACTTTTTCTCTTAGTGAATCAATACTTAATTTTAAAAGGTCTTCCTTATTTCCTAATAATCTGCTTTATTTTTCCTACTCAAAGGCACATTTAAAAAGGGAATTCAATAGCTCAGCTATTTCAGAAGCATTATTACATTCCATATAGAATTATATGAAATACACAATATATTGTATTACATCTAGAATCATGGCTGTTGATTTTTCACTTTAGACTGTACTTTCCACCTATTTTTATATTACTATTCTCTTCTGTTCCACTGTTTAGTATTAAGCAACTCCGGCTATTTGCTGTTCTTGGTTCACTATCCAGTTTTCACCCAACCAGCATCTTTTTGTGTCCTCCCTCTTTCCTTTTCCCTAAATTGAGCCACCAAAGGCTATGTTGATAGCGAGTTATGCAATATTGCTCTTGGTATTCAATGTAATCAGAGCAGGATGAAACTCACTTTGATATACTCATTAATGCATATTTTTGATCTGCCTTTTTCAGTACTTTGTGCCTTTTGTTTTGCTCTCTGGGCTATTTTAAAGGTTCTTTTCTCTCCAATCTACTGTTAAAACCTAAATATTTTGGGTTTGGTTTTTTGGTTTTGGTTTTTTTTCCGAGTATTTGTCCTTTCACAAAGCTTCAGCTTTGCACTTAAAATGAAAAGCTGAGTAGAACTATGTCATAAATAACTGGGATTTAATAAATAGCTCAGGCCACTGCAAACTACTACACTAACAACTCATATACTATGAATTGTAAGGGTTCATTTGATTTATGCCAGTTCTTTGTGTGCCTCCCTCCCCTGCAAACGTTTAATATGCAAGAAAGCACAAATGTGAAGCAAAATTCTTTATAAAATAAAAAAGTTTACATATTATAAAAAAAAATAAAATTTCCAGAAGTGTGTTTTCATTCTGTTGAATACTGTAAAGGCAAACATTCTACTGCATTAAGAAAAATAAGATATGCAATCAGAACTATAAGCCTGCGAAGGAGTGAAAACCAATGACCCTGCAGATTTATTCTATTTTCTAATGCACACAATTATTGCAGACAACAAAACTGAGGCTACACTAGAGATCAGTCATTTCTTTGGTACCTTCCTCATTGAAATAACTTTCTATTTGGAAACAAAATGTTACAGTCTGTGAGAGGCTGTGAGGCCACCTAAAAATAATATTGTCAATCAGCAGACGAGATATTCCTGGCTTTCAGCAGCAGTGGCTTCCAAACCCTACAAACTGTTCCAGCACCGTTCAGTTCCCACCTATTCTATCGCACTGAGCCATCCTGAGAAAGATGTCTTGGTGCCCTTCAGATTTTTGGGGTGGTAAACTGAGCAAAATGCATGTCACCTTCTTTTGACAGTTGGAAGGAACATGAAAATTGGAAAGCAGACTGGAAGAAGTTGCACGCTGTTTCATACAGCCCATATAGCTCCAAAATTGAGCAGCAATGTGTTTAGGTGAGATTAGAGCAACACAATTCACTTGACAGATCCTTTGGCCAAGGGGTGAATCTTGTGTTGTAAACAATATGTTCCTGATAACATCACTAAGTACACAGAGAGAGAATTTTAACTCTTCCTAATCTGTTTTAAATATGTTTTTAATCCGCACAAATGAACTTTCAGATAAGTATCAGCCTTTCTACCTCCATCGGAAAAACAAAACCTACTTCATACATAAATTCAGATTGTTTTCCTTCCTTACATAAAAAATTACTAAAAAAAAATCTAGTCCCCTGGAAACAGTTCTAGAAGATTGCTAATAATGAGCACGGGGGATGTTTTCTAGCATTACCTATTTAATTTTTAATATACATACAAATTTTAACTCATCTGTCTCATTGCATCTCAGCAGAGACAGTACAAGTAGGTTAGAGAAGGTTGTCTGGTGAAACAAAATGATACCTGTAACTTAGGATTAGATTGCTTTACTAAAATGATTACAAATGTGAAAGATTACTCAGTATCACTAAAATATTTTACATCTGCATGTAAGGTATAAGACTTAATTACTTTAGAAGAATGAAATTCAGCCTCAACCACCTCAGACCTCTTGCATACTCAGACATAAGTGGCCTCTTTGTGTACATTCAAGCTAAAAACTTGGTAAGAAACTTGGAAAAAAAATTGATAAGAACCTTGTAAAAAATATTATTTAGAAAGAAATTGGCGAACAATTAGGTGAGTAGATAATGATGGATCCAAGACCAGAAATCCTTCCTAACAAATAATCCCCTTACATTGGGAGCAGTCTCTACCCATTTCCTTTAAACTGAAATAAGGGCATTTTAAAAGTGCAGCTGGAAGTCGACTGATTACAGACAATACAAAGCCATATCTTAAACTCACTATGCCATTAAGCTCTCCTGTCACCGCAGCACCTACATATACCCAGTGTGGGCTGGATTTGGGAAACCTGTATCTCTCCATGAAGTATTTTCATCCTTCAAGTATTAATAATATTCAGCTTGCCTTGGTTTTTAAAAAAGAGCTTTTGGGAATTTGCAAATCTGCTTTGCTTTAGTTTTTCTTTGAACTTCAATTAGGAAGGGAGATGCCCCTCCACACACACATACACATTTTTCACATCTTTTTGCATTCATTCAGCATTTGATTGAAGAGTTAATTCAGCTCCACTGAACAATGATAGATGTAATGAACAGAAAGGTCTTCCAATGTGAGAGATATTCTTCTCAATTCCTTCTGACAGGCAAGGGATGGTAAATAGACAAAACAGAGTCAAGCTAGGCAGCAAACTTGTAAAAAGAATGACTCTGGTAATGTACAAGGACAGCATGCACATCAATGAATACTTACATAAATGTCTGCACCATAAAATCCATCCTGGTATACAACACTGCAAGGATGCACACACAAAGAAAAACATCCATATTAGTGCATTTCCACATGCAAATGCCACCAACCCCTGCAGAGCTGAGGTTAGTCTTGTCACAAGAACAGAGGGAAGGGGAAGGAAGGCACTCTTCACATTGGTTAAGGAGGTTGGTAGTAATCATCAGAAGTGAAACTGTACCGAATACATCCCCTTAGAAGGTGTGCCAAATGCTTAGTCAAAGGGAAACAAAGCATGGCAGGATTGGAAAAAAAACTTTTGATAAGTCTTCAGGGGGCTTTTTTTTTAATTTTTCCAGGATCCACATATTGGCACCATTTTTTCTATAAAAATTTTCAGGGGGCCAATCCCACAATCAGTTCCAACACCTTAGCAAAAAGCTGGCCTGGAAGTGCTACATTCTTGTCCTGCAGTTATGCCAACCCTCTGAAATAAAGTGGGAATTCTCATTACTTAGATGGAAAATAAAACACAGCAGAAGTTTCTATGGTGAGAGGAGTGGGTGAAAGAATTATGCTGTTGGTATTCTACCCATTGGGTCAAATCTCAAGACCTCAGTGTACACAGAGGTGAGAGAATCCATAGGTGTTTGCTCGATGCTCATTTCCCACAGTGACAGCAGGTCTGTTGAGAATCTCATGGTGTTATTCTCATGAGAAAAAAAAAGTATCAACTTTCCTTGCTTGATCATTTTACAACTTCAGTGAACATGCCAATGGATCTGAGCTCCCCTGCAGTTCAGGTTGAATACATTACTACTTCCTAGCTCAAAAAAAAAGTGGTATCGTTACACTGCTGTTAACAGTTCACCCAGAGACCACTGTGTTTCAGCTAAGATAAATCATCAGTGTAAATAGTGCAAATTTCAGATTCTAAACCCCTCAGGATAAATGACACGGTATGACAAAGACAGTTTAAATGATTACAGTAAATAAAACTGGAACTCCACAACACTGGCCTACCAATTACATTATGTAATTCCTGCAATTTTACATTCATTTGGCAGTTCTGCAACTTAAAATGGATATTTCCACTTTCAGAATCAACCCAAGCTGTTTCAAGAGCTAAACATGAGAGCACACAATAGGGTTTTTTTCCTGCAACTGTATTTTCAATTTAGGAATACTATTATCTAGGAATAATAGTTATTACCAGGTTGCTAGTCTTAGCTGTTTTGCAATTCCAACAAGAATTTTCATGTCAGAAATATAAGTGATCTATTGAGGTCAATGACCAAAACCCACAGGGCTGAGCTGATATGTGTCTAAGTCAGAATTACTTGAGAAAATCATAAATATGCATACATGCACACAACTGACATGGAGAAAACCACAGTGATGATAAAAGCTTGCTATGGAATAATAATGTGTGAAAACTCAGCTCCACTTAAATCAGAGGGTCTGCCATTTGTTTCAGTCAGGTCAGACCTTTACTCACATATTTTTCTATTTATTACGTCTGCAGAACAAAATATGCAAAGCCTGGTCTACACCGGCAGCTTTCGAAGAGCTTGTTATTTACATTGCAGTGCACTTTTGTTCTGGTTTTGATATTCTGATTATTTTGAAACATCCCGTGTTTTTCTCCTACCTGTTTGCATTTAAGAAATAAAACATTCCACACGACTGAGGTAGCAGCACACAATCATGAACAACATGGAGGGACTTTTATGAGATGACACACAAATTATATTAAGTTTCCTGATGATGAAGATCCCACAACCAAACCTCTCAGTGCCTCATATCCCTGTGCCACTCCTGCTGGGAGATGCTGGAGGAGCTGGGGGAAGGTGCTTTAGGTTCTGTCTCTGTTTCTAACCATCAAACTGCACTGCAATAGGCAATAAATTAAATTCATTTTTCAGGTCTGTTTTGCATGGGATGGAGGTTGGTAAGCCTTTCCCTTCGACCCAAAAGCTTTTCCATCTTCCTTCCTCCCCCTGGACTCCTGAGAAGGAGAGCACAGCTGGGTGGGGTCTGGCAGCCAGCCAAGGTGAGCCACCACAGTCCATCAGGACAAGCTACTCTCAATTCCTATCAAACATCACTGTTCAGAAAATAATGCATGATGAGAGACTTTGCGTCAGAAAGGGGACCTTTTGTCTTCCTCCTTGTGGTGATCAGTGGATATACAGGGAAGATGAAGACATTTTTCATTACTAAGTGCAGCTGGTTGCAATCCTGGACAGGTTCCTTCATCCACCTCAGCCTTCCTTTTACATATAATGCTCAGTCATGCACAGACAGAGACTTATTTTGAATTCCAAATACACAATCACTTGATAAATAGTATGCTGAAAAAATGTACCTATCACTAAAATGAGACATATATGTATAAATCCATCATTAAACATGGCCAATATTAAGAGGTGACAGAATAAGGCAAATGAGTATAACAGTCCCAAGAAGGACTTGCACTACAAAAAAACCCCAGCTGATTTTATCTTATTTCCTCTCTTTGGTCTTGTATTATGATATTGATGTTAAATAAAATTCCCTCTGCTTCTCCTGAAGTTTGAAGAAAAGTAATTCTTCACACTTTCATAGATTTTTCAGAGAATAGAGAATATTTTCTCTATTCACTGTCCTTGTCGTTCATGGACTCCTATGACTGAATTTTACCAGTGGAGTGAAATGTGTTTTCTAACAGCACCCTTCACCCAAAGGACAAAGTGTAAAACACCAAGAACTGGGTTTTGCTCTTGTGCTTTTCTTTCCTTCAGTATATAATTTTCCAAAGGGTAATTTCCTTGGCTTATCTCCCCTCTTCCTCTGTCTGAAGCTGTGGGCAAAAACCAGAGGACATGTCTTGGAGCATGGGAAGAGACTGAAGGCATCACACAGGGACCCATCTTACCACAACCCCTTTTACACTTTATATTAAAAAGAATTGTCTTGGCAGACAGATAAATTATGATCCTTGTAAACCAACACAAGGCCTTCAAATAGCCACAGCACTGAAATCTGAATTACTTCACCCAGGAAGAGATGCTATGTTAACGTGCTACCTGGGGGCATTAAAAAAGCACAACAAATTCAGGAGATTTGTTCCGTTGTATTCTATAATTTTTTTCTGCTAAGGAAAACTCAGAGAAGTGAGAAATCTTTATTTAATAAAAAATTTGCATCAAAATAACATCAAATGTGGCGATAATTTCCTAAAATTATTTTTCTATGAATATGAAACTGTTTCCTCCCCAGATATTATACATCTGACTTTCATGGGTTTACCTCCTTTATTTAAAAAGTCTCTGTGTCTTTTTTGTAACTCTGTTATTAAGACAAACTCTTTACTAGTTTAGATTCCACCTTCATAATATCCTGGGAGGGCTACATCTGTCTTCATTACAATTTTCTACCCTCATCTTTCAAAGGGCTTGAGTTGAATAATCTATCAATGACATAAAAAGACTGCACAAACCTGAGCTGAGTCCCTTCCCAGCAGTGGAGTGAGTACCTGTGGCCCTCAGCCACACCCTCCCTGCCCTGCACAGGGGAACACACACATGGAGTGATGGACTCGGGGTGACCAAGGGGTACTACAACCACCATTTCACTCCTGGCAACAGGAATCTTGGCCATAGTTCCCCAATACCACTCCATCCCAACTAAAAGAAAGCAGCTGAGGAACAAAAGTCCTCTGTTTTCTGTTTGCTCTTAGGGTCACCTTCCTACCCTGCACATTCCCCAGCTCCTGGTCTGGAAGTCACCCTTTATGTGAGGCCTTTCATATGAAACCTTCATGAAACAAATGATGGAAGAGATGCAACTACAGCCTTATTTAAACCAAATACTAATAATGAAAATAACACCTTTCAACACTCTAACAACACAATTTTCCCTATTGTAAATACAGAACTGAAGCTCTTATAGGAGGCAGTTTCAACTTTTCAGAATGTTCTCTAATTCCAGGGTTTTGTCTTTCCATTTTCAACATTTTCTGCCATGAACAGGTTTCATTATCTGCTTTGGAAAATTAATTGAAGGCATTGCTGCAGAGAAAAAGCTGGCAGACATGAATCACTACACACTGGCAAAAACCATTTTTTGTTCTAACAATTGTACAAACACACAGTCTAAACTAAGAGGAAGCTTCTGTGAGCCCAAGGAAATATGTTGGGGGAAACCACACAACTGCCATAGTTGATGTAGTAGCCTGTACTAATCATCCTTCTTTCTTAAATTTAGAATAAGTGTTGGAAAATAAAGCTGGGTTTCTTTTTCAGTTTGGATAAGTTAGACTGTCCAACTTGAAAACATTTATTTTAACAGGGGGAACAGTTTCTGTGTAGTCTCTGTTACTTCTCCTCCACACTCCCCCAGCTCCACAATTTCATTTAGGGTTGGGTCTGGATTTCTTTTAATTCTTCCTTTTAAAGAGAAAAAAGCATATTGCTATCTCCTGTTTTCCCAGGAAAGACACCAGAAAGGGAGATATGGGCTGAAAGCTGTGTAAGCTTCAGCAGGACTGGAAAGAGCAGAGGGGAAATGCGAACACAAAGTCACTAAAATTGTGAAGAACTTGAAGCAAATGATGCTGGAACAGAAATTTTACTAATCCTGCTACCTGCTATACTACCAGATATACAGTGACACTGGGTTCCCTTGGGAGCAGATTAAAGATGGAGCTTTATATTCATCTTGTTTTACTGTTTGGTGAACAAATTTCAAGATTGCTGACGCACCAGTTGTTACAGAGGCAAAAAAAAATTACAGGTATTAAAATCAGTTAACCTGCTCTCCGTAGTTTGTCAAAGAGAACAAAAATCCCAAATCTGACCATTTCTCAGTGCCAAGGCTGAGCTCTCCATGCAATGTAGACCTCCACACTCTAAATTTCAGCATTAATATTCTCACACAGACAAAGCTTTACTCCCTCATTTCAGTATCACTGGGCTTTTAAGGTCCAAAAATGAATTATATATATGCAGTTATGAGTAAGCTGCATGTTCTGGTATTTCAAGGCATTAGAGAGGATGCTACAGGTGCTAAAAATGAAGTATTTTCCATGAGCTAATAAACAAGATGCTGTCTCTAGGAATTAGTGAAATGCTTCACCCTAAGTAAAGGTTCCATCAATTATTGAGGTAGTGCTTTGTATCTCATGAACAGTATTTTCACTTTTAAATGCCAGATTTCAAAGCATGTGTGCTGCTCTTTGATTTGTAAGAAAACAATGGACATAACTGTGGTTACGCTCCACAATTTTCCTCAGACCTACCAAGGGCCTGCTGGAAGTGGGAGGCAGAGCAGAGCTTTCAACAGGACTAACAAGAACTTGCTTTGCCTTATGACCACAAGATCTTGGTTTCCTTACAGCCTGAGAATCTTTGCCATTTCCTACCTTGGTCAATAAAGAGTTCCTAAGGAAAGGTCACAGTCAGTATCAAATAAGACACCAGTGAACAAGAACAACTACAGATTTTGTTTCAGTGATAAGCTTCCTAAAATTAATAAATAAAATAAAGTTAATTTCAAACTTCAGCTTGACACTTTACAATTACATGTTGTATGTTTCTTGAAAAGAAAAGCAGTATCTTTCTAACTAAATATTGGTGGAATTTTGTGTAAATTTATCATTAAAATTACATCTGTCACGACAGATAATATGTGTTTGGGGATTTTTTTAATGATTAAAAATACTTGAGTATGAAAGTGTTCGCTTGGCTGCAAGGCTGGGCTCCTTCCTTGGGTGAAAAATGAGAAACTGTTACTAAATTAATTGCAAAACAGCATTAAAAGCTTTTTCCATTTTTCTTATCAACAAATGATATTCCAAGTTGTTTGCTTCCTTCCCTAAGTTGATTCATTCCTTGTGATCTCTTTATTATCTCTCTAATTCTTCTGACTCCTACTCCCATTGTGACTGAAAACTACATTCTTATAACTTCTTTTCACTTATTAAGGATTTTTTTTTTCTGAGGAACATTTCTTTTTGCTTCTTTACTAGGTCAGATTACATAATGGGTGAGCACAGAACAAAGAACCACAAAGCAATTCCAAACTGCGCTGCTGCATCAGTGAAGTTACAAGCACAAGCTCCAACGTTTGAGACCACAGAAATATCACAATAAAGCTTTATTAATCCAACTGTGGGTCAGTGCAACAGAGATATGGCTTATTCCACGTGTGGCCTCTTCAATGAAGGCAAATTTAA
This sequence comes from Sakesphorus luctuosus, assembly GCA_013396695.1. Classification (NCBI taxonomy): domain Eukaryota; kingdom Metazoa; phylum Chordata; class Aves; order Passeriformes; family Thamnophilidae; genus Sakesphorus; species Sakesphorus luctuosus. The sequence goes on along the minus strand of VWZD01007560.1, from coordinate 62,025 downwards.
GTTACTTACTAGCCAGAAAGTGTTTACTCATTTTGCAAATACTAACCAAAAAAAGTACTGTCCAATTAACAAAAAACTGTATCAGATATAGCTGGTAGGCGTTTTCTTATATAACTTTATGGCTTTGCATTAAACTGAGGTGTGATGTCAGTGACATCACGGAACTGGCACTGACCCCTCTTGTTATCTCACTACATACTGCACTTTATGTTCAAATTTAAGAATTTATTTTTAAATGAGGTAGAGACAGAGAATCCACTTTCTTTCTGTGCAGTATCTACTTGGTGGCTGAGACATTCTGATTGAAAGCTGAATGTAGGACATTCTAAGCTTGCTCCCATCATTGCCATGTACAGTATCTTGACTAATTCTAAATGAGAGTCTGGGCAAGAGTAGGGTAACTTTGGTGGGACACCATCCTTGCCTGAAGGGAACCCAGGCACTCTTCAGAGAACAGTGTCTTCCTCCAGTAGTGGCAATACTGTTCTGCTTGTTAAATTATTCTTCTTATGAAACAATTAGATAAAACAATATATTTTACAAAATAACCTGATTTTTGTGTCATCATTTTTATATTAATTTTCAGAACATCTAATTTCTCTGAGATAACTGCTGGAACTGATGGAAAGGCGAAAGTGCCTGTCATAAATATCCCTGAACACTTAGCCTAAAGGCCAACTGATGAGATTAGTAAACTTGTCTCAGGAATGGAGCAGGAGGAAAGGAGGCTCTGCTACCAGGTCCTGTCCCAGGGGATATTCCCTGTGGGAGCAGATGAGCTTCTGAATGGGATTTTAGTGTGGGCAGAGAGAGAGATCGATCACCTTCACTTGCTGCCTGTTCCAACTCTTCCCAACCCCTTTTCAGGAAGATTTACAGAGAGGTGGCAGCAAATCTACTTCAAATTTTTATGATGAAATGCTACTCTGGCCTAGGATCTGGTAAGTTTTCTGATTTTCCAGATTTCCCAATTTCTTAACAGCTGAAAATCTTTCGCCAGTTTGGGTTTCTAAATATCATATCCAGCATACAAAGCCATTCTTTGTCAGCATTTGTAGGAGAAATCGTTTCTTCCTTCTTTCCCTCAAAAATATACCAAAAACCCCCAATCACTTTCTAACATAAAGATAATTGAGTTTCTAGAAATTGGTACTATGAATTCCTCTCCTTTGCTCCTTAGTTTACTGCTTTGGTTTTAGTAAATGCACATCCACTGACAGGGAAATTTTAAGGTCATTTTAAGCAAACATGCTCAAAAACCATGGTCCTGAGAAAAGCACCCCAGATTTCTACTGTGGTAAAGATGGCAACAAGAAAAACTAAGCAAACTGCAATTAAAAAAAGAAATAAAAAATACAGCACTAAGTCTTCAGGTCCAGAGACAACTTTCAGCAGATGATTTGAAGAAAAAAAGAATTAACTTGATCCAACCTCCTTAATAACCAGATGTTTGCAATCATCAAAAATACATCTTTGAGCCTTAACAATTTCTCTGTTCCGAAGCATTCCCTTTTCTAAGAGCATTTACATAACAATATGTGACATCTGAAATGCTCAGGGCCACCAACCATGGCAGTACCAATTACAGTCAGTTTTCAATGCCCTGTGCGAGGGGCGGCATCGGGGCTGGTGTGGGCAGTGAGACACGACCCACCACGTGGCCCCACAGCCCAAAACAAGGGTGTGCCCTGTGTAATCCATGCCGGCAAAGGGGTGGGAAGCTGAGCCGAGCTCCTTACCCGCCGTAGGCTGGAATGGGAGGAGGGGGAGCTGCGGCGCGGAACGTGTTGTACACCGTGCGCCCTCGGCCTCGTAGGTGGGCACCTCTGTACGCAGCGGCTGCAGTCGCAGCAGGGTAGGGAAATCCTGGCACTGCAGGGGGGGAAAAAACAGGAATTAATGCGCAATATTCAGGTCCAGTGCTCTGACGCAAGCAGCATGTTTATTCTTATTACCTATAGCTGGACGAGGGAGTCACCAAATAAGTAATTAGTCTTTTACTTTGCCTTTTTTTACACAAAATCTTTGTATGCAAAAAGGATGAGCTGGGAGTTTGGATGGCAGTAACATAGGTGGCTCGGTTTCTTAGAACACACTATTACAAAGAATGTTGACTGGCTCAGCCAACACTACTACCAGGAGACTCCTGAGGTCCAAGTTCAGGCTCAAATTTCTAAGGTCAGAGACATTTGCATCGTATTATTGGAACTATCTTCAAAAGTCAGCCCTGTTTTGAGTGGGGGTGAGACATTAGACATTTAGGTGACCTCAAATCATCGGAATTATCCAGTTATTTTGCCAATAGAACAGAGCTTTGCTTTTATTGAAGAGCTGATTATTAACTGGGTCTTAACTGTGCAACCACAGAAAGAAAGAGTTTGATCCCTTTTGTCTCTTTTTTGGGGGGTTGCACCACGTTCATAACAGGACATTTCATTCCTTCAAAGGCAAGAGTTGCATAGCTGAGAAATATCTGTCTGAATCCAGACAGTATTTAGACCCAACAGAAACAACTTAAGCATATAACAAAGAAATTAAATCCGACATTTTTTATATTGTCATTGCAACTAAGTATAAACATTAATTACCATTCCATGTAAGATTTAAAGTATTTTAATCAGAAATTGAACAGTAACACAGTATTTCTTAGAAAGTTTTTTTCTGTAAAAAGTCCGTAAAACTTCTCTTCCTAAGTGTTTTAATGGAAAAAAAAATAAAAAACAACCAAACAACCAAACTTTACATTTTTCTTTATCTGCCATTTTTTTTAACCAGTACTTCATTACTTTATTTCTCCTGTATACTTATATTACTTGTCAATGTTAAAACAGGTATTTCTTGAATAAATTGATCAGTGAGATAGATAAAATCACATCCAGCTCTGTTGGCACTCAGGTTGCATCAGTTGTGCTCTACTATGTTGATTTTTTTTCAGTATGTAAATAAAGGGATAAAAGAAATAAATACTGCTTAGCAAAGCCCTAATAAGAAGCAAGCAAGTGGAAATAACGATGTATAAAACATTGTGTTTTTCAAATCTGAAAAAAGAATTGATTTCAATCCTCATTTGTATTTGATCTGCTTAGGCATTAAATTTTAAAAGAAGCCTTGAATTTGAAAAAGCAAATGAAAAATTCACAACTTGCTGCCCTTGCTGGCTGAACAGGTGAAGGCAAATACTGTAATTACAGTGACTTTCCACTCCTGCCTTACTGCTGTGGCTGTGGGGCTCGGCTCGGTCCTTCCCACTGACAGAAAAGTTGTACAGTAATTCTGCAAAAATTTACATGATCCAACACAGCAGTACAAATAAATTAGCACTGCCTTAAAAAGTGCAAATACCACATTTTTATTGCTCTCTCTGTAAAAAGAATGTGTGTCAAAATTAGCAAAAAGGAACTTGCAGAACTTAATATACTGTTGATAACTTTGCAAGCAACTGCATTTAAGAAGTGTTAAAGAAGTAGTAATAAAAGCTTTTTCTCCTTTGAGAAAAAACAAGGATATATCACATAAGTGAAATCTGGATGTTATAAGTACTTTTGCATATTCAGCAACATTGAATACTGACCAGTATAAATACAGTAGTGTTAGAATTGCAGCTGCTGAAACCATGTCACTTTGGTCCTTTTCCTTTCCAAGTACACGGTCTTGTGTAACAAATAATATGGTATGCAGAGGAAAATGTAAAACACAGTTTACAGTGCACTGAAGATATAAGCAAACATTACAGAAAGATCTCCAGGCTGTACTGTGGTTCCTTTGATAGAGAGAACTGTCTTCTCATACTAGAAAATAAATAAAAGGTGAAGGGTCTAATAAAATTTTATAGATGAAAATTAGCAATAGAGGAGAAAAACATGAGGACTGCACAACATGGTGCCATTGTTCACTTCTGCCCCTTAGAGAGTGTCTTTGTGAGAGCCACACACTGGGGAATCCCTGACCTGCTTTCCATGAGGTGATGCACACAACATAGATTTAAATGGTCAGTTATCACGACTAAAATCACGTCTGTTATCTCTGCAAGAGACACCAAGGATATACCTCTGGGAAAGCATGAACTCCTGATGTGAGCATTTTTTTCCTTTGAATTGTGCCCCTCAAACCAGCTCGTTATTCTTCATGGTGGTCACACCCTGGAAAGAACTGTAAGAAGGGCCACTGACCTCAGATCTTTGACAGTGAGTGCTTTCCACAAAGAAATGTCACTGGAAAAGCAGAGTGCCCCGTCAATGAATGAAATATATCTATATACAAAAATCACATTTTTTATGAGAAAGAAGGCTTTCTCTTATGAAAGGAGAGAAAAGTAAGAGAACAGGGAGAGTAGGAAGAGTAACTTGGCCCCTAAGTGTTTACAAAACCAAACCCTGGTGTCTCAGCATTCAGGGGAGATGCTGAGACAGGACAGTGATTTCTACCGTTTTCAAAGGATCTGCAACCCAAAGGTGTGTTAGAATGAAAGGCCTGAAGTCATGTAATTGTTTTGCTATGCTTGCCTTGCACTGTTTCCTTACCAAAGTCATGGAGCATAAAATGTCCAAAGCAAAGCAAAGCACTTATAAAGCTTGTAGGAGCAATTAATAGGAGGTAGTTCTACTACTGTGATTTGCAGTTCTGTCGGGAAGAGGATCAGATGTGATGGAAACTAAACCTGAGAAACACATGAGTGACATTGCAAGGTCTTACGATCAAGAGAGGTCTAACAGTTGAGTTCATGCATAACAGAATTATATCCATCCCAAAGCCTCATTTAGGTCCAGAGTATCTGAAAACACAACTTCTATTTCCAGAAAGTAACATTAAATATTAAAATTAGAGGTGAAATAAGCAACAAGTTTTGTCAGCCTAGATTTGAGTCCAGAAAAAAAATCATTATGCTACTTCAGCCCAGTTGAGAAATCAGATGGTTAGGAATATGTAATAACCACAGAGTTTATTTTGCTACCAACTTTTTAATATCCTCACCCAAAAATAACTGGCCAAAGTGGCACCATTAGAACACAACTGAAGAATGGACTTCATAAAAACAACTTTATGAAAAGGGCTGTCCCATCGGGAAGCATTAAATGCTATTAACCAGTCCCCAAAGTAATGAATATACTAGCCAGGAGGGGTAAGGATTTTAATGACTTACAGTTTGTAGGTCAACCTTCCTTAATGCCTGAGTGCCAAACTGCTGGAACGCAGTCAGGGAAAATGCTGTTATGAATGGGGTTGAAAATGTGTTTGTCTCTCAGCAGGGATGAAGCTGAGCCCACTTCTAAGCAAAAGGGGCTTAAATTCATCAAAGTAATTTGATGACTGAAATTCTTCTGATCTGTGACAGACAAAAACAGATTCCTCCAAACACACATTGATGAGGTGATAATATGAGGTTAACAAAAAAAGGACTTCTCTAAGGACAATGTGTAATCAAATATCAAGCCATAGAAACAGTTTGTATTTTCATCTAATAGCCCCATTATTTCTACAGTTATTCATTCAGCTATTCAAATATGAATGAGACTACAACAGCAGTCACAAAAAATCAGTTCTTACAGTTGAACTGCAATTTTATTTTTTCAAATTAAAAAATAAGAATATAAGAAATATGTTGTGGAAGTGCCTTTGCTTAATATTAATATTAAAATTATCCAACAGCATACAAATCATCATCTACTACAGCCTCAATGATTTTTTTTTTTTTGAGAACATTACATAGGTAAGATTCCTTCTTGAAACTTATTCATTCTATTTTTATAATTGAAGTGATAAAATTTTAAAATGTATTATTAAAATTAATATTGTCTAAAAGGATCTCTCTTCTTACACTTTATAAACATGGAAACACTGGCAGGACACCTCCTACATCAAACTTCAGTTGAGATCTCAAACATGAAATCAGATCAGCAAATCACAACATTAAAGCAAATAAAAGAGCCTTTAGAATTAACAGGACTCATGTCGATATATCAGTAAAATTCAGGTAATAACCGATTTTACAGAAAAAGCAAACATGAGCATGAGGAAGAGAAACTTCATCTTTGTGTTCACAGATGAAATTTAATCAAATCTTAATTTGTCCCAGAAGATATAATAAAAGTATTTGTTTTACTAATTTTGTATTAAATGAACATGACAGGGAGTTGCACTTTCTGGGCCCCCCGTGTCACCACAGGCCTGGGAAACAAAGTCTAAAACAACAACGACAAAGTTCCCAAAAAGTGACATATAACCGGGCAAAAAAAAATACTTAAGGGTTATACACTGGGTATTAAAGTTTTAAAGCTTAGGGATAGATGAAAGAGCAGCAGATGCAAAACACAACAGGGGGCAGATTTTGTATCAAAGCCATAAAAATATACAGCCATTTTAATGGGCAATTATTCTTCCCATTTGTGCTGTGGTTTGCATTTGGATGAGAGTGCCATATGCCCCAAGAAAGGTGTGCCATCAAAATGGATGAGGAAATCTACCTCTCATCGCTCCTAATCTCTCCTCCTTTGCACTAACTAGTGGGTCATCTGCCATCAAGAGTTTGCACATGTTTTATGGTGAAGAATTTTAATGTTACATCATGTTTGCATCAGTTTATAGCTAATTTACTGCAGCACAGCTTAGCTGCTCCAAAGGCAGGGAGACACATTTACATTATTCCCATAGTTCAGGAGGATCCCTGTTGAGGAAATGCAATAAATTAAAAACAAAGAGAGATAATGGGCAACATGCTGAGAAAGGCTAAGCAGAATAATCTACATGATATTATCTGAGCTTTCAGGACCAGAATCAGCAGTTTATCCCAATGTATGCTGGGCTTTCCCTTCACTGTGATCAGTATTATTAAGTGGCATTCTTTAAAAGAATTATAAACACTGTGTTAAAGAGGATGTGTGTGTTTATACACACAGACCAAAGTACACTGCAAGCCAAATGTAAGCTCTCCTACTACAGAGTTGAACATTAAAAGGCATTTAAATTATATATATGTGATTAACATATTTATATATGCACATACACATACACACACACACACACACACACACAAACACACTTGAAGTTTCAGGGTAAAAGAAAAACCTTTAGAAAGTTCACAGTGTTTAAAATATAGGCTGAAAATACATTTCTTCACCTGTCACTTCTGTGAGATGATTTTCCTTGGGATCTGCTTGCGAATTAACTGAATTCAAAGGAAACTTGCCATATATATCAAAACACACTCACAACTGGTCACTTCTTTTTCTTTCTCTCACAATGTATTTATTCTTTGAAACATACTTAAAATTATAGAACAATTATTTCCCTGCTGCTGTAGAAAAATATAAGTCAGTATTACACACTGTTGTTTAGGAAAGACTAAATCTGCCTTTTGGAGAAACCCTTACTTATAGGGGACACTCATTTGAAATGCATTAAAAAGGAAAACAAAAATCTCTAATTAATGTACAAGTCTAATCACCATTCTCCACATGGAAGAGTAATTTTTCACTGTTCATTTGCTCAGTGTAATCTCAAAACTGACATAACAGAAAAGCAATGGCCTATAAATCTGCTCTCATTTGTTTCTTTAATATTCATATTCCATTGAACTACAGCTGCTTGTTGCTGCAGTCTATTACAACATGCAGAACTGTCGATAAAAATATTATGAAAGGCAAGATGTGTTTCTTCATGGCTCTGGGTGCCATTTATTTGGAAAAAAATAACAACAAATGACTCCTGGATTGTCCCCGAGTTTGCTGCATGCTGGGCGATTAGTGATTAATTACCTTGCTGCTAATTGACATGGCACAAGGAAATCGACACAGCTCTGATTAATTAACTTTTTTATGCAAGACAGTTACTTACAAAACACTGCACACTGTAATTGAATCCCTTTACACAACACCACTGCATTAAGTTTCTCTTCAAATCCAAATTAGCACCAAATTTCACATAAATTTGGTAAAACTTTTTAAATTGAGTTATATCTAAATATTTCTAGAAAAGAAAGACACTGTTATTAACTATTTCAGCCTCAGACGTGAAAAATCAGATTTTTAGTTTTTTCCATACCAAATCATGAACATAATGAATTGTACTAAAAAAACATACATTAAATATTTCAGGAAACAGCAATCTCCTGTTTAATGTGCTTATTCTTATGTTAAATTATGGGAAGACACTTGACTATTCCAACACAACTTTTCATTTGTTATCTTCCACTTAAAGTTGTTTTCAGACCTAATAGATCTATTATTTCAACAATGACTTGCATATACTGACTTCACACATACTTTTCTTTGTAATTATTTTAAATATAAGGAATTGTTGTTTTTCTCTGCCTTCCTTTGTTTCAATTCTTCTCCTGGTTCTCATAGAAACCCCCTACTGGTTTCTACGTATATTGCTATCATTATATGCCATTAACCCATGACTTTCTGAGCAAAATTGTGATGCCAAAGCCTGCAAACCGTCTTGTCCTTTTGTCTAAGGTTTTCCCCTGTGAGGGTGACTGAGCACTGGCACAGGTGCCCAGAGAGGCTGTGGAGTCTCCATCCTTGGAGATGTTCAAAAGCTGTTTGGACATGGTCCAGCACAGGCTGCTCAGGCACTGGAGGATGGACAACAACGTCCTCCAGAGGTTCCTTCCAACCTCAGCCCCTCTGAGGTTCAGTCATTCAGTGATTCTGAGACTATCACAAATTCCCACAGATCTCACCCTTCTTTTATTGGGCTGTCACCTGAACCCCTCAGACATCAAGGGATTTCTAATAACAAGCAGAAGAAAAGGGAGGCTGTGGAGGGATACAAAGGGACAGGGGGTTCTTTTGTAAAGCTGTGTAATCACACCAACTAACAACTTTCCATTAAAAAACTGCTGTAACTGGTGGTGCAATTACTTATGGTGTCCTTAATATCAAAATAAGAGTACTGCATAGCTGAAATTACAAACAGTTGAGGTGCAAAGAAGGGAAGACTTTTCACAAAAGAAAGGACTAACAAACAAGAAAAAACTCAGTAGGTAAAAACAAAGCACTGAGGCCACAAAGGAAAAGAAACAGTAGAAATCAGAGAAGACACCTTTGATCTTAAAGAACAATCTTCAAATATAGGTGATCAAAATGATCAACATCTTGTCTTGTGTTCTTGGTTGCTGGACATCTCTAAGTTCCAAGGAATTGGAGAAAATCCCCTGTGCCCAGCTAAACTCTATTCCTGAGGCAAAGGAAAAGCCCATGGCTGTGGGAAGCTGGATGAAAAGTAAGACATGACAAAATTTAGTAATTTGAATGTTTATGAAAGTCAATTGTGCAGTGACAAGAAATACTGTTTAGATGACACCAGGATTTCTAAAAATATTAAACTGTAAAAAGAGCATTGTCAGAAAGCTGTTGCTCTGGGAACAATTTAGGCAGGAAGCAATAGAGGAAAATCCCAGCTGTTAACCTAATCCAAACCATAATGGAAAAAGGTGTCAAAACAAAGAATTGCACCTGCAAAGTCATATAGATACTAAAAATGTTAATTCCTCAAAAGTACTTACTATCTGTGAAATTCAGGTTGAATTTTGCTGCACACAGCATGGTTCTGAGAGCCATGATTCAGTAACAACCATCATAAAATATAGAAAGAGTGACACTGAAGCACATCTTTATTTGAAACCAAATCTTCCGGGCTAAGCTGAAACCCACAGAATTAAGAGCTTGAAGTCTGACAGACAAAATGATGTGACATGTACAGTCAGCTGTGTGTGCCTAGCACTAAAAATGAGGAACACAGCATCCAGAGAGCAGAGCCAGGAAAGACATCAGAAGCCTCTACACAAAGGGTCTGATGTACAACTGCATCATACATCATCATGTAAAATCATTCTGAATGTAATTCTCACTATTTAGCTGCATACTGAGAGGAGTAAGTCCAAACAACCTTGGTGCCCTGATTCACTGATTAGTCAAAGTAGTGCCAGTGGCCAAGTGCCAAACCTCCACCAACAGAAAAACACCTGAGTTGCTCAACTGTCCTTGGCCACACACCATTTTTATTAATTGAACTAAAGGACAGAGATACTCCCCCCAGTTTACTATTGAAAGCGTTATGCCCATTTTCCCAATCATCTGTAGGATTGTGTGTAAGTGGAAAAGTCAGTGACATAAAATTCAGGATGTGTGTCTTTCTGTCTTTCCAAAGCTCTTTAACTGGCTAGTTCAGACACACTGCCCCATCACTGAACAGATTAACAGAAGAGTATAAAGAGCAAGGCCCTTAAAAGCAGAGTTCTGGGAGTGAGTTTAAACCCAAGTTTACAGATTACTACAATACATCTTACTGGTGACTTATTAAGTCCCCATTTAAAATATAGATAGACAGAGGGTAAAATGAGAGTTATCCTGAAAATAGTTATAGAAAGACAATACATAGTGACACAGAACACCAACAATGCCGCAACAAGACTTTCAGGGAGTGCTACCAAAAGAACCCCAAAGAAGCTCATTTTACAGTTAAAAATAGGCTGATACTTAAATCAAGAATACAACATAATACATATGAACATAGTTTTGCTCAATTTGTTAATTTTTTCACTATCTTTATTTGACTTGGAAGGTAGTGGAGTTATCCTACATCCAGAGTGGTGTAACTGTCCAAAGCAAGGTCCAATACAATGGGCCAAAACACTGTTTCAAATCGTTCTAAAGACATTTTTACAAGAGATGATTTCAGTATTTTTCTCTGGAAGTGAGACATGATTTTGCCATCTTAAACTTCTACACATGGAGGGAAAAAAAGATGGAAAACAAATCCCTTCCTACTTACTACTGGCATCTTCTTTATTTAAACTTTCAGTTAAACCCACTGTATTTAACATACAAACAGGAAGGGCACTTTGCACACTTTTCATGGTTACTACCAGGTGATTCTCTTCACTTCCTAAAAAAAGGCAACTAATTCATTCATTAAGTTCATTAAAAAATAGTTTTTTGACTCCTAAATGTTCAGTAATAGGGTTTCTTGTAGCCTGGAAATGATGGGTGTGATTGCTTTACTCAAATGTGTGGACACTTCCATTTGGGCAGGAGTTTTGCACTCTCATTCCTGACTCACAGTCCTGCAACTGGTTAAGTTGGCTCCATCACAGACTCCTTTGCAGGGGTGCTCTACCTGTTTCCTCTGAAGCAATAAAAAAGCAGACAAAACCACCACCGTGTAAATACAACCTACTAATCCATATTTTATTAGAGATGAAGTGATCTGCCATTCCAATTTAGCCTAAGAGAAAACAGACCAATTAAAAATTTAGTTTACAGAACCTTTTTACATTTAATTCAGGAATATTGTAGCACTGGCAAATTATTTATACCACATGAATGCTCATTTTTTAAACTGTTCCTGACCCATACTCTAATTCAAAATGGCAAACCTGTTAAACTGCCTCTCCCTTACCAATAACAGTAAAATTGCAGGGCATGAATTAAGAGAAAATAGAAAAATAAAAGCAGAACAAATTCATCATTGAGGTCATAACAATATGTGGCCATTTGGATTGAATATGGTCAATCCTGTCTTACACACAAAACCCAGAGAAGGACATCCAAGGGCCATGAGCACCCACACTGCAGCTGCAGTTTATTATTCCAGGATAATACTATCAGAAAACTACCATCATTACAATATAATTTTCAGATAATTGCATGTGTGCAACAGATTAAACTTGACAAAATCAACTGAATCAAGGTTTCTAAACCCAACCCTTCCACTAATGATTCGGCTCAGAAGAGCACTGTGAATCATCTTTGGAAAAAAAATTCTATTTTCCCTGTGTAATCTTCTTGGTATTGAAAATATCCCAGAACATAATAGAAATGTCAAAGGTCTGACTTCAATCTATTAGTAATGCCACTGAAAAATAAAACCTGGAATGTCTTCACTGAAACAAGAAACATGAAAATAGCTTCATACAGCATTTTTTAAGGCAGTTTACTAATATTCCTAAGCCAAGTAACCTACTTGTAACCAAGGATACTCCACAGACATATCGCATAGACAGATTTGACTTAATTTTCATTTCTGTAGCACAATGAGTCCTCAAATAGACTAAATCATACTATTGGATGTGGTATTTATGATCTTCTTTTTTTATTCTATGGCTATCAAAAAGATCCTGAACTATCCTCCAGCTGTGAAGTAAAACAAATCACCCACAGGAAAAAAAAATCTTTTTAAAATCAGTCGGTATGCCTGTTATACACAAGTGTTGGTAAACTGTTAATAGAGAACCTATATAACAAGTGAAATTCCTGTACCATGTAATTAATATTTCAAGGTTGTGCTAAAGATTTTCCTTCTCTCCTGGCATATACTGCCTAACTTTGGATTAGTAGGATTAGTAGGATTGCTTAGGAACATTTCTAATGTCTGCTCCGTTCTCCTGATTTGCTTTAAAAGAAGTTCAGCATTAAAAATAGTTGTTGTCAAAAATATTACAGGAGCCAGGGTTTCCAGGGAATTTTCCCAAAGAACTGCCTTCCTGCCTTTCAAAGACATCTCATCTTTGCCTTGTTGTTTCCTGGTTGCTCATAAGCCCAAATCCCTGGGCAACATAGTTTATTGTTTTAATATCTGCCTGACGCAAAGCAAAAACATTCTCTGGTGAGTGCTTATCTGTCATATGTACTTCTGTGAAAGGAATATCAAGACAAATAAGATGTTCCAGGGCATATCATGGGATTATGAGTTTGGTGCTGACCGAATTCTGTTTAAAAATAGTTGAAACGATAAATACAAAAAACATCTACAGTGATATTTTGAGGATGAGAGCTCAAAGAGCATTGGGTTTTAAATATTTTAATTATAAAGGGTTTATGCTATTTTAATGTGAATAGAAAATGAACGTTCGAGTCCATAAATGGGACAAACAAGATGAGAGGGAAAAAATATTCTTCGTTTAAGCAGCTAAAACAATAAAATTCTATTCTAATGATACAATGGACTGTGAACTAACTTTGTATTAATTAAGCTCATTGTAATGGCATTTTCTATATTGAAATGAATAACCAGTGATCTGGAAATTCATTTAGACCATTAGGTTAATTACAGAAACCGATGGAAGTTTTATCAGACAATTACAATTAAAGAACACGAACAATGTGGGACAGATTTATAAGCATTAGTACCACCTCAATCATTTTTTCCACCACCACTTCTTCCAAAATTTTAATCAATATATCAATTAAAAAATGGGCCATCAACTTCATTTGCCCTTGAGTATAATAGATTAAAATGAATTAATATTGGATTCCTGCATTTTCATATTTTTCTTCTTTTAATTCTATCAGTGACTGCAGTATGAAAGATTTATTTAGGAGCTGATGAGCATGCTTACTGAAGATGAAACAACTCTAACATTTAGAGAATCTAAGCCAAAACTGACTTCAGTTTAAAATGTACTCATTGAAGGCAAGGCAAAATTCTCTTTTATGGGCATGCTAAACATTTGGGAAATAGGGGCATTCATCTGCACATCATTCTGAATAAAGGCATGCAGTAACCTAAATTATTTTATCATACCTGTCAGCTACTCAGTGCAGTGAACTGTCCCTTTTAATGCATGCTCAGAAAAATCCACTAGTAGCTACATACCAGATAACTCAAGTACCTTTACGCTTGCTTAGAGCTAAAGTAAAGGCTAAAAGTTTCAAAGATCAAAGTTTTGATGTAAAGAGTAAAACATATTTAGCTGCCTTTGAACTTCCCTTTAAATCTTAAATTCCATCTCGCTCCGTTGCCTTCTGTGGGACCTGAGTGAGGCACAACTGGACATTCCTGAGAGATGGGATGCTCAGCTCTGGGCTGGGGCTGCCCGGCTCTGCCAGCCAGGGCTTAGTGAGCCCAGGGACACTCCTGGGTTAGTCCAGATCACACGAGGTTTCTACTGACATCTTTTCAATGTCTTGACAGAGAAGAGGTAGGGAGGTTATCCAGATACTGAGCCAGGCTCTTCACAAAGGCACAGGCTGGGAAGACAGGAGACAACAAACATGACTTGCAAGAAGAGAGGTTTCCACTGTCAGGACATTGCTCAGTGTTCCTGGGTCATCTGTTCCAGTGATTCCAGCTCCATCCTCAGGGGGGCCCTGGTGCAGTCTGGTCCTTCCAACCTGAGTTACTCTACAGTTCTACAACTTCATGTCTTCCTTCTTTCCCTTACTTTGGCTCTCGTGAACTTCTACGTCATTCACATTTTCAGGGACTTCTACATTATAGAAAAACAGGCACAAAAGAGATTTTACAAGTCCTTTCAAAAATTGAGGTTTGTATTCTTGCTTTTTTTGAACCATACATACCCAGCTATGTACAGTGATACACACACTCGGGGACAGAATTTTTCTCTCCTTTTGAATCTTCCATTTGTCCAGCAGGGTCTTACTGTCCTCATGGATCCTACTCATGTGTGGCTTCGATTTGGAAACGTTCCAAAATTATTCATGATGTATTTTTTATTTACCGGGTGATACAAATTTCCTCAGGGTTTTAAAATTTCCTGTGGAAGCAACTAATCTAAAGAAGTGAGGGCAAAGAGAGACTGTGTAGTCAAACTGTTTTATTTCCTAAGTTTCAGTGAGATATGATGAGCCTCCGGGAAGCTGCCAGTGAATGCTAACTCACTGGGATTTGGTGTACTCTGATCATTCCATGCTGGATGTAACTCCTTCAATACTTATCTGCATTGAGATAATGATGCAGGATTGAACAGAGATCTCTTGTATCAGTTGTGTCCTCAGGATGCCAATACCATGAGAATCTACAGCAGCCAAGGTGAGACCATGAGTTTCCTGACTGTGGATGTCTCAGTAAATCAAAGAACCTGTCCCACCAAGGGATGTGAATACATTGCCATGCTCAAACTCTGTCTTCTACATAACAAATTGTCTATTCCCAGAATAGATGTGCAAATGAAAAACTGATCCAGGTCCCATCTTCTTCTTCAGCATAAGAGAACAGATGAGGCATGAGAGACTATTGCTACTGATTTGTTCCACTGCTTGCAGAAGAAACAGCTCATTTCTTTCCGTATTATGCGAAGGGCCAGAAGTGATGGAAGGAAGCAGAGCCTTGTTTCCATCTCCTGACATATTCAGAGGTGTAACTAATCACTGTACTGGGAAATGTACAGTCTGAGACACAAAATATATCCTGGAGAAATAAAATATCAGAAGGGAAAGAGTACCTCTGGGAACTGTGCCCTGCTCTTTGGAGAGCCAACGGGCTAAAAGTGTTCAGAGTCATCAGAGGCTACAAGTGACCAGCACAATTAAAAGCCAAAAAATTAAATGAGAAATAAAGTTAGCCAAAATTAAGAAAAATGTATCTTTCAACCATATTTCAGTCCTTAAAACTCAGGAGCAAAAGAAGAACAGTCAAGTCAGACAACACTTTTAAAAACAGATTATCCTCTTCCAAATATCTGAAAATTCCTAACTGCCATTAGCATTGAATGAACCTCAGATATCTCAGATGGCCTCAAAACAACCTCAGTAGACTCTTTCCCTTCTGTTAAAGCAATTACAAATTTAAAACCTCTTAATTCTTACATTGTAAGAGATTCTAAACTATCACACAGTTACAACATCAGCAGTAACAGAATAAACAATTAACAGATTATTCAAAAATGAAGACCGCAACATTGTTGTCTACCTGGAATGATGGCAGTACAACCACTCACCTCCTGGACACTAATGTTAACATCACTTATAATTTCAGTATTACAAATGTGCATAAAAAAGGAATATAGATCTTTAAAATAATAAAAGAAATAAGACAAAAGTCACCCAGCATTTCTATTCCACTTTTAGTAGAATTTCCCATAGAAATGAAACTATTTTGCGTCTTTATTGAAAGTTTTGTAATAGGCAGAAATAAAAAACCTAATTACGACCATTAGTAATTGTAGTAATTTTGTGTTATCGGGAGTTGTGACCCTGTGGGGGAAACTGCATTTTGGCAAGATGAAAATATTGTACATAATACAAGAAAAATCCTGACTTGCATACCCAGAGATCCAACAGAAGTGTGATAATTTCTGCTGCAAGGGCTACTACAAAACTGTGTATGACACATTGCCCGGTGGGAGGCAGATAGGCAAGGTCTGTTTACTCGTGCCTTTGGCATAATTGAAAACAAACAGGTGCTTGTTAGGATAGCATTATTTAAGGAGCACAAAATAAGATTTTTCCAAGGGATTGACTCATGATGCAGAGTGGAAACAGTGAAGAACAGAGCTCAGTGAGCTTGCAGTGACTCTGCAGGGATTTAGTACTAGTGGGAATACTGTGTGATGTAAACAGCAACCCCACAAATAAGTTTACCGGGGCACAACTCAGTGATGTAACAGGAGCAACAGGGTAAACTTCTGAAAAAGGCAGGTTTTTAAAGTATTTTTCAGCAAATTAAAACAAACACTGCCCCCTCTCCTCCAAAAAAAGCTCCTTAACAGCAAGATGAGTGAAATGTTTGGATCATTTTCTAGGAAAAAAGAATTTCAGTCAAAGATTAGTATTTTGGTCAAAAAGGAATAGTGCACTAAAAACACCCAAAAGGGAGCATTGATTCAAACAATAAGTATTTAATCAGTGTTGCTACAAGGATTTAAAAAAAAACCTCACTGCTTGGAAAAAGTGGCATAGTACAAAATACTTTTGGGAGCACCTGGAAGCAAATGCAGATTTAAATGACAATTTAATTTCCAGTCTAAAATACTTGATATATTTTGTTAGTTCACTGTGCATTTATAGACTCTAGACTGCTGATTTGAAAGTGGATGCCATATATATCCTGGAAAAGCAGCTTCCCTAGGGATGACGTTGATAGCATTTGACATCAGAGAACTACATGGCTGTAGAGATGATCACTATGAAACTCTCTTGTCCTCATTCCCGGTTTTAATTTTAAAAAAATAAATTAATTATTGTAGTAGTCTAGATAAGCTCTAAAAAAGTAGAACTGCATTCTAGACTGAATACAGCCTTCTGACAATGTTAACTCAATGTAAAAGGTTTTCTCCACAGAGCACTTCTACGAGCACAGAGCCAATGCAATTACTGCTCCTGCCTTCACCCACAGGCTTCTTATCTGAGCAGGTGCCACAATGGGCATCAGTGGCACCACCAATACAATCTGAAACACTCTCAGGAGAATCAGTTCCGCTTCTGCTTCGGAATTTCCGAGGACATATCCCCACTCCAAAGTTTTGCACAGAAAAGTGGCTGATGGCAGCATCTATGGTTTCAGCTTGCCTTTGCTGTTTTTATTAGGGCAGCTTTTTATAACTCAAAATACCCACTTGCATACAGGCTGTTCCTTTGGTATAAAAAGGCTTCATATCTATTTGATTCCTGACACAATCAAATGGTGCCATGATAAAAGACCTTTTGTGAATTAAATTGCAGTTGTGAGCAGGATAGAAGAAGAAACACAAGATTGTCTACACAAAATGCAGAGTGTGCAACAGTACTGGATTCCAAAATATGTCACTACAGTAGTAGAATTTTGGACCATTTCTGTAGAACATTGAAATAGAGTTATTTTTTCTTTTTTTTGTTAATAAAATACAGTTTAAGAATAAAGATGCAACTAAAAACACTGAGTTATTTCTTGACATTACTCACATATATTCACAAATACCACATTTGCTTTAATGAGAGCTGTTGGGAAAGTTTACATTTTTTAGGGGGCTTAATTCACATCAATGTGCTTTTGTCACAAAACAGAACAAAAAAAACGAGCCATAACACTAGCTTACTTGTGGATGTGTATACTAGTGAACTGGGGGCACTGTACACGGGAGATCCCTCCTGGTTTGCCTGGCACAGCAGCACCCTGCCTACAAGAAAGAGAGAGAGAGTGGTATCTGGTTTTGGAACACTTGAACTAAACCTCAGTTTTTATCTCAAAACAGAAACAGAGTCACAACCAGAGCAGTGCAGTGAAGCAGGGGCACTGTTTGTCCTTTTGACTTCAAAGCACAAAGAGCCACAATAAACATGTACAATTGGACATTGGAAAAAGCAGAACACAGACATGCCCCCAAAGCCCAACACCCTTGCCATGCCCCAGGGGAGCTGTGCCCGCTCCGAGCAGCCACAGCGTGTGCCAGCGCCTCGCCCAGTGCTCTCTGTCCCTCTGGGCCCTGGCTCCGTGGATATTCCGCTTCCCATNCCACCCCCTCAGCACCCTGTCCTGGCTGCAAGGAGGCTCCTGAGCCACAGTGCAGGGACATCATAGCACAGCATTGCCATGGACAGAGCAGGGATGGGCTCAGGGGCATCACCCACATCAACACTGCTGCAAGGGATTACTGCTATATAATACTAATAGAGAGTTCAGGATGTTTTGCTCAGAAATACATAAATATAAGCTACTTTCAGTAAGTAAGATTCAGGACTAAAAATTAAGTAAGAGAAATAATTCCTTTTCAAATTAAAAGTAATGACAAAATCAATTTGAACCAACAGTTTTGCAATGCTCATTTTGAACAAAGGAGACAAGTTCAGCCTTACTTTCTGTGGGTTTTATTAATGAATTTAAATCAAATGCCTTAGTCTTTTTTAAACCTATATTTTAGCAGTCTTAGCTGAACACTCAAATTGAACACTGCTCAGAGGTAGAAACAACTGTACTTCCCACGAGGAAAAAAACTTGTGCACTTGAGGAATACAGGAGTCTGTCCGGAAAAGCAGGATATGACACATCTGGTTGTGCAGATATATGCGCATATATCTGTATAGACACACACGAAATTATACGCACACATACCCTGACATACTTCAAGCTGTCAGGATTTGTGAGTCACACAGTTCAAAAGCATTAAATTTATATTGAGGTTTGGGAAACTTTGGAGGTTGAGTATTGACATGCAGTGTAACCCCACAGAGTTCAGTCCAGTATGTTTAGAAGGACCAGATTAATTACAAATGGTAAGCAGGTTTTCCACTGAGTATTACAAGTGCAATTCCCAACCTACACTCAGTTACCAGACAAGAGTTCTTTCAAATACATTTAAAAAAATATTTTCTGCCATTATCCAGTTCTTTGATTATTGCTTGCAACTCTCAGATGAAGGGGAAATGTGGGAAATACTGAATAAAAATAATTCTTGTCATTTATGCAATTTAGCTAAAACTGATCGCTGGAAATCTCTTTAATTACCATGCTTCTAACCCTCTCAGACAATAGCACACCCTTAAACAACAGAATTTAGAAATGCTTTTTGTCCAGTCATCCACTACTAATATGAAAGATAAAACAAGCTAAGCTTTTCCCCCTTTACCTTGAAGACAGCACATCGTTGACTATATCAGTATCTAACTCTTTCCTTTCTAAAAAAATCCACAAGTGGAAGCTGTCAAATCAACACGAGACCCACCAAGATCCTAATTACAAGCAGCATTTTCAGGCTAGCAAATAAACAGGCTCTATGCACACACTCATTTGACACCAGGAATGTGTACACTGGAATATTGCTGAATATGAGCCCAGAAATGCCTCAAAAGTTGTGCTGTTGCAGAAGGCAGAGAGCTGAAGACCCAGAGGCATTCACCCAGCTGAGAGAAACACATCAGGAAAAGCAAGGATTTTCATCAGGTTTTCAGAATAGCACCACTATAATGACTTTGAGTACAATTAGTAAATATATAAATAAAAAGGCTTTTAGAAATCAAAGACTACAGTTTGTTTACATTATTCACCATAAATCCTAGAAGACACTTGGCTCGCTTCATGTTCCATAGGTATTTTCCAGTTCTTATAGTTTGTTCTGATTTCATCTCATAAAAATCTAATTTTCCCTACTCTTGTCTTCTAATTTCTAATGAAAGTACTTCCAAACAGATGCTTTTTTCATCTGTGCTACTAGAGTGTGTTTAATTTCTTGCATCGAGCCTTCTAATTATATTTTGACAATCTGCCTTCAGATTTGTACATAAAATTAATACTGATAACTAAAACATTATTATTAGATTTTGTTAGAAAAAAATTGAACTTTTTAATCTACTTTTGTAAGAAAAGATTATTTCTGCTGCATCTAATTTTGGTGTTAAAAATATTTAAACTGTAATTAATACAACTGAGGCAAGACTGAATTATTTACCATAAGATCTTGGATAAACTTCAGAACACAGAAACAATCTATAAATTCCCTAATGAAAAAAAAAAGAAATATTTTTTCCTTCAGAATACTAAATTCTAGCATGATGGAATTAAGGTGGGGGCTTTTTAAGCAAGAAGGTTTTAATAGAAAGTTCTTAACTCTTCTGTTCAAACTATTAATGATATCATGGAGCTGATGAACTCAAAAAAAAAATCAGTCATACAAAGCTCATCTTTAATTCTCCAGTGCCATCTGTCCCAGCACGTTTCAGGCTGATACCTCGTCATGTCCAGCCTGTGGGATGTGCAGCTGGCACTGCCCAACCCCTGCAGAGATCCACCCCTCACCCTGGCGCACAGGCTGAGGGCAGAAACATACTTTTCAAGATCAAAGACTATTTCCTCTCATCCTTATCTTCCTCCACTCTTTTCTCCTACAATCCATGATTAAGCATGTACTGTTTGATTAAACCCTTTGTTGAAGCACTATTATTTTGAGAAATAATTACTCTAAAAATATTCAGGGCTCTGAAAAAAATATATGTGAAGTCATTGATATTTTTAGAATAGTTAAAATTCAGTTCCTGGTGGTTTCAAGATATCTGACTAAATGTATTCTCTTGATTTTATCACACTTCCAAAAATAAGCTTTTGTGTACAGTTATTTACATGATTCATATAAACTAATCTACAGAGCGTAAGTGGAAGCTGCACCGTAAGTGGTGAGGCTGCAGAGACCACTCACTGCCTCATGCAAACACAGCACAAAGCTCACTGTGTGTCTCAAATACTCAGATAAACAAGAAGAAACACCCAAGATCAACAACAGGTGGACTTTCCAGGAAACTATAAAGGATTTTAAACCACTTCTGTTCAAAATAGCTTTTAACTGGAACCACTGTGTAGACAGCACTACAGACAGTTTAAAAGTAAAGAACTGGAATTAGGTTACAAGAATTCACACAATTAATAGGAATTCCTCATGGAAACATAAATTTAAATAGCGTTTTCAGAAAAAAAAAATATTCCACTAGCTAAAATCATGCTGCTGATCTAAAATTACCAATGTTGTAGGCCCTTGATCAGGGCCACAGCTCTCTCCTGTCACAGGATGAAACTTCTAGAAACCTTTAGTGCTGAGATGGCCTGAAGTTTATACAACAAGTTTCCGACAACCTGAGCTTACAATTCACCACCTCCCCATAAATATGGCTTTAGTATTTTAGGTCCTGGGGGTTGGCCTGGGACATGACAAAGTGAGACACGGGAGGACAACGAGCTCCTGCTCTCACTCTGGGACATGACAAAGTGAGACACGGGGGGACACTGAGGTCCTGCTCTCACTCTGGGACACGACAAAATGAGACACGGGGGGACACTGAGTTCCTGCTCTCACTCTGGGACATGACAAAGTGAGACACGGGGGGACACTGAGCTCCTGCTCTCACTCTGGGACATGACAAAGTGAGACACAGGGGGACACTGAGCTCCTGCTCTCACTCCAGGACCCCTAAAGAACCACACCTTCATCTAGAGCTCCAAAGTGAGAGTGGGGCTGAGTTCTCTACAGCACCTCACTGCTGCCAGCATAGTGAGAGGGGAATCAGAGAAGCATTTTCAGGGCCAGGAATTCATCAAGTGAAGATGCAGAGCTGGGCTACACCCTATGTTAGTGCACAGGTGGCTAAAACGAGCACTTCTAAAATAGGAACTAAGTAACTTACTACATACAAGGAGATTTAGTGATGTTTACAGGGCTCTAATCCATTGTACTCCCAGCTTTCCAGGTAAAGCAGCTGATTTTTATACATATTTATTATATTGTGTTACCAAAAGGAGCTTCTTACTGCTTCTCACAGCTAAGTACCACTTCATACATCTATAATACTATTTATCACAAAAAGAATCCAAACAAAGCCACAGGAGAAAGTGAATAAAAACTAACATTATTTGTGCCCCATTTTGCCTATATTATTATAAACTCTTACATTATGACCCTACTCTAAAAGCTACATTTTTCATTAAATTCTGCATTTTTATTTCATTTTCTTCTCCCAGTTCAGCTGGATGTTACATCTTCTCCCTGGGTTAGTTGTGATCATTCTGATCACTGTTTTCTTTCACACTTTTTGCAACAACTATTATTCCTATACACTTCAATGGACAATGCATGAAAAAAACTGTAAAGCTGCACCTCTCATGAACAAATCAGGAGATTTGCAAGTGTATCAAAGATCCTCATAAGCAATCCGTGTCCGCTCTTGATTTGCTGTTCTAAAAGTGTAATTTAATATTGGCCTTTCCAGACAGAAATAGCATTATCTTTGTTCTGGTCTGAACTATTGTTCTATGATGGATTATTTCAAAATGTGTCACAGAAATAGATCAGAAACACCTAATAAAAAGCTACTGTTGTACAATAATAGCTTATGTTACCTCCTATTGTCCCTTCTGACTAGGGAATTTAAAGGGAACCTCTATAGCCTCTGTCTTGAATACATAATAGTAGTTAAGTGCTCTTTTAGCCCCTCATTATCAATAGTCAAACTACACAGCCTTAGTACGCTTTTAAATATGCTGTTAATTCAAGAAAAAAGTGCTTTGTGAGGGCCTTCAGTTATTTGGGATCTCTATAAACAGAATAATACCCTGCAGATTTTAACACAACCACTCATGGATGACTGTGTGTTTCATCCACTACAAGCAATAAAGTAGCATCACCCAAACCCACACACCTCTTTTCTTCCAATATGCTAAAAATACAAACAAAACCCATGTTTAATCCCACCAAAGTTTATATATGTTTTTACTTAAACAAGAGGGCAGGGAGGAAAATCTAAAGTAGTTGATATCTAAATGTGAGTTCTCTAAGTCCAAACCCATATTCATCTTGCCTTTTGTCAGCAAACCTGAAATACATTCAATTATTGAACAACCTGTGTGTACTTGCTCCTGGTAATGAGGCTCTGTGCTCTATACATACACTTCTGCACTAAGTCCCTGACCCACATATAACCTCACACATAAAAACAGGGGGAAAACCCCCACACAGATAAAAAACTCAGGAGGTGAAGGTATTTGTCTTTAAGACATTTTCTGTGATCTCTCTATTCAAAAATTCTATTTAAGATGCTAATGTTCCTTCCATCACTTTTCCAAGCATAGTACATATTTCTTTATTATCACCTCTCAGAGTGTTACCTAAACACTCAATGAACTCAGGGAACAGCAATGCATGTTACAACAAACATCATTTGTAAGCCACCATTCCAATTATTCTTTGCCAGCCGTATCATTTCCCAGCTTTTTGGAAGCAGACCTGTCTCCTGTTATGAATGTGCAGTGTCCAGTGTGCTCAGTCACATTCTGGAATTGGAAGGTGTTAATAACATGTCAGTAAAAATCAGACAAGCACCAAAGTTTGCAGCTCTGGTAAGATATAACTTCCCTAAGTCCTTTCCTCCCCATCTCCTCTCTTCCAGCAGGCCCAAGGCAGTGATCCTTCCCCTGGACTCTGCATTGGTGAGACCACACCTTGAGTGTTGTGTTCAGTTCTGGGCCCCTGAGTTGAGGCAAGAGATTGAGGGGCTGGAGCGGGGCCAGAGAAGAGCAACGAGGCTGGAGAAGGGAGTGGAGCACAAGTGCTGTGGGGAGAGGCTGAGGGAG
Source organism: Sakesphorus luctuosus (assembly GCA_013396695.1). NCBI lineage: Eukaryota > Metazoa > Chordata > Aves > Passeriformes > Thamnophilidae > Sakesphorus > Sakesphorus luctuosus. The sequence goes on along the minus strand of VWZD01007560.1, from coordinate 38,256 downwards.
CTGGGGGTGTTTGTGCTGGAGAAGAGGAGGCTGAGAGGTGACCTCAGCACTGTCTGGAACTGCCTGAAGGGAAGTTGTGGCCAGGTGGGGGTTGGTCTCTTCTCCCAGGCACTCAGCAATAGGACAAGGGGGCACGGGGGGCTCAAGCTCTGCCAGGGGAAATTGAAGTTGGAGAGCAGAAAAAACTTCTTTGCAGAGAGAGTGCTCAGGCATTGGAATGGGCTGCCCAGAGAGGGGGTGGATTCCCCATCCCTGGAGGTTTTTAAAGGCAGATTGGACAAGCACTGAGTGCCATGATGTGGTAAAGGGACTGGAGTTGGCCCAAGGGTTGGACTTGATGGTCTCGGAGGTCTTTTCCAACCCAACTGATTCTATGATTCTTCTTTCTGTATTATAAATAACTCAGCCCACAGTAACAAGCATCTCTCCTTCTCCAGGGCCTGACATATCACACACAAGTGATCAAACTACCACTGGCAATATATACTGTGGTGCCTTAAACCTGGAATGAGCTTCAGGATAGCACAGCAGCTGGGAAGTGGCAAATTCTTTTAAACTCTGCTCCCATGCCAACATCCTTTGCCTTCCTCACAACATGAGGAGTTGCCTTAAAGATTCACCCACAAAAAGGTCCACAAGAGATCTACAGAAATTCTCAAAGATTGCTTTGGGAGGAATAGCTTGGCACTTTCATGGGCAAGTTTTGCTTATACCATGGCACTGTTGGTATGTGGCAAAGAAATGCCAGCTTAAAAACACACACAGTGTGAGACTCATTTGTATTTAATTAGCATGCCAACCTTACCATGGATGGGTTCTACAGCAGGAACAATTTATGCAATGTTTCCATTTACAAAGTAAAACAGTTGCAACAAACTGCCCTTTCCAAATATAATTTAAAAATTATTTACCAGCCACAGATATTCCCTGTCTGGTTACCAAAATGAAACTATGGGATGACACAAACCCAGCTGCTGTTGTACCAAAATATATAACATGGCTACAGAGTTTAATTTACCTGGGCTTGTTAGCGAAGTTTTATCATTGGCATTCAAGTGTAAATCCTTGTCCACACATTAACACCAGAAAAGTCTAAAACTGGAAATGCACTATGCAGTCATATTAAAAAAAAAAAATAGGAGTGGTGCTTTCCTACAAAATATGTTCTCTCTATATATCTCTCTATATATCTCCAGCCTCAGGTGCACATATACTGATATTCTGTGATATTCACTACCATTATTTTACACAGGGACACGCGTCCCACTGAAGTTGCTCAGGGTCTTTGAGAAATCCAATCTTTATTCCTTATCTTTCTAGGTGCTCCTAGCAGCAGTAGGTAGGCAGGTAAATGATGGTTCCTCCTGGTTCATTGTAACCTTACCTTGGTTCATCTGTAACTTTAAGAAACAAACATGAGAGAAAGCCTGAAGTATAAATATAAACTCTGAGCTGGTATTATACTGTTGTTGAAATTGGATACTTGAGAATATACAAAATACGCTCATGTTCTGCTGATAACTAAAATGGGTCACATTCATACATCTGCCTGTTGAATAAAGATTGCAATAGGAAAAGAATCCCAGAATAAACGAAAGTGGAGCCTTTCTGCCCAAACACAAACACTACAGTTTCAACACGGCCCTGGAGGGATTACAAGTGGATGTGTTTATGCTTTATCCTCTCATATTGTGTCAAGACACTATTTTCTGTGTAAATTACCTATTTCAGTAAATCTATAAGACAGAGATGCAAATCTAATGCAATTAGATGCAGACATGCAAATTACTAAACCCTCAGTTCTATTTGCTTACACCAGTGAATGCTGGTTTTAACTTATAAACAAAATTCTATTCAGAGTGACAAGCTGAGAATATAAAAGAGCAAAAATTGAATCATCATGCATAATCCTGGCTTTAGCTGGTCTATTTTTTTGCCTAGACCAGTCAGATTCCAGAATTCCAGGAGTATGAAAAATGATTACAAAAATGGCAATGCAATTTTTCCAAACTTTCCAAAACACTCACTTTTACTAGAAGCAGTTATGTGCTTGGAGATTTCCAAAGAAAGCCTGAAAGCATCAAACTGACAGAGCTTGTAAGCACAGCCTCATCTCAGCTACTTCCAGAAATAACTAAATGAATGAAAGCTCTGTATTTTCAAATTTACTCTCAATAGATATTATAAAATGCAATTACAATGCAAATATATGGCGAGGCTGCAAATTATATGGAGATCCTGTCATCCAATGCCCAAAATGGGAAAAAAAATGCGTAAGGCAGAACAGAAAACATTAGCTATATGTTTGGAATTAACCATAATCTTAAGCTGCTTTAGCATTAATTTACAGATGTAATCAAGGTTTAACACACGGCAGAGTTGTTTTCCATTCCACTTAAGGGTATTAACTTTACATTTCATATATTACTTTACTATTTTGCATTTCAGAATAGTTTGTCTGCCTGACTGTCCATCCTAACGCATGGATCTTCCTAACTTTGTTATTCTTCTAATCAGAGGAATTTATTCCTCTGCATAACTGCTATTAACTTATCCAGCATTGCAAATATCCCACCCAGCTCTGAACAAACAAGTGTTTTAGTGATAACCTTGTAGTTTGTCTTCAGTTTTCCTCTGAGAGTTTCTTAAGCCATTGCTTTTTACATAAACCCATGGCTGGTACTTGGATTACAACCCAAATTTGATCTGATAGACACCCAGCACAGACGTTACAGTCTTGATCTCAGGTCCAGGCAGTGCCCACACAGACTCACTGTTGTCAAGTCACTGGTGAGACAGGAGCAGTAGCTGGTTTTATATCCAGCCTCTAAACCTACATCATACACAGTCTGGAGAGGCTGTCACCTTATCTATTTTGGTCTCTCACCAATTAGGAAGCCACAGAAAACATTTTCACTAAGTACCAGTGATGTTTAAATAAGAGAAGTCTAAGTATAATTTTCCCTCAAAAATATTCTCTTAGTGAGCAAACCACAATACTTAATTTCCTTTTTAGCCCTTCAAAATTTGATCACTTATATCCACAATAAAAATATTTGAACATCCAAGAAGTTAGAAGCAATGCAATGACAAAGAAAGGACAGTACAGCTCCTGCTTGATCAGAACACTTTTGTTGGTTTCATTAAAATAATATTTAAAAAAACAAGGCAAACCTCCTACTACGTGGAACTGGGAGAAGCTGGAATCTTGGTCAGCAGATCCAGCCCTACATCTCAGCAAGACTGCACCATCAAGCAGACAGAACCAGCCAGACAACTCCTCAACTCCTTTCCCCTGTTTGAAAGAACTCTAACTTTCAGCAAAAACAGAGTTTCTGTTTGTACACAAACTCATCATAATCCAGTATCAAATGATTCCTCTACACTGGACTGGGGTCCAAAATTTCCAAACTTTTACCCTGAAGAAGCAGGAACTCCCCTAACCATTCCCTATCTTCTGGTATAAAGCTCTATCTACAGCTTAGGATTTGCTATTAAATCATCAGGTCTATGGAGTTTCTTCTAGAGATCACATAGGAACAGTATCAAAGCCTAAGTGTATACTGTGTGATTAAATATACATCCAAAAGAAACACCTTTAAAAGGGTAATATTGACAGTACCTGTGATGTTCTCTTTAAAATGTGCAGACTTCGATACAATGGTCAATAAAGGGAGATTAATCTTGCTCCAGATTTAAACGTATAACCAATTAACTAAATTAATATTTCAAAAAAATAAGTAATTGCTGTTATTCTTTGAATAATACTTGTTTAGTTAACAAGAGAGTATACATTTTAACGAAAAACTCATCATAGTGTAGTATTAGGCATAATTAATTCTGGAGTTTTTTAATTTTATTTTTTTTAATAAATAGCTGGTACAGATGCGGAATTCCATTTTTCTACTGACTTTATTCATCTTTCACAACCTGCATTTTCTCTTTAATGGCTTGTAACAGCTCCACAGAGTTTTAGAAAAGCATTAGCTCTCATCAGTGGTGTTAATCTGGCTAGGATGTCATCATTTGTATGATGGCACTTGAACATTATGATTTTTGAAACAACAGTTACTGCTTTGCTCTATGCTTTGAAAAGGAGCATCTGTATAACAGGTGGAATATTAAAAATAATTATTTAACCATAATAAGAAAATTATTTAAGATGTTTATCTAACAATCTTGGAAATATATTTATTTAGGAAAATCTGGTAAGTCATTAGCAAGGTTGAAATCTAAGTGTATATAATCAAATTGCAAAACAAATTAATCTGTGTAGTGACAGACAGCCAGTTTTCAGTAAAATTATGCTTTAGAGATATGGTACAGTGAACTTTTACCCCAGGATTAGAATTGCTGTGCAAGCATATAATTCAGCTTCACAAGCCCCAAACATCCTCCCTGAGAAGTGTTTCTAGGGTATTTGCTGAGCTTATGCAAGACTCATTTAAATTCAAAGAGAAACACTATAAAGACAAAATGAATCCCAGGTGCTCTCGCACTCCAGAAATAGATGCTTTAAGACATGAACAAAGAGAATCAGTGTTGGCAAATGTACAGGAATTCTCTTTTCCCCTGAATTCCTCTTATTTAACTGTATATTTTTATACATATTAGTATGGTATTTCTTTACTTCTTAATTATATAAAACATTGTATTTCAAACTTTAAAACAAACTTGTGAAAGGGAGCTTGTTACAAAATCTGATTGTTGGTGGGTACTGTTGCCTTCCAAACTCACAACATGCCAAAAAGGTCTGGACATCTAAAACTTCTCTGTCTTCTGAGGGCATATAAAATAACTAAAAAAGCACAAAGTTTTCCCCTCTCATTTTAACTGATGGGGGGGGAAATTTTGCCAGTGACTTCGGAATGACCACCAATTGCCCAAGGAAGTGGATGCCTAAAACCCTCACTGGTGAAGACTATGAAGTGCCTACAGCTACTCAGCAGTGCAGGATGACTCTTCAAACTACCTCCTGAAAAACTTCTTGACCTCCCTGACTATCCAGGAGAAAGAATAGTCCCTTAAGTAAAAGGAGAATGGGATCTATTCCTTGTCACTGAGCTGTGCTCTAGGACTTGTTCCAAGGGTTCTTCACCACTAGTCTTCAGTCTCTTCTTTCTCCACTGCCAACTTAAATTTTGAAATTTCTGAAATACTGTCAGTTGGTAAGGAAAACCACCTTAAATAGTATGCTTTTATCTAATAGAGGGAGAGTGTGTGGACAAAAGTGAACTTTTAAAAAAATCCTTATCCATTATCAATATGCTAGACAATGTTTTCTCAGGTGAGTCCCTGTGAATTCCACTGTTCTTTGAGAGTTCATTAGATTTCCAGGTAATTTCTGAAACACCTTTCCCCCCACCTTAGATACAGAAACTGCCAAAAAGAAGCCTCTCCAATATGTATAACGAATGCATTTTATGCCATGAATGAGACTTAAAATGGCCTTACAGTGTCTTAAGCTACCTGCTATAAAGGCCTGATCTGTTGTAGTAATACAGGTGCAACAATATTCTATATTTCAATAAGGAGAGTGCAAGAGATTGCTCAAAAATTTATCGTTCTAGAAACCAAAAGAGAAAAACAAAATATCTGCAGTAACTGAAAGGAATAACATAGAACTTGGTTTTCAGACTGCCTGAGGCTGAAAGGGATGCTAGGTGTTACAGATAAAATATATACTATATAAAAATAAGCAGGTAAAAATGATATTATAGCAAACCACAAAAAGAAAGTACCAGAGTACAACTAGTAAAGAAACCCTGCTGGAAATCTGTATTTTCCCAGCCATAAAGGAGTGTATAGGTGAAGTGAACAGATTCTGGCTTGAAGCAGCAAAACTATGGGTCACTCTGGGATGTATTTAAAACTGGATGGATATACAAATGAATGAAAAATTTGCCCCAGTTTACATGAAGACTTTGTGAGATGAATCACACAGTGCTTCTAACAAACCTCCTCATTAGAACCTTCCTAAAATCTTGATAAATAGTTTCCTGGAAAAGATAAGCTGACATTTAAATCATAACTTCAACAGGCACTTCTTTCTCATAAGGAGGGAAACCACCTTAAATCATAAGCTTTAATTTAATTGAGGGAGTGTGTGTGGCCACAGGTCAATTTTTTAAAAAATTTCTTTTCCATCATTGTATGCAGGAAACTGGGATGCTGTGAAAAGCTGAAGATTATAAATGAAAAAAGAAATCACTGTCCTCTTCTTTTCTCTGAAACATCATTTTAGGGCTCCCCAGCGGAGTGGTGGGAAGGGCAGGAGCTGGGCCAGCACATTCACCAGCACATCTACAGTCAGCAGCCATCAGGGAGCTTTCCCAGGCTCTGGAATTGCAGAGCAGCCTTCAAAGGGCCCTTCATGAACATGTCACAGGAAATCCATACTACCCTACCAAGGCTAAACAGCTGTATTTCCAGAGGGTTCTAATTTACTACAGCGTGAGCATTTCCCACTCACAAAAACAGCTTTAGAGGGGCTACCCAGGATGAAAAATCTATAATGGTTTGTAAATATCTAGTATTTTGCAGTCCCCAAGTAATACTTTACTTTCAGAGTGACTGTCGTGCATCTGCTACGCATCCTGTCGCCTCCATTTTTAGCTGCCACGTGTCTCCTCCATAAAGGTTTTCCTTCACAGAAGTGAACACTCAGAAAAAAAAAGAGCTGAGCTATAACAATCATGTCACTGGTCCTACTGTTTACCATTATCTTCAAGGTTTTCGGGTTGATTTACATTGCGTTCCTCCCTATTTGACTTTAATTGTCTGCTTCAGGTTGTCAGGACATAACTATATCTTAGATTTGCATTGCATTAGGGGATCTTCTCCCTTCTCTATTGATCTTGTCTTAGGGAGTAATTTAACTGCACTCTAATTTTCTTTTGCATGCGGGGTGCTCTCCAGCCAAGGAAGTGAGTTATGTGTATTCAAGTGGTGCATCTTATGAATCTTGTTAAGCTTTGCCGCCTTCCAGCCGCACTGATGGAATATTTAATCACAGCAATGAGCTGGCAGCGATGATGTACAATACGGCTCAGCCTGGCGGCGTGTCTTCACCGGCAATTGAGAAACGGGGCAATTTGCCATCCATCAGTGCCATCCTGACAGCTTTGGATAACCTTCTGTTTTGCACTTATTTATGAAGATTAAAGGTGCTTTAAATCAACAGTTTCTCTGCAAATGTATCATCTTTACTTCAGAAGTGGCCAAATTTTTCATCATTTATTAGGAGCGAAAGGAACTTGCGCTGACTGAAAAAGTTGGTATGATTTTATCATGACGGTGTTGGAGACAATAATTAAACCAAATAACTGAAGCTTTCACTCTCAAAAATCACATTTCTAATTTGATAATCTTCAAAAGTGCAATTGCTTCTTCTCTAAGAAAGGTGGGGGGGACCCAAAATAAAGATACGTTGCAGTGCTCTATTCCAACTGTGGTGCTCTTTTACTGTTTCATTTTCTAACAGCTTTAGGACATCTGCACAATTTGAACTAAATTTTTTAAAAGAAAGTTTAAATGTCTGAGAAAATACCATCTTTGAGCCAATGTAAAAATATGCATTTGAAATGCATGAATAAAAGAAAACCCAAACATAAAACTGCCTGCATAAACACAAAAAAACCCTGAAATAAGTGAAGGATCTTGATAGAACTTTCTGCATAGGTGTGGTGGAGTGCATGTCATAATTCATAAAATTAAATTAATACTCTTCTAATGGTAATTAAAGATTCTCATTAAGGAGGGCAAACACCTCCCTAGTGTTGGCAATAAAAATGCACTTGGGACTTTGGGAGGTTATACAAAAAAATCAATAACCTGCCATTTTATAATTAAAAGACAAAATAAATGTTAGGGAAAAGTCCAGTAAATTAGGAAAATTACCTTCAGGAGAGATTGAAAATATTGATTTTAATTTACAAACTATGTGAACTCTTCATGCCCTACTTCATGAGACAATTATAAGTCAGATTGTTAATTCTGCATACGTATTAGAAAATTGATTACTGTACTATGGGAATATTATTATATTTGTCATTAACACAAAGTCATTTATATAAAATGACTAATAACTCTGACTTTCTAATTTATGCAGGTTCAGGGTTGGTTCACTAACTGCTCAAACGAGATCAATGTTAAATTCCTGTTTTCAACATAGACATTCATCAGGGAGGGAAATAAGTTCTGCCTACACTAAATATTGAGATCCCATGAACACCAAGTTAGTATTTTTATTATACTGTGCCACTTTTATCCTAATTAGAACATTTTTATCTATTTCAGTAAAGGCACTGGATGTATTACAGGCAGCTTTTTTAAACAACAAATATGTGTAACAATGTCCTTTTCAACAATTTTTATCTCTTCACATCCCTCAAACTAACAGAAGTTTTCAGCTTTGTCAAGTGAAGACTCAAATATCTCCACGAACGGAAATTCCCCAGTTCCAACTTCTTCCCATGCTTAACTACCACCTATGAAAAATGCTTTCCCAATACCAGTTTATGGGCAGGATTCAAATTCCTTTGAAATCAACTGGATTTTGGAGTACGATTAATTTTATTTTCAATCTTGTTGCTAAAGCACATTTAGAACTTATGCTTGCCATGACTGAATTCCAGCAAAAAAAGACTGGATCTCTCTTACTCCAAGCTATAACAAGGATCAGAACTCATCCTCAGTGAAGATTCAGGTGATAATATAGATTTAAAATACCAAAATATGAAACTGAAAAACTAAATACAAAATTTAAAGAAATATGTTCCAAACCCCATTATGAACAAAAATACTCTACACTTCTGTGTGTGACCTACATGTATGTACAAAAAATATATTTTTATAGCTAAGATTTTTTACTGTTGTTGTTCACTACGCTTAAATAATTCCTGGAGGAAAGAGATTGTACTGAAATATAAAATAAAATATAAATAAAATAAAATCTCATGTAGGACTGGGATATTGCAGTACATATCATGTTATACTGTCTACTTTCCATTCATATATTTTCTCTATAAAGTTTAGTATGCCCAGGCAACGTAAAATCCTGCATCACAAATCTGTAAATAACTTGGAGATAATGTGAATCACACAAAGAAACCAAACCTCACACCAAACACATACTCTGTACTTTTGCATGTTTTAAAGACTACTAAAATAAAATATGGCATGGACAACTATAGCACAATCCTTACCTGCATAGAACTCTGGACTATAAACTGCACCAACAACTGGATTTAATTTCCAGCCTGCAGCAAACATAAAAACATAATGGAGTTAATACTGCAATTAGTGATTATAATAAGAATAATAATTATTATTGTATAGAAATATGCAGACAAAATGGCTTCAAGAAAGGTCATTTTAATGAAAGTTTCATAGGCATCTTTGATTACTGATCTTTAATATCAAACTCTGAAGTATGGAAATAAGTAATGAAACAAGGCATTCTCCAGACATGTAGCACTGGGGTCCATGAGCAGGTGACTTTCCCTGACTTACTCCTCAAGCTGTGGAGTGGAGTACAGCACTAGTTCAGGTGTCCCTGTCCCCTGCAGTACCAGAGCAGAGCAGTTCCTGGTCATGGCTTGAGAGAGGCCAGGACAGTTCATTCACCGGACACAAGCGCTCCTGATAAGTGTTAGTGTGGGTTACAAGGCAACCAAATCATCGAAGCACTTCGATTCTACTCTGGGAAAAATGAAAGTACAGCCACAGTGTGGAAATGCCTGTTGTGACATGAGAGAGATGTGGGATCCAGCCAAACGCCAGGGACTTTGTCCATCTGCATTTGTACATCTGTCTGTGCTGGAAGAGCACAATTACAGACACCCCCAGGGCGGGCTCAGCCCCTGCACTCACAGCTGACAAACGCTGCTCACACCCTGCTCAGCTCTGCAGGGGCACAAACCCAGCCACTGCCTCTGTCTTCAGGAATCACTGCCCTCCCACCACTGCCACTGAACCAAAGCACACAACCAACACACCTCCTGGCCAAACTCCAAATCATTGCCCTTACACCTGATGGGGCATTTGCAGGTAAGTCTGTTCCAGGCTGGCTGCACAAGCAGGGGCTGTGTGCAAAGCTAAGGACAACCATGCTGGAGGGGAAGAGGGGAAGGGGCAAGAGGAGAACAAAACAAAACACTGGCCAACTCGTTAGCGTTCTCAGCTGCCAGTGAAGTGCCAGTTCCTGCCTTTGGCTCAGCTACAGGTAGATCCACTCCCAGTTAACTGCAAACTCCACAGAACATCCCCCCACCCACGCTCGTTCTTTTTTTTCTTAAGTGAACAATTGTTTTGAACTACTGAGACTGAAAAATTAGGGGTTTCCTAAAGCACACTCAAATCAGAGGAGTGGGAAGCACCTTTTGTAATTGGGAATAAAGCAAAAAAACTGAGCAAAAGCATCTTGTAAACTCCAGAACTGTGGTACTTAAAATAGAACTTAGAACTGCTGCTGTAATGAAAATACAATCGAGACAGTGACAACAGGGCTTTTCAAAATCACAAAAGCCAAGGTTATCAGAATTTAAATGCACAGTAGGCTTTTTTCTGCCTTGGCCGTATCATGTAATGCAAAAATGCAGTGAACATTATAGAAATCCAAGGCTTTGTAAGAGTGAAAAAGTGAAAAATGCAAAATGTCAGTAGCAACACAAAATATAACTATTCCCACCCTTTCAAGGGTTCTCTATCTAAGACACACTCACTACTTACCAGTAACTAACTGTTCAGCAACAGAGGGGAGGGGTGGTTTTGAAAGGCAACTCATGACTTAAGTTCAGAATAAGGAGCAGCACTGCATGACATCTGCTCTGCAGAACTCACTGCAGTTGTTCTGTGTATGTAAAAGACAGTTACAGAAGCTGAAAAATGCCCAATCTGGAAGGGATAAAGTGTCTTTGCTCCTGAAAATACCACTGGATTTTTACCTGACCCTTCAATTTTATATTCCACAGGATTCTATTTAGGGACATTGTGGTACACCATGTCTCTTAGCCAAATTTTGTGTGACAGAAAATCATTCAGATTTTGAGACTTTCAGTAAAAATGTAACTTTTTACAGCTTAGGGAATATTCAGTATTTCTAATTCAGTACTTCCTCAGAAGACCACTGATCACCACCACCCAAAATGAAAGATTGGATAGAATTTTATATCTGTCAGCTTTTGCTGTCAAAGCAGCTGACAGACATGTCTCAGCTTCTAAGTTACACTAACAGTGCCACAATTTGTCTGAGAGGAAGAAAAAAAAAATCTTGGAAGACACAGATTGTTCTTCACAGCTGAAAGGCACTCTCATATTTCAGCTCCTTACCACTCTCCCAGTGATGGCTGTCTCATCTAACTTTTTGAAGCCTATAGAGGAAATACTTCATTCATCGTGAAAATAACAGTAATTAAACTTAACTTTATCTTGTCAGCCAACAATGTGCTGGCCCATAGCTGTGTGGGTTAATCAAGTGTGATGGGAGTTGACGGATCCGAGCGAGCAGCTGCCAAGTAACCCAACTGCAGCAGCTGGAGGAGGCAAATCCTCGGCTGTGGGTGTAATTTTGTGCATTTTTCTTTCTGTCAAAATATTAATCTCCTCCTCAAGTTGAAACTATAAAAGCTTAAAACTTAAAAACCAGCCAAGGAAAGAAATAACCCTCTGCCTGACCCAGCCTCCCACCCTGCAGAGCCATCCAGAGGAATTCATGTTCAGCGTGAAGGGGAGAAAGCGATCGTGGTGCATAGAGAGGCTGTGGTAGAAGTGGCCACAGCAACACAGAGAGGATTATTTTTCCTTCATAGACCAGAGAGGCTGAAGAAAGGCTTGGGTGGGAAAGAACCCTCTGATACCATTTGCATCCCTCCTGTTTGCTTCCAGAGGTGGAAGGGAAGAGAGTGGGAGAGAATTTAACTGTGCTAATAGTCACTAGCTGTGATTTTTAATCTAAATTTAGATCAACAGAAGGCTCAAATTCAAGGCACTGGAAGTATAAACTTTACAACAATTTATCCTTTTACTGATCCTTGTTTCATGTTCCTCATTTACTGCTGCAGTTCTCTGAATCTACTTGCCCATAATACTCCACCATGCCCTGCAACACCTGGATGAGCCTCCTGAATTGCAATATGGGCACCAGAAGAAAGTGCTGCTGAGAACAGGAGAGGTTGGAACATGTAAAAACATCTCAAATATTTTTGCCAACAAGTAGAACTTCTGACACTGAATGTCTTTGCAAAGGAAAGGTAGTTCTATCTCCAAAGCATGAGATGAGCCATCAAAATCATCCAGTCTGATAAACTCACAAAGAAAAGCTCTTCTAGAAACTGAGCAATGATTAACTGCTCATCTGGGACACTCAAAAGTCAGTGGAAAGCATACTTAATTCAAAGACCATACAAGACACAAAAGCAAACAACTTATCTGAACGAAGCTGCATACATTTAAAACAAAAAAAATCCATGTTTTTGTGCCTCAAAATCTACCAACTTCTGCAATCCTATTAACAACACAAGCCCTGTTATCAAACAACCAGCAGGATTCAGGAATGAAAGACAAAACACTCTATATCTTGTTTTTAAATTAAAATAAATATCAGTGCCTGATGTTTTCACATAATACAACATGTGCCTCAACTACTTTTTGAATACCTGCCAACAACATGTCAGTCACAACCTACTCTTGGAAAAATAAAGCCAGGCATTAAAAAATAAGCGGTTCTGAAGCGACAGGCACGTGCAAACAAAATGTTTCTGGCTACCTGCGTCAGAGGAGTCTTGCAAATGTTAATGTGCTGGCAGAAAAACTGGCCTTATCTTTTATTTAAAAGATGAGACCTTTACTTTAGACAAAAATAACCTTTAATAAATAATCAGTTACGGCACTGGTTAATTCCTGACACAATGATAAAGAACTCGAATCATACTATGCCAGGATGACTGATAATACAAGCACTGATGAAACTAAATGAAGCACCTTGCACATCTACACTTCATTCCTTGGTGCTTGTAATCATTATGCAAGAGGAACGTGATTGCCCTTGTGTGTTTGTTTTAGGAGATATTGAAAAAAAAGTTAAAAAAAAAGAATTGCAACCACAGTTTTTCTCGGTAGATACCCTGCAACAGGTGTACAAAAGAACATTCTGCATGCAACACCCTCTCTGTATGGATTCACAAAGATAAATGTTAATTTTTATGCACTGAACAAGGTATTTCTTACTTTGGTGGATGGAGATGAGATGGAACAGGATGGAAAATGACAAACGATACACTGCCAGTGGGTAACACTTAACAGCAGATTTTAGTTATCCTGGTTTTGGGTATTACTAAATGACCATGTATGGCCTAGTTAAGCCTGCAGTGCAGGGCACAGACATGAACCTCTTCTAAAACCAGATTCCTACAAATCTCACCTCTCTCACTGCCAGCATTCCCTTCCTTCAGCCCTGGGTGTGCTGATATGTAACGTGCTATTTGCTAATGAATAGTTTTGTAGCCTCAGGGTAATATGAATACAAAATAAGCATCATCATTTATAGAAAAACTACTTTTATCACTACAATAGAGCAGACAGAGTTCATAGGCTCATATGCATATGTATAATGCTCTGTATTGCAACAAAATCTTGTTATGTGATCCAGTCAAGCTTTGTGTCTCTTTTGCTAAATTCACTGAGATGCTTTAAAACCAGTTAAAAAACCAAGGAGATTTTCCCATCTGCATCACTTGCCAAGTTTCACATCTACATGCAAAATGAGGATGAAAAGAGTTTCTGAGAAAGCAGGAGAAATTCCAGACTTTCCTTCTCCAGATCATTTTAACTAGCTCAATTATCACATGTCAAATAAAACCCATCATTTTATTTCCATTGCGGTAGGAAAAAATGATGAGCCTTTCATTAAAAAATAAAGCCACTGTTTGCCCTGGGTTTTAGCAAACCCTCACTAATGAGACATCAAATATAAAAAATACGACCCATTACATTTCAAAACAGAAAAGAATCTCATCTACCTCTGGAAACCTTTATGCACAGATTTCATCTGGTTTCTACTGGATGGGAAAAACTGCATTGAATTGAAATACAAATAGTGACAACTACACAGTCTAGTAAAACTGAAACATAACTGCAATTAACTTTAGTTCTCGTGTTATTGTTTGACATGGCTGAGTTAGGAACTTGTCTGAATTTTCTGAAATAACAAATGCACACTGGAGAATGTGATCAAACACTCCCAAAGGAAACATTCAGAAAAGGTATTGCTTCCAGACCCCTCAGATATCTATGGAGTACTTGTCTATTGTCAATGTATAACATTCCATCAACTTAAGGTCAGTATTGGAATGAATTTTACTTTTAGATAGCATGGAATTTGGATTTTTCAACCAGATTTTTCCTCCTAGAAACTGGAAGCAGAACCCATTAAGTTTGCCCTTCCAACAAAACGTGGAAGACACAGAAATTATCTTCTACTGGATCCACGTCTTGGTACTAAAAGGTATCTCATGCCTGACAGAGAAGTTCTTCTTGCTGGTCTCCCTACCTCCATCACCCAAGCCCCACTGAATCACTCATGGCAACATGAAGACTGCACAAAGTCAGAAGAGAGTAACTCTTTGCTGTCAGGTCTGTTTTCCTCTCCACAAGCCACTGAGGTTATAACCCAGGCAGGCAAAGTGATGCATGCTGTGCCCACGTGGATGTGAATCAGCTGAGCTCCACACAGAGGGGATTTATGCCCACCCATGCCATGGTTTGGGATGTGGGCAATGCCTGAGCCCCAGGAGATGCAGATGGTGACACCTCATGAGTTCAGCAGAGTGAGCTTGGACATGCAGGGCATTCAAAGAGAGCTCTGAGGTTTCATGCACTTACCATTCGTGTAAGGGTTGACCGTCTTTTTATTTGTCATTACACGTGCTGTTGCATTATTTACCTAAGCACATAGAACACTGGATTAGAAAGGGTTACAGGCAGGGCCTGTGTTGCTATTAAATGCATGCATTATTACTGCTATTAGTCATGTAAAAATAAAATGCAATTTAATTTATAGAAGGCAACAGGTGCATAACAAAATCATACTATTTATAATTACATTTACTTTCATAACCATTTTAACTTACAAATCATTTCAATAAAGCAACATCATATCATTTAAACTTTAATAAAAAGACATTAAAAGCAAATTAAAAGGTATTGCATAATTTAAGACTTAAGAGCATGCTTGTATTCCATGATAACACTGATACAATAAATACTCAAAACAGAAAAAAAAGAAAAAGATTATATGAAGGAACATGCAGTGGAGTAGAAAGGAAAGAGACAAGGTACAAGGAAACAAAGAAAATGTCAAAAAAGGGACAAACGAATTTTAGCAGTGTGCAACATAACCCTTCAGAAGAGAAGTACCATTGGAAAAGCAACATCTAGCATTCAACACTTGGAACAAGAGCCTTTTTCATTGCAAGAATTAACAAAATCATTCAAGCTTTAAAATCACAGCTAACAAAAGGATAAAAAGAGGGTGCATTATTTAACACAATATGGAGTTAACAATCTGAGTAAGATGTGCACGAAGTCATATCCTCAATCCAATCAGTGCCTCCCAGGCTTGCTTAAAACGTACACTCAATTACAGGCGTACCAATATAGAAAAAAATGTAGCATCAAGAAAACTTAATACAACAAGTCAAAAAAATTCACGTGGTATATCAGCGCTAAATACGTGAAACGGCAGATGGACTTCTCCACTTACCATTCAGCACCATCGCCAGCATGGGTATGTATACAGTTACCATGGTTACTGAGAGTTTGGTGAGGGCCCTAAGCGCTACCGTCGAGGGGGGAAAATGAAAAGGCAAAATATGCAACATCTTACTCAAAAGACGACAGCATTTTCAATTGGTATCTT
>VWZD01007560.1:0-22312 GCA_013396695.1 Sakesphorus luctuosus | reverse complement strand
TTTTTTTTTTTTTAAATTCTAACAAATACGACTGAGGCAGTATTGAAGGGGATCCAGTGGGACCGAAACGCATTTGCACAGCCAGGGCTCAGGCCAGGCAGCCAAAGGAGCCTCTTGGCTTGACGTGAATTAAAGCTGAAAATTGGGCACTCTCTAGTCTGCCTTTGGTTCTTTTTTTTTCCCTTGTACATCTTTTTTTTTTTTTGGATGCTTCTTTCCCAATCTGAATTTTTTTTTTTTTTTTGAAAGCCACTGTGGATCCCACATCAACCCTGCAGCAAAAAAAAATTAAAAAAATAAAAAAAAGAAAAAGAAAAGAAAAAAAAAGAAAAGAGAAAAAAGAAAAGAAAGAAAAAGAAAAAACAACCTTTTGTTTGTTTTTGTTTTGTCTGTCACACTTTTTTTTTGTTGTTGTTCTCAATTTTTTTTTTTTAATTTTTTTTGTTGGCTGTTTTTTTTTGGAATCTACTGCACCCATCGATTTACAAAACATCCAAAATAATAACTTCAAAATATTAAAGCTTTCATTTTTTTTTAATTCTCTCATCCACTTTTCAGCAATAATGATAATAATAATAATAATAATTACAAAAGAAATAATAATAAAAAACCCAAGTAAGGCCAGATTCTCTCTCTTTATATATAAGTATATATATAAACAATGGGAAGGGGAAAGGGGAGCACACAGAAGACACCAATGATGCATCTGAAACAACAAATGAGAGTGAAGCAGACATTTATAAAAAAGATGAAAAGGAAAATATTTTGAACATGCACCTCGATTTTACGGCCCTCTACCACGGTGCCGTGTAATTTCTCCCTCGCCCTGTCCGCATCAGCACTATTTTCGAAAGTTACGAAACCAAATCCCTGCATGCAGGAGGGAGAAGGGGGGAAAACAACATGCACATTATTATTTCAGTCAATGACCACTTGTTTGCTTATGTTCTCGCTCTTTAATTTAATATTGTCTTGTCCTCGCTTCAGTTCTGTAACATGCAAATTAGAGAAATTATAATCGTATTGAGATGTGCAATAAATAAGCGACAAATGTGAACAAATTTTTCTTTCTGTCATCAGTTAGATAATACCCTCGGAGAAAGTCAAAGAATGATACCAAAAATACCTTTCTACATGTCACTACAGAGGAAAATAAATCTAACAGTAAGAAAATGAAATTAAAATAAATTACAGTGTCTTCACATAGAAAAAAAAATGAACTAATGAGAAAAGAAAACGAACCACATTTTAATGACATGCAGATATCTCAACGAAATAAAAAACATGTGCACAAAATTCAACACTGAATGTCAATATACTCTAAACATTGCCTACTTAATCATGCTGTTGTGATCATAAGAAACATTGTTCCCATGCAACACTAGGGTAACTTAAACTTTTGTCAAACTATACAGCCTTTACTTATTTTTTTATAAAAGAAAAAGAAAGGAAAAGAAAACCACCAGGAAAACAAAAGTACTTTTAGAACAAAGTATAAACTTTCTTGTATTAACAGATCAAAGAAAATCACATGATGTGAATAGAAAAAGAAACTCTGATAAAGGAAGAAAAATGCAAACGTTTTAAATAAGTTTAACTCCTTCATATACTAGTTCTGCATATTACTTTCCACATATAGAACATGCAACTGGTAAAGCCCCAGAGTCTCACGTTAGTGGGACAGCAGAACACCTGACAAATCTGAAATTCTGCTCATGACAAATCTTTCCTTTATAATATTAGGCTGAAAACAAACACTCCCAATCCTACTAAAATTCCTTCTACGTGCTAAGTTAAATCAAACACTGTTTAAAATACCAAATATTTTGGGAAAAAAAAACAGACATGGAAGAACATTTTAGAAACATACACCAACCCTTTGAAGTAATTCTTGCATTAGCACCACAATGCCTTTGCATGCTCCCCCAAAGGGATCCAAGCAAATTCACTTCTACATCCTCGAGGTTGCACAACCACAACTCCCCTGCTAAGTTTTCTGAGCAGCACTGACCCACTTACTCTCTGCTGTGCTACCTGTTATACACACTGATTGACCAAATAAAAAGAAAGGGACAAAAAAAATAAAAAAAAGACCTTTACACATTTATTTACACATTTTCTAAAGAGAGGAGACATATTATCAAACTAAGACAAAACTGACACCAAGCAGTGAGACAAACAATGGGTATGAACTACAAAACTAATTCATCAACAATCAACCAAAAAAAGTAATTATTAGGATCATTATCTGGGTTATTTTACCTACTCAAAGAACTTATTTATTTCTGCCCATTTATAATACAAAAAGTGGCATTTATGTATGGCAGCAGTTTCTCTTTTATTCTCTTCCCTGTACCTTAAACCTACTGTTGCTCTCTTTTTCCCCTCCTAATCCCAGCCTGCAGCCTGAGCTGAATGCCCTGTCAGCAGCTCCACTCCCAGCTGCAGCCCTTCTCAGAACACCTGATTCCACACCACCCTCCTCAATTTTAGCACAAGGCCATGACCTCGCTTGTCACAAGACACTGAGGATGTATTTCTCCTTTGCCCAAAGCACCAGAAGTGTTGAGAGCAAGAAAATCCCCCTCCTCAGCACTAATCCTCATGGTTTAGATGCCAGCACAGGCTTTTCTTGTACCCAAACCCATCCTCAACTTGAAACTTTTATTTCTTCTACAACTCCTTCCTTCTATCTTGGTAAAGCTCTGTAAAAAAAGAAAGCCCATAATTTAAGATGCCATCAAGAAAATTTTACAGCAGAAAACAGGATCCATGGATCCAAGGAGACCAACTCCATGTAATAGCACAAATGCCCCCAGTTCTGTTTGTTCTCCCCTCCCGTCTTGGCTGAGCAATTCTCTCTTCTCAGAATTGCAAACATTTGGTGGGAGTTGTTTAGTCAAAATTTTCCATCCATCTTCTCAGCTCACAGCAGCACTACCAACTAATTTTTGTTCAAACAACTAAAGGGAAAGATAAAAACCTAATTATACTAAAAAGGTAGAAAAAACATACAAAGTGGAGCCACAAGCCAAGATAAAACAGGAACATCAAAGATTCTGAAAATAATACTCATTGTAGTTTTTTTAGTTCCTCATGTTGTACTTATTCTCATAATCACCACTATTTAAATTAAGCTCTTATTATTTATGCAAATCTTTAACCTTACCTAGCTGACAGGGAAGCTCAAGAACAGAACACAGATCCACTCATCACACATTCAAATACCTACATGAACACTTGAACATCAGTTTTACGTGCACCTGAGTGAGCAGCTGCTCTAGCTGAGAGTACCACATATTTATTAACTGGTAATTTAAACATATGCATTTTATTTTTCAAATCTCTCCAGTGATTTAATAATAGCCAAATTAGCACGTGAGAAGGTTCTGATTTAATCTGGGAGGTGCTTTGGAGTTCTTATTTGAAGAAATAGACGTTAATATATACTAGATATATACCAATACATACACATAGAAACAGATTACTGAAAGTATTTATGTAGCTGTCTAGAGCATTAATTTATAACTGATAAAAAATGGTCAAAAATTCAAAAGCTGATGGTGTTGCCCTACAAGTTTAGCAAAGTTATCTTCATTATTATTATGTACCCAAACAGACAGAAATTTGTAATATGAGACTTGCATTATTTGAGGGTTTTCTTTTATAGAAGGAATCACTTCTGCAAAATCATTGTATACTTTATGGAGGTGTTCTAACATTTTTTTTTAATATGCAATTCCATTTTTCTTAACTATTATGGTATGAGAATGAACCTAATTCTGTTGTTTTTGCAAGAATCTTTTCAAACATTAACTATTATAATAAAAAGAAAGAAAAAACAAACAGAAACAAAAACATATTCTCGCAATTCTTATGCCAAACTGCAGCTAGAAACAATTCTGAATTCTGATCCTGCAAACTTTGTTACCTGTACTCAGTTTGAAACCACTTAGTAGTCCTTTCAGTTTCAGTGGGATTTTATGAAAACATAGATAAGCACTGCCAGCAATGGGAGTTTAATCTGGTGCATCTTAATTCCTACAGAATGGACACGAAATGATCAGATTAAAATAAATAAATAATTTAAATTAAAAAATTAAAAGAAAAAGAAAACAAAGCCAAAATCAAAACAAAGATGTCTCTCTTACACCTCACCTTTTTTTTTTCTTTTTTGGTTATACTTTCTCTTTAATTGAGAGAATCTAAGGGTACTTCTGCAAATCAAAACATACCTAAAATAACTCTAACCAAGATGAGAAACAACAGACATGAGCCATGAGATGCAGCACAGAACTGCTTTAGGCACCTGGAGCAGCTCACCTGGAGACAGCTCAGATGCTCCACTGCAGCACTGAGAGTGCAGCAACATTTCCTAAGAGATCTTGACATTACAAACCCACCAAGGAAAACCTCTTCCTTCTGAAATCCCTTCTAGGATCTTGGGTTTAGCACAAGGCACTGGAGTGTTTTCAGTACTACAAAATCACCATTAAAAATCCCAAATATCTTCTCATGCCATGCCCAAAAACGTCAATTCAGAAAAACCTTCTCATGCCATCCTGCAAAGTGCTTTAGAAAAGCTTTACACTTCTGCAGCCCAGTGCAGATGTGGTGGTTAAAATCCCTACCTGTGCAAGATTGAAGGGCTAAACAAAAGTGAAATGTGTGCTCAGCTCCACTCCATCTTCAGCACAACCCAGCAAAGGTGACCAGTGTGGGATGGCTTTGGAAATTTATGGGACTCCCCAACAGGAGAAGGTTCTGGACAATCTACATCTTTTGTAAAAACTATTGAACAGCCATAATTTAAGAATAATAAATTTTGGCCAGAGTAGAAGATTCTAAGCCACTATTCATTTTAGTTGTTTACTGAATAAAGTGATAAATGTTCCAACTGGGTTTGGGCTACCAAGGGGACTAATTAATGGCTGAATAATAAACCATGACATTTCTGCTCTTCTAGTCAGGTTAAAAAAAGAAAAAAACAAAGGAAGGCTTTAAGTTCAGAGCATAAAGAAAATTGAAATTTATCTGATTTAAGAGAGATTTATGATATATATGATTCTTAAAAAATGACAGATTACAGTATGTCTAGAACAGGAACAGAATTCCATCACTAATAAATGATACATGAGTTACAGGAAGACAAACATTAGTGAATTAACTTCCCAGTGTGTCTGACATGGCAAGAAAAGGAAAAAAATATCTGCATATGACATACATATCAAGGCCTATAATAAAGCTGATAGCACAGGTGAACATTCTGGGCTGCAGCTTTGCACCAGGCAAGGTGCCAATGCAGGCACAGCCAGTCTATCTTGCTTTATTTCTTAAATACTGAAGAAATTGAAGTATGCATTTAAGGCAAGGTAATTTTCAGGAAAAAAAATGTTTGCAATACAATAAGAACTCTTGTAATCAAATACATGTTAAAATAGATTGTTTTCAAAGGGTTGGTGTACTAAGGCTTTAACTAAAGAGGAAAACATCTGCACTTAGATAATCTGGTACAATCACATATTTCCCCAGCTAATTACTAAAGAGGATAGTTATTAAGTATCATTATCATCTTTCATTTCAATAAAGAAAAAAAATACCAGTACTAATACAAACCTGCCTACAAATATCTTTAAGTATGGACTCGTCTTATAAAGTAAACAAGATAATTACTCTTGAAGAATAAGGACAGCAGAAATTAACATTCCCATAAAACAGATGACAGTTTGGAGTAGCTAAAATTACCCCTTTTAAAAGATTTGAGTCCAATGATTTTCATACTGCTTAGAGAACTGACTGACAGCTCAGAGGATGCTTTCACTAACAGCAAATTTCAGACATTATTTTTTCACAGCAGTGCAGTTGTTTCCTTGTACTCATATAAGTATTCTAAACATATAAAAAAAATACTCCACAGGTGAATTAAACTGCTTACCTTTGAGCCTCGCTCATTAAAAATAATTTCAACATCTAAGATTTTACCAAATTGCTGCAAAGAAATAGAAAAGTTACATGAAAATGAGAGAACTTCAACACTTCCATCAGACACAGTACAAGTGTTTGTTTCAGAAAATGGTGCAACACACAAAAGAAGTTTAAGAATAGAGAATAAAAGATAGTTAAACACCAAAAAAGACACACTAAGAGGAGCCAATCAATATTACATCTAAATTGTCCATATATCATTCCCTATATGAAATTAAAACTCAGTGAAACTACCTGACAAAAAGGAAACATTGTTAAACTGTGATCACAGTGAAGTAAAAGCCCCAAATTCCTTTTAATTTATATAATTTATTTTGTTGTTAAATATTGCACACAGCAGTTTAATTCTCTGGGATCCATCCAGTCCAGCTGCCATCACCCTTTTTTCACGTGGAATATATTACTGGGTGTCTTTGCTTGGGGAACAGTAAACACCACCAGAAGGAAGGGATTAATGACCACCCTCAGGTCATCCTTCCGTCGGAACAACCTTTGCCTCCCGAGATTTTTTGCTGCTTTCCAGAACAGGTAAAGGAGTTTGGTTATTTCTGCTTTACAGGAATCAGATTAAACCAGCTGGGGGTTTTGTTGATGGCTTTGAGGAGTGAAGATTTCTTTCCATGCTTTCACCCTTTCTTTCCAACATTATTCCCAAGAAGTTCTTGTCTTACTGCATAATTTGGAGTATAATTTGGAGAACTAGGACAGATAGTTACTTTGGGGGGATTTTTCCTTGCTCAGAATTGCACTTTTATTGTAATATTTGTAGCAACTGTTATTCCTATTGACCTTACAGCAGCACTTGATTCTCTAGGCATTGTTCACACACACAAAACCTGACCACAGTTACTATCCCAAAGAAACAATCCCCACTGGACTTGTCCTAGGAAGAGAATAAATGCTGGGCTCAGGCAGGGTCTAGTTAGAACACTGTTATGCCACATTTTGTGATGTGACTCCATAATGTATTAGTGGGTCATTGCTCTTATTTCTTATGTCATTAACATGCCCTGTGGATCAGTGTTAGCACTAATGACTCAAAATATTAAACAAAAGGGCAGAAATTGGAGGCAGGAAAATGAAGACTAAACCAGCAGAAGTCCCAGGAACTGCAGAAGTGAGTCTATACTTCAGACTTCTAAGATATAATTAACAATTCCAGGCCAGAAAGGACAGTATTCCTTCTCTAGCTTATTAAAGAGTTTCAACTTGGTCATGAAAAATCAGCCATCACTTGTTATACTTGGGCTTATTTTATGTTCTTACATTCACCATTTAATTAATGTTTTAACTGCAACTTCAGCCTAAAAGCAGTCACTGACTTAATGTTTAAACAATCCTCCTCTGTTGTATCTTTGTCTATGTGAAAAGATCATTTGCTGTGTGTATTGTGATCATGATGCTGTGCTACCGTATTTCATAGCTCACGTTGCAATTCACACTTGCAAAATATGTCTTTTTTTCTATCAGTTCAGAAGATAAAAGTTTACTGTTACCAAGTTATTCTGAAAGTCAGCTGAAAACTCCAGCCATTCTCCTGTGTTAGTCTTTTGAGACTCAAGACTTAGAAATACTGAAAGGAAATAGAGGTTTTATTCACTTATAAATTACTGCAATACCTAAAAAAATTCCTTTCATTTAATGTACTTTCAAATAAAATCTATTTTAAGTGGTTTGTTTAGTTTAAATAAATTTGCATATTTCTCTCCAGAGGGTTAATTATTATGCCTTCTGCTATTTTGCTGATGAGCTGTAAGCTGCATTCAGGGCAGGCAACTTGCAGCAAGTCAGATACAGCAAAAAAGTCACTCATTTCCCAATACTATACCAGGATTCTTTTTCCAGTGACTGTTTCCTTCAGAGAAATAAACACAGTGCCTTAGCTGACATACAAACACATGAGAAGAACTTAAAAGTCTGAACTGAACATGAAAGATGGAGAGAAATACAGAGCCAGGAAGTGCTCGATGCTGCACTGAATAACCAACTGTAATACAGAAGAGAATTCAGTTTTAGGGAGTCAGAAATAAGAAAGCCAGAGTCACATAAATACTTGGGAATATTACCTTGGAAAAGGTGATCAAGTGCCATTTCTAGATTATATATAGTGATATCTCAAAATCAACCTAAGAGTTCTTGGACCAGGGAGAAGAAACCCAGTCTAACCTCTCAGGTTTATGAGCCTAAAACTGAGGTGTGTGAAACAGAGGGAATGTGCTTGAAGGCAGCAAATGGCCTGGGGGCAAGCAAAAATTGTGAGACTTATAGAAAAATACCAGCAAAAACTTGAGAAGCCTCTAGACCTTCACAGCATGGGGGGTGGGTGAGGATTCCTACTCCTGAACTGGGTCCCCTTCCCATGAGGTCAAGCATGGACTGTTTTACATCAAGCTTCCCCAAATTAATAAATGCAGGCACATAAATCTAGATGTGTACAGCAGGAATCTATGTGCATTTAATATTTGAAGCCAACATAGATAGCTTTTTGTGAATGTAATACAAAACACCCAACTGCATCCCATAGAGCAGAATTCCTTTTTTCAAGTTGTGACTGGATTTTTGGGAATAAACAGATGAAAAGAGAATCTTGACTGAAAATGGTAAAACAGCCTAAATTAGAGAAACAACTCTGCCTAAAATACCCATTGCAACATAAATATAAAAAATCATAAATAACTAAATCATGAACACTTACACCAAACATTTGCCTAAGATCTGGATCCCGGAATCTGAAGGGTATATTTGAGACGTGGAGCCGTTTGGGCTGTGATTTGTTTTCTGTGTTTTCAGAAGGTTGTGTCTGTTGCTGGCCGTCAGTCTGTGCTGCATCATCTGTCTGCTACAAGGACAAAGCAGAAGAAAGCACACTGTGAGCATTTCTGTCCTTTTTAAAACAAGGTGTGGGCTTAAATTCTCAAAAAGAAATTACTAAAAAGCAGATAAATCTGCTCAAAGGCACTGAAGAATACCAGAAGTTTAAATACATGAAAATCCAATCCATCTCTGTATCTGTCTCAACAGCATACGTGATAAATATGTATTGGAATAAACTAGAGAATAACAAGTAGATTATTATTTGTAGATTTTCTTAGCTGTTTTAAAATAATGAATAAATATATCTCCCTGCGTTATGAGGCTGCTGACCCCCTTTAACCCCACACATGTTTGCCAATGAAAGAGACTGAATCTCCATGGCCAAACACAGCTTACTAGCAGAAAAAAGCCAGGCAGACACTCTGTAATCAGATCAGTACTTTCATTCAGAGGCCACAGGGACTCCACACAGGAGGCAGGTAACACATCACACCCTGCTTGCCATTTCATAAGCAGTGCTGATGGGCACCAGAGGGTCATTTGGGCTGGATAAATGGGGAGCATTATGGGAAAGGCCTTGAGTTGTGAGAGGGAACAGAAGGTCAAGCAGTGGTGAAGGAAGGTTGCCTGACAGAAAAGTGAGACTCAAAGTTTTGCAGGTTTTTCTTTCTCGCCGAAAGGAAATTATGTCATGGTGCTCCTTATAGGGACACTGTTCCCTGGTTTTAAAAGGCATCAATTTTATAATTGAAGGACATTCCTGTGTATTGCAATTTAAAGAAAAAAAATATAAGTCTCCAGAGAGATTAGGGGAAAACACAATGTCCTTCGTCCAAAAAGTAAAATTAACCAACATGTTATAGAAATTTCTCATCTGTGCTTCATTTATATCCTACAGGGCCTCATTAATTACTGCCTGTACAGCACTGGAAAAAAGATTTTGCACAGGTACGTAAAAACAGCACAATCATGTTCGTTTACAGTGGGAGAGGAGATTTGAAAGAAAAGAAGGGGAAAGAAAACAGTTGAATTAAACTATCAAGATGATCTTAAAACTGCTACTCTATTTTCTCTGCCCTTCTTCTTCCTTGTGACCCCATCCTTCTTCCAAGTACTCACTTTTCTCATGTTTAATGTTACAGTTCAGTTTGTCTTTTTGACTTTTTTCATTAATAAAAAATTGCCCCTTTCCTGCTAGTATGAAATTTCTTTTAAGAGACAACAGTTGAAGCAACATAATAAAAGTTAAATAAAATAAACCTTACCACACAGTTTTAGTACCAACAAGCCTGTTGAAGAGGAAGCAAAAGAACCCAAACAGAATACAACATTTACATCAGCAATAACTACATACAAAATGAATTCTAGCAAGACAAATTCAACAACATCTTACCCAGGAAATAGAAATGTTCTCAAATTAGAAGTCCAAACATCTATAATTCTGTGCTAAGAACACATCACAAATAAGGGGCTTTATCATTTCTGCAGAAGCATCAGTCCATCAGCAGCATCTCCATTTCACAGGTCTGATGAGACTCACACACAAGTACCCACTTTTTTTGTGCATTGAAGGAGGATTTTCAAGCGATCCAAACAAAAACTGGGATCAGCAAAAGTGTAAACCAAACCCTGAGTCAGTGCCACCACATCTCTTCATCTGCTACTCCCTGAAATCACAGGGAGGGTCTCACAAACTGAATGGTTCATTTTTACACATTTAAATACTAAACTTGGTACATAGCTGTTAAGAGATTAAAAAGTTCCACGCTGATCTGCTGCTATCTAAAATCAAGTCAAAAATTCAAAATCTGTATTTTGAGGCAACTCTTGCATCCTTAGACACCACAGAGATTACTTTCAACCTTCAGGCCTTAAAAGGAGAGAAATACGGAGAAAATCTGGTATTTGATGAGAACAAGGGAGGGATGAGAGACTGGAAAGTCTTGAAATTGTACACTTCAGAAGAATTTAAGGTCAATCAGATTAATCTGAAGAGAACTGAAGAATTCTGCAGGTTCTGTTTAGTTGCAGGAACAAAGGGTGCCCCAGGAAGAAATTACATAATCAGCGTCCTGTATAAATGCAAATTGGGAGAAGTAATTTCTGTTCATTGTATTAAAATAAATCCTGAGCAATGAGTGGGAGGGCTGAACTGTGCTCTATTAGCATCCCAAAACACTGGGAGCAACTTCCCTACCGTGCACTGAACAGATACACTGCCAACAAAATCCAGGGAGGTTTCTGAAGAGAATGATAAAATAAAGGAGCTACAAATTGGGGTGAAGTGAGGAAATCCAGGGACTTATTTTCCGGAACTTTTTTTTTTAATAATTTCTATTTCACCATGTTTATTTTAAGCATCCTCAAATTTACACTTACAGCAAATCCCTCAGAGTTTGAGCAGTGAGGACTTAGAAACTTCAGAAAATCACATTTCATACCTATACACGACCTTCAAGATCCCTGTGGCAGAATTAACAGAACTAAACCATTAAAAACATATTAAAAGGCTTGCAAGTTTAACAGTCTCTTTGCAAAGCATGTGATCACCCAGAAATCTGTAGATGTGCCGAGGAGATATGGAGAAGGATAGCTGGGAATTGAAATTGGAATGTGAAGATTATACAAAATTTTCCAAGTAAGACCAAAGAGGTAAAACACACATAGGGCAGAGGCCAGGGTGGATTTGGAAAAATCCCAGACAGGCAAGTTCCTGAGCTCTGTGGCCTCAAAGAACTTGAATGCAATTTACTTTCCACATACATAATACATTTCAAGAGAATATTTTCACTGCTAGAGGACCTGAAGACTGGTATTTGATAATTCTGGAGAAATTAATTGAAGTTAGTATATGGCATTATCCTTGCTACATCCCTGCAGTGGTGCTGGCAATCAGGCTGCTTTCTGGGGCCTGTTCCACCACGTATTTGCAATTATAAAATATTAAAGAATCTTAATATATGATAGTCTTAAAACTTATAATGAAAGTTATAAATACAGAATGCAGAAAGAGGAAATCAAATTCTCAGAGAGAAATAAATTCAGATGATCTCCCTTTACTTCAGTGAGCTACTGAAGGTTTATGTGCAAGAATAAATTAAAATTGAAATCATTCTTACAGGTAAGCAAACCCGTATCAAAGAGGGTATTTCACAGAAAATGATTTCTTTTTCCGTCAAGATACTTTTAGTATAAACATATGGTAAACTTTTGAACCAAATCCATCATCAGGAGAGTTAATACCTATTGTTTTCTAAATAAATTCTTTGTCTTTACCAAAATACTTTGTTTAGTTTTGCTTCCTTAGCTGAGTTCTAGAAACAGAAAAACTCTATTATTTAAAAAATTTCACTCCAGTTCTTGAAGACCTTGCAATGAAGTAATTTTTCTAGTTTCACCTTCCAGCTTTTACCTGAGAATTTAAAAACACTCTACAAGTGATGAAGACTACTAAACAAGATGTTTGTCCAGATAAAATAAATTTGAAAGTTTTCTTTTTGGAAAAGATGTTGTTTCACACTGTGATAGATAAGTGATCAATATAAAATTTCCTTGTTAAATTGAGTTGATGATTTGATATAAAGTTTTTGTATTGGTTTTAATAAAGCAAAGTTTGTCATGTCATTGTGATTAAGGCTTCGCCGCTTTTAAGAAATTTGCAAGGCCCAAACGCAGAACCAAGTACTTCTTTAAATGTATTTTGTGTATGATAAAAATTGTTAACTGTGTAACCACAAAGCTTAACTGCAAGTCTTGGAATATTTCCCCAGATGTGTCTTGTGATGATTTCATCTTGGTCTTATATGGAGGCCTTATACCTTATGATTTCTATTAAGGGGTGTGGAGTTTCCATATAAGATTAAAATTAGTAAAAAGATGTCAACTGGACATGCCTAAAATTATTTTGGGACCACTGTATGATCATCTGAAAAGAAGGAGGACATCGATCACAAGACAGATGAAGCCGAGAAATAGACGAAAATAGAAAAACCCGGATTAAAACGAGGAACTAGCCACCGGCTTGTTGTTTCCACATCAGTCATGATCACTGGCCAAAGCTGCAAGGACTAGCTGAAAATAGAGACTAAGAATGGAAAAATCAAGCTAAAAAGAGGAACATCCATGGTCTATAAAAACAAAGCCTATACCTTGTACTCTTTGCGAGCTAGCTGGGAGCACTGGGGAGCACTGGGCTCCCAAGCTGGTCGCCCAGGGCATTTCCTAGGATGTCCTGTTTGCTTATTTGTCTAATAGTTGCTGCGGTGAATTATTAGTCTATTGTTGCTGCAAAAAATTACTAAAAATTAAGTTTTAAGTGTTGGCCTCAATAATTCGGTCAATTTTACCTATAACACACACACACATCCCCACACACACCCAGACACCCTTTCTTAAGGCCTTGCCAATCCAAATTTCCAGCATCTTTTACTCAAAAGTATATTGTCAGCCCTTCAGCCAGCCCAGTGCAAGCCCATTGCCCAGGTTCCCCCTGGCTGGCCACAGGAGTCTCTGCCCTCCCACCTGCAGCACTTGTGGCAAAGGCACCACCTGTAATAAAACACTGAGCAGTGAACCTGAAACCAGAGAGGGCCTCATGTACAACGTTTGGGCAGAAAAAACCATTCCATTCTCCTTGCAGGCTAATACAAATTTTCTGTCTCCCTCTCCATCCATCACTGCAGACACTCAGCCCGGCAATGTTTCTTACACTGCAATTGTAAGCGTTACACTTTCCCTCCATTCTTTTTCACTGACTAATCTCTTTCATTTTCCACGAAACAATGGCGGTGTAGACAAAATCTTTCACCCTCAAACCCTGTTTTCAAGGTAATGAAACGCTGTCACAGAAGAGCTGTTTGCACATCACTACAAAAAAAAAAGCTGTCCTCAATCTCAGCTTTGAAAGAGTGAATGGAACATAAACAGCAGGAATGGCTAAAATGGAACTAAACCTTTTATCTCTTCCTGGACAAACTGAAAATATGTTGTATTAGAAGAACATGAAAAGGCTTTATCAAGTCCTGATCGTTCTTCTATAATCTGTAAACAAATTGGTTGCATATCTTTTAAACCCACGCCAGGACTAGAGGAAGAACAGCCTAATTCTAGCAGGAATAACCTGGAATACATTTATAGGGAGAAAAGAAAGGGGTGGGGGAGAAAGCAATAAGTTATGTTTTTAAATGTGCTTAAGGTAAACTTAGGTGCTGTGTGTTTTATACCCTATATAGCATAGGGTAAAGCTCTTTAGAATTTTAAATATAGGAAAAAAACCCAAAAAATACTCATTAAATTTTTAAAAAAAGCTCAAAACAGCACCTCTTTTTTCCTCCTGCATCAATCAAGTTATTTCTCAGAGAGAAAGAGCTTGTGAATGTCTTCTAGGCATTATTTGATTAAGCTGACAATATTATGTGAGCAATGGTTGAGTACCCACTGTGCTGTACTTTTGACCAAATTGATTTGTGTAATGAACACTTGCTCTGTCTCTTCTCTAGCCTGAATAGGGCTCTTGATTTAACCAGTGGTGCTGGAAGCCAAGTGAATTTACAGCCCCCACAGTCATTCTCTCTCAATCTGGAGAGAATAGCAGCAGCAGTACATGAGCAAGCATAATTCAATACATTGTGTTATAAGCGCAGAAAATAATATCAGAGCTCTGCAATATACCTGTTTGATTTGATTTGTAAACCCGATAAAAAAAGCAATCGAGAAAAGTTCGGCAGAAAAATATATATATATACATCCTGAGCAAAAATATAACCATCCTGAATGTGTACAAACTGAAAAAATCATGCATAGTAAATCAACTTCATACTTTCCTTTTGATAATATTGCACATTTTCCATTTTAAAAGGATCTAGATTCTGGAAAGTTACCTTTCCATTAAAAAGTGAGCAAAGAGAATAAATGAAAACGGAGTTTGGGACTTTCTGAAAATGCTGTTTCCCAGCTACATCACTAGCAGAGTACTGACAAGGCAATGGGCTCGTAGCTCTACTGTTTTATTAAGTGGATCAACTGACTAATTAATCATACTGGTTTTGATAAATTTATATTCTGACAAGTCCCAGCTCTGCAATATGCTTCCCAGAAGCATCACAACATAGAGGAAAAGGAGTTATCTACACAGATACATCTGTTTGTGCTTAAATGTTTACACAAAGGTGTACACAGGGAAAAAAAATTCTCTCATTGTGCTACTTTACAACTGTGATAAACACTACCAGAAGAATCAGTGACTTTTCTTGTCAACTGCACCTCTGTTACCCTTTCCTCATGTGTAAGATCAATAGCAAGATCTCACTGCTTTCAGGATATTAAAAGGTGAGATTAATTATTCAAATTAGTTCTAAAGATAAAAATATTTCAAGTGCCTCACACTGCGTGGCATCCATTTATCCCCTTTGGAATCCTTTCCTGAAGAGAATGTGAACTGTTCCTTGTTCTGACCCAGTGCAAGGTGCCCACAGATGTGGGACTTGTCACTATACAGAAAGAAATAACAAATAGTATAATCATAAGTGCATTTGCTAATTTGGAACTAGATGGCCTTGAAGCTCCCTTTCAACCCTAACCATTCTATGATTATATTGCTGAATTTCCAGCATAACTGTATTTTGCATTCCAGCAATGCCTGGTTTCAGAGACACTGAGACCGAAACCCTGCTGAGCAAACTGTGACCCCCTTGTTTTTAATCTTATAACTCCCTTTTATTTCAGCTGGATCAGAACTTCACCCTGATGTTATGCCCACTTGACAAAGAAATTTCACCATTAACTCCCCAGATTACAAAAGGTATAACGATCCGGGTTTCATACCCTTTACAAAACCATTTGACTATCCAAAGCACCAAAAAAAAACCAACCAAAGCAATTCCTGTGTGACCATATCCCCCAGGGCAGCTCTGGAAAGCAGCACACAGAGCAGCCAAGTCCCTGTTCCACGGGGCCACCTTGTCCCACCCCTAAAGCTCTGAGCTTCACACTGGCTGCTGTCCAGCTGTGAGTGCCTCGGGGCTGTTCTCCCTTCCATTCCCCTGCTGGCAAAAATGTGTTGGGTGTTGAGTTGTGCCTGTTATTCTTATTAATACAACACATCTTTCAAAGTTGAGACACACACCTTTGGCTTGTCAGCTACGGAGTCAGAACCTCTTTGGTGAGGGAACAGAGACAACCACCTTCCTGCTGGGATATTTTCTGTGAGAGGTCCTGGATCAGTCAGATGAATACAATTTACTACCAGGAAGACAATGTAAGGTGGCTGACTCTGCCTGGGACATTTGTTTTAGATACACTGCCATACCCTCACAGAACTCCCTTAATGCAATTTACTGACAAATGGAAAAGAACATGAATAATTTTGTGCTTTGCCTCAGCAGTTTCTAACATTCCACTATTGAACCTGCTTTGAGGCTTCAGCTTCCAGGTTGAAGCCTTTCAAGCAGGAGTGGTTATTTCTCTCATTTCCAGATGGATGCATTTTGGATGCTGGTACCACAGGCTACAAGGAAGCACTGCTATTATTGTGATGGCTTGTGCATAGAAAGCTAGAAGCCTAAATAAGAGATCATTAACTGTGAGGACAGACAGAAGCATTAAGATAGGTTTCTTAAGCTTCTGGTACTGCAGGACAACCAAAGAGTTATTAATAACTTGGCTACATTAATTATTTCCCCAATCTATCTTCCTTAACAATACAGAATATAGCCCCTATATAGTCCTTTATGTTGCCATTGCTGGCTCATCATTTTTCATCTAAAGTAGTCAGCAGTATCTCAGGGAATAGCATATCAAGCATGTCTGGAGGGAAATCACCAAAAACTATAAAAGTTTTGAATTCTGCACATGTCTCAGAAGTTGGGCAAAATTTGTTGGTATCAGGAGCAGATATGATTTTTAAAAGAATATTCATAATGGGTTTAATGGAGTTTTCCATAACAGCAGTTGCCAAGTTCAGTTAAGGACACCCAACTGACATCAGCATTTCAGTAACTTGAAATGGGAGAAGGAATTATAGTGGGTTGCCTCAATGCATTATTTATTGTTTGTATTGATTCAGTAAATATTACTGACCGTGTACTGATCCATTCCATGAATATCACAACAACAGTAATTAACAAAACCTTTCTGTAATCAGCTGCATCCTGGCTCCATTAGCCAAGTAGGAAATGCATACACACTATGCACATTTTTAGAAGTTCACACTGCATATAATAAAACCAGAATATTGGGATATTTTCACAACATAATTTTAAAATAAATTCCTTGGGTTCATCCTTAAAAAATAATTAGCAAAAATATTAGGAAATACTTTACTGGTCAAAGGACAAAAGCATTAATTTAATCCAAATCAAAAATCTTAAGTAGTGATGCACAGATACAAAGAAATTTTCAGTTGATTTTGTTATTCCTCTTTCATCTGTTAGTCAGAAGTCTGTTATTTCTGATGTTGGTCCTTAAAAGGACTCCAATAGCAGGAATAAAGTATTAAAAATAACTTTGTTTCAATGCTCGAAAGCATAATGTAAAATCCAGACAGACAACAAATGGAAACATATCAACAAATCCCATGACAATAAATATAGAAATCCTGATTAGAGTTGATTAAAGCTTTTTTTATCATTTCAATGGGAGCTGTAGCTTCACATCGTACAAGCTTGTTTGATTAATCCATCAAAGCATCACAAGAAGCTATTGGCATCCTCAGCACTAAAAAAATGCCTTGCTCGTGGTATTTTTTCCCCCACAAATTACTCAGCACATTAACATCATAAATTCACCTCTGTTAATTCTCTCACAGTGGAGCTTGTTTGCCTCCCTGTGCCTACAAGGCCATTGAACCCTAATGCCACCTGAAGCCTCAGTGACACACCTGACACAAAGTCCCACCTTTCACACCACCTCAGGGCTGAGATTTCTTCCCCCACCACTCAGCACTTGCACAGGTGGGTGTTGGTTCAGACCCATCGATCCAACTGGAAAGTTGCTCTTCCTAAAATGAGTTGTGAGCTGATTCAATTCACCACTGAAGAACGCGACATAAATATGCAGCTGATGTTGGATAAGAGAAAGCTGGAGGAGGCAGCTCAGTCTCAGATCACCTCAAACCAGTTTGGAAACTGCCACTTACCCCAGCCCCAGAGAATAGGCTCTGGGATTGTGGAGTTACACAGATAAAATTATATAAAAGAAGAATTGAAATGATTCCTCTGAAAGTATCAATAGGCCTTGGTCATAATGTGTTCTAAATGTAGAAAAATACAGATCTGCCATCTAAAAATGTGTACCAGTAGGTAACAAAGTTTAAGAGAAGAGGGGTAAAATAGATGAATAAAGGTTGAATTTTTTTTTTTAAGCTTACAGGTTTAATACCTAATGGTTATGATTGTTCTTAAAACACTTTCTTTTAAGGTACACTTTGAAAGGCAATTGCATACTGGCAATAAATCAGGACATAATGCTCTTGAGAGTAAGATTTTCTGACTGCTGCAAAACTTGGCATACTTGGTTTCTGAAAATCCACCGATTTTCCCTAAGTTCTGCCATCCAACTCAGTTATCACCTTAATTTATGAAGAAATTATTCAGTCAAGAACATAACGCACAGCAAGGCAACTGTACTTTTAACCGTGGTCATTCATTCATGCACAAGCATCACTGCCATAAAATAGAATGAGATTCTTTTCTTTAATGTTCTAATTAGCTTAAAAATTCTTTGAAGTGTTATCCTTCATAAGTCAACACTATAAAAGGGCTGCAAAGCTGCAATAAAGCTTATTAAACTTTCGTTCTGGCAACAAGCTCTATCTGTACAACATAACTTTCAACATCTGCAACTACCTTGCACAATGCTGTGACATTTAACACTATTTGTCCTAATGAAAAAGCTCTAATGAAATACTACGCTACACAGCTTCAAAGGGCAGTATCTTCATAAAAAAAAAAAAAAAAAAAGGAAGAAGTGCGAGGTGTCTTTAGATTGAATATTTGCAGGTTTGGCTGCCAAGAGTTGTTTCCCCTCGGCTGGAATCAATGCACACTGGTTTCTGGAATTCCCCCCTGAACTAGATTTATGTCATGCATGTAAAGTCCCTTTTTGTAAGAGTTGTGTTGACACAACCAACTGCTGAGTGAAGTTGTGAGAGCAGAGTTTCATGCTGAGAGAGAATGGCTGATTGCTACAGCTCGAGCTCATGGAAAGAAAGAAAATGTGACAGCGATAAAAGGTTTTTCACTGTTTGACCCCTCACCCATTGCTGGCTCCCTGCTGCGACTTTCCATTTGCTCACTTGCATATCTGTGCCCACGGAGGCAATTCTTGAACCCTCTGAAATGCAGAAGAATTTGAGGGTTCTGTGTGTCACAGAAAGACACTTGCTAAATCACATTGCTCTTTTTATACAGAGATACACCCCAACTTAACAAGCAGCAGTTCAGCTCCTTGCAGGAGAGTAATTTCTCAAACTTAGTTTAACGTCATTCTATGAAAAAAATAGCTGTACTTATTTTTTCTTAGTGATTGTTGTAGTAGTTTTGGCTCTAGTCAGTATAGGTCCCCATTTAGGCCTCAANTTGGTGTTAAGCTTTCCACTTCTCTATATAAATATAAGAACTTCACCATGTCCAAAGCCTCATTTCTGGTTTTTCCCTCACTCTCCTTCTCTGGGAGTGGACCTTTTGATTGGGTACCAGGCAGTTGGCATTTCGCCAGCTTAAACTATACCAATTGTGTTTGGTTCTCTCATCTCTTAGCGTGTTGCAACCAAAGGCAGGCAGCATTTGGAAGGAGATGTGACATTTTGAATAGAAAAGTAGGTGTGTCCCTGCTTTCTCCAGTGCTGTCCTTCCTCCAGAACACACGAAGCATGGCACTGTCAAAGGAACGTGCCCAAAGTTTCCTGCAAGCCCAACCAAGTCCATGTCATGGAACTTTATGCTTTACACAAATCACTCCTTTTCATCCTTCTCTTCAAGCTCCCCCAACATCTTTCTTTCATTAATATGAAATACTAATTTAACATTTTAAAAAACATCCATTCATCCTTCCCTTCTCACACCTGAAAAGAAAAGGAACAAATAATCTAGAGAACTGGATGGTTCAAAGCATTTCTAAAGGGTTTAAATCATTTCAAATCTAGCTGTGAATGCTGATGATGTGGTGAATTCTGCTTGATCATCTGAACGCAGCTTGTTACAGAGCTTCACAATGCAGCTCCCACTGCAGAATTGCTTTGCTTAATGATGCTCAAGTTTAAGGAAACATCTGTTGAAGTGAGAACAGGACTCAGATTCCCATAAAAAAATTCCCCTTTCCTGGAAAAGTTCTCAGGAATAGGGCATAGGAAACATTCCCTAATAGCAACCCTTGAATCAGGAGAGTTGGCACTGGGAATTTAAAGCTGTTTTCCATCCTTCCCTCTTTCTCAGAATGAGCTTGCCAACTGACTTCTTCCCTTATTCATCTTCTAGCACAGCAACCAGAAATTTCTTAGCCAAGGTGTATCTATTTTCATCCAACACCTGTACACAAAGCCATTAGCCCAGACAGTCTCCAGCAGTTTTGCTGTGTGTAGGTCCCTTCAGGAATCAGTACAGGATGTCACAGCCACGTTCCCTCAGCCACTGTGACACAGTTTCATCTCCTCCTGAATTCTCAGAAACAGGACTCGGTCTAGTAACACTGTTTAAAGATGAAACAGAGCTGGGTGGAGTGACTGGTACCCCAGGGGGTTGTGGTGCCATGCAAAGGCACCCTGACAGGCTGGAGAGACAGGC
The DNA here is from genome assembly GCA_013396695.1 of Sakesphorus luctuosus. NCBI lineage: Eukaryota > Metazoa > Chordata > Aves > Passeriformes > Thamnophilidae > Sakesphorus > Sakesphorus luctuosus. The sequence continues at coordinate 1,736 of VWZD01007560.1, read as the reverse complement.
GAGAGGAACCTCATGAAGTTCAGCAAAGGGAAGTGCAAAGTCCTGCCCTTGGAGAAGAGCAGCCCCAGGCACAGGAGAGTGACTGGCTAAAGAAAAGCTCTGCAGGGAAATATATGGGAATCCTGGAAGACAACTGGAATGAGATTCAGCAACATGCAGGGGACTGGAGTATCTGGCAAACAAGGGGAGAATGAGAGAGCTGGGACTGTTGGGCATGGAAAAGAGAAGGCATAAATAGCTGATGGGAGGCAGTAAAGATGAAGGAGTTAGACACAGGTCCGTGGTGCCCAGTGACAGGACAAAAGGCAAAGAGCAAAAGCTGCATTTAGAAGCTGGGAAAAACTTTTCCTGTGAGTGATCCAACATGAGAACAAATTGCCCAGAGAGATTGTGGAGCTGCATCCTTGGTGTCCCAAATGGTCACAACCTGCTCTGATTGTGGCTGATTCGTCTGCAGATCAAGGCCAGGTCCAGTGACAATAACCAGCCTGGTACAGAAGGCACACAGTGACAGGGCAGGGGTCAGGTGGGAACAGGACACCAATCAGCAGGTCAGGGTCCTGTTCAGCGGGATGATGTATGTAAATACATTTTATTCTTACATAACAGCCCAGGTCTCCTTTTCTGACTCATGGTGCTCATGCTACTCAATATGCTTTTGTTTTTCATTCAGTAATACTGCAATAAGTGGATTGCTTTATTTTGAATACTGTCATCAACAATAAATTTTCTACAGACCAAAGGTTCAGTGATTATTTCTGATTATTCCTCATTTGCACCTGTCCAGCCTCACAGTGCTGAAAATGCTGCTCAAATTTACCTGATGTGGTTCACAAATCTGCTGCAGGTGCATGTGAAGAAAAACATAACAATTAGAGTCTCTAAGTCACATCACCTCTGAAAAAACTAATTTACTAACTAACTGAACAAAATACTTGCAATTGATATCATCAATGCTAATAATGTAATACAATAATCTTCACCAAAGATGTTATTTCCTAAAGCACTGAACACTCTTGGAACACAGTTTCTGCAACACCTTGCCTGCATCTGCTGGGGGATTTGCATTTTAAAATATTATTTGCAAAAATAACCAAATTAGGGTATCTCTTCTTTCTTGTCTACTGTCACATTTAGTTCTTTATGAAAATCCTCACAATCCTAAAAAGTGGTCAAAATCTGTACAGTCTGGTAACCTTCACAATCATCTTGCAGGATTACTACAGGATTACCAAGTGTGCCCAGATACTTTCTGTGGTTTACAAAATATACTGTACACACAGAGATCCTGGTTTTCTATGACTTGGTGCAAAGGAGAAAAACTGTCAGACACAGAAATGGAAATCTCCACACCTTTGCTTAGAATTGCAGCAGAATGAACATTCCATAAACACGCTGCCAGCGAATGACAACTGTGTGTCACCTCTTCCCATCACTGTTCTACACCATCCAGCATCTGATGGCACAGCCCAAACAAACAGGACATTCTTCAGAGAGGAAGGATTCATATGGTGCAGGAAGGCACTCCAGCACCACCACTTTCCTCACTGTGAATTGATTTACTGAGTTACACTATTTTCCTGTTCAAACTCACTTGGATATCTATCATTTCCACATTCCTCTTGCACATTCGCTTGACGGGTACGTTGAGTATAACCATGTAAATAAAGAAATTAAACTGGGGTGGGAGGGGGCAGACATAATTAGAATCATAGAATCCCTTGGGTTGGAAAAGA
>VWZD01007559.1:1221-15968 GCA_013396695.1 Sakesphorus luctuosus | reverse complement strand
TTGCAGGGCTATGCAGCTAGCATGTATGAGAGTGTAAGGTGCTCCACAGGCATTGCAGACTTGGGAAACATTTCCAAAAAGAAAAAGTCCTTGCTACTAAAATGTGAATGGATTGTTCACTTTTACTTTTGTAATAGAAGTGTAAAGCCTATAACAAAACACATCACAAAAGTAAAGGCTGGAAATACAGTTAATGTCATGGAGATATCTTGAATATGAAACTGCATTAGTGTTTCATGCCTAAGATAAAAAGGCACAAAACAAGTAAAGGCTGTATTTTTATAAAACACAATGTACACCAGAAACTGGGACACCTTTTATCTCAGCAGTTTGCAGCAGGAACTAGCTGAGAGGGTAGAAAGGAAAGTCAAAAAAGACAGAACTTAGAGGAAACTATTGTCTCATGGACTGTATTCAGTTCTTTATGAACACAAAATTTCTGAGCTATTTACAGAGAGGTCATGAAAGCTGCTGGTTTCCTAGTCAGCTTTTAAAAGAAAAGATGGACATTCAATTACTCACCCAATGAGCCAGAGCCATGGGTATAGAATTCCCCATGATGAGTATACATTTCATGGACTCTCTAATTTTTTTACCTATGAAACTAAGAAGCCCTCTCTAGCCATAGGACTCTGATGCTGGCAAAGATTATTTCCTGCATTCTTCACACTATCAAAATTTTGTAGCCCATCCTCCATTATGAGATGGAGAACAGATTGCTAGAGGATAAAATGGTGCCTAATGTCATTGAACAGAGCAAACCAAAGGAAAAGCTTTGCAATTGAAAAGAACTATGACTCCTGCTTACAAAATGTGAAAATATTAAAAGAGACCTCTTGGTTACACTGCACGGAGCTTGTGACATATGTCCTTGTTGTATATTCCATGAGGAAGACAGTGATGAAAACATGAACGTAGTTCAGTGTATAGTTCTCTTCCAGGCTATTAAACTGCTTGGCACGTGCATGGCTATACACCTATTCATGTTCCTCTGGCCTATGTCTGTTGATCTCCTACTTCTGAAAGGCTACCATCAAAAGAAAAGGACTGAAAGCCCTTTTTTCAGTATGATATTCATCACATATGTTTTGTGAAAAAAAATAAAATACCCAAATCCATCAAGCATTACAAGGTTCTAGACCTCAAATACTAAGATGACTGATAATTAAACACATCTCAGATGACTATATGGTGTTTGGTAACACACATGGCGCTTGAGAGGATTTTCAAATCGTCAGAAAGCCTGCAGGACTATCCATTAAGGACAGTTCAAGGGCAGACCTAGACCTAACACTTTTTAAACTCCAGTGACACAACAACATAGCAATTTGTCTCTTCCTAGTCATCTAGGTATGATGCTACTGCTCTTCCCCATTCTCAAATAGAGCAGATGGTGAAGCTTGGTGCAAAGGCCCAACAGACATGCACTGCTTATACAGACATAGATGGTCACAGACCAACACAGATAGGAGAACAGGGCCTTTGCAAGCTACCACGTACATATAAGCAGTTCTCATGAAACTATGACCAACACAAATGGTTTGACCTTGCTCTTACTTACGAGCAAATAAGGCCTGAAATTTGCTGGATCTCAGGGATACAAATGCACCCACAAGCTCACTGGTGTCTCCAGTACCTGGCCCTCAGACCTGTGGTATCTCCACTGCCTGGATCTAGGGTTCCTGGTTTCTGTGGCAGTTTGTCCCTAAATCCCCATGTACCCCATAACCATCTCCCAGGCTTCCTTCTCCATCTCTGAGCTCACTAGATGATCATACCTACACATATACACATACAGAGAATAGGAACTGCATACACAAGATAATTTCAAAGGAAAGGTAAAAAGTTAAAAGTTAATAAGAGCTGTAAGTGATCAAATGCAGGCTTTGACAGATTAATCCCTTTTACCTCTTTTCAGTCTTCCCACTCTTGATCCTCCCTGGTCCATTCCTATGCTTTGCTTCCTTTATCTTTAATCTTTCCTACAAAATGCTCATAACACTTGTACATTCTCACAAGCCCTTAAAACATAGAACAGTAAGATTTATACAGCCTCAAAATCTCCTAAAATATTTAATAAGTTTTTTATTTCCTGCAACACCCATACCCATAGCTTATAATAATCTTGTTTTCCTCTTCCTGTCAATCAACAAGTGTTAGCTGGATGCCTTTAAAGTCCAATAGAATGATTCCAGCAACAGAGGATGGTTCAGTGCCTTCTGGATTTCTTACAGTCTCCACCTCCCACTGTCAGTCAGGGTCTGTGTATCTGAACATTTAAATTCTCAGTTTACCTGTTTCTTGTCTTTGTCTTTTATGCCTTTTGCCAGACACATTTACCATGACCCCATCTCAAAGACCAGGGTCTGAGCCCTTTTGCACAATACACAGCTTTCAAAACTGCACACAGGGCCATCGACTGCCTCATTGAAAACACAAAACAGAACTGGGAGGCCATGAGGGCTACACAGGAGCAGAAACAGCAGAAAACAGCTAGCCATAGCCAGAAATCAAGCACCCACATAGCCACCTCATCAGCACTCATATCTCTCTACCAGAATGAACTCTGCTTTTTCCTCTCCCTTTCAGTTTTCTGCTTAATCTTCCCTGTCTGCTTTCCATTTACATTTCTCTTTTCCACCAAATCTCCAGCAGCTTTGTCAGGGAGAGGAAAGAAAACTGAGAATGGGTGCACAAGCTCCACTTTCTTCTTTTTGAATTTTTCCAGGGGCAGAGAAAATTTCTCGAGGGGCTATCAGGTTTCCCAGACTGATCCATGAATGAGTGTTTTGTAGCTGACAAGTGAACCAGGACCAGGGACTGGTGACTGATGGTCCTCAAGTGGCTGGCATCTGAGAGGCTGATGGTGGTGGTTCTGCTGCACCTGTCCTCCTTCTTCATAGGCAACGATGGAAGGATAAAGACATGATATGGATACAGAAATTCATTGCCATGTTGCCATCTGGGCTGCTCCTGTGCTTTGGCTGAAACTTCTTCTGCTGCCTCTGTCCAACCCTGTTTGTCCAGATGTAGAGCCCATGGTGGCCCTGGCCTAGAGCCAAGCAGTCTCTGCCCAGGGTGTTTAGAGAGTAAGGACCAAAAGGGAAGGAATCCAACAGCATAGGGCTGACTTGTGGCCATGGTGAATGAGCAAGGCCTAGAATGGATCTTCAAAAGGAAGCAATGTCATAAACTCAGCTGTGGGGTTTTCTGCTTTTGTATCTGTTTACAATTTACAACACAATTGACATAAGGTGAAGGGGCCCTTTAAGGCATCACTATGGCCTAAAGTTTTTGTTCACACTTTGTATGGCACATGCTTTATATTTCATGTGGCTGTAAAACAAATTTTTCACATTACAATTGTCTTTGTGTAAAGTGATTATTACTAGTAAAGACTCTTAATTCTCTTCTTGCAGTGATCTGCTCATTCATTAATTGCTTTCCTGAGACTTTCTTCTATATTCTTCTTCATGTCTTCCTTTTATTCTCACTTCCTATTTTTTTCAGCCTTTTATGTGTTTTATTGCTGGCTATAAGCTCAAAAAAGTAAGTCCTTAATAATTAATTTTAAAATACAATAAAAATTATGCTGTACTGTTCTTTAAGAGAATATCACTGCCTTCTTCATGAATCTTGGGCATCAGCTGAGGTCAAGACTCAATGTAGGCATTGCATTGCAGAAGATTTTCTCTTTGGGTTTATGGTTAAACCTTAACTTTATTTTTAACTACTGCTATGACTAGACATAAAGGTGCAGCCAACAGTTTCTCAAGCAAGAGAGTTGTTTTAATTACAACCTTATATTTTGTGTCTTTTGTGAAAGAAGTGCCTTATCTCTGGTTGTTCTGGATCAATGAATGGAAGAAGGCTCAAAGGAGAAGACAAGGGTCAGAGTAGTCATGAAGCTCAGAGAAGGGGAGCGACCGACCATAAAAGATGCAAAGTAACCTGAACATGCAAAGGCAGCTCTTCACAGGTAGGTAAGAATGGCCCTTTCTTAAGGAAACAGCTTTATGTGTTGACCCTGTCTGCTGGCTGTCAGCTGAGTCAATTGATCAATTATATCACTTAAGTGATACAACTGGCTGTGACATTAAATTTATTATGGATATCTGTAGTAAGAATCACATTTGAATTGTGATACAGGTGCATGTTTCAACTGCTATAATACTTGTGATTAAGGAAGGTTAGTGACAAGACTGTTTAAAATGTTGCCTGAAAAGTCTGTAAAAAATACTCCAAGTCATTTTTAGCAGGAGATAAGAGAGCAGTGGCTTTAATGAGCACCCAGGCTCACCCAGGAATACCTCGACGTGCGCACCCAAACTCCAATTTCTATGGGGTTTATAATATCGTCCGCCCAATCCCCACATTACACATCTCTCAGTCCAGCCCTGTTCCGCACCAGGCCCAACCCCTCTGATTTGAGTCTGGGAGAGGTTTGGGACCCCTTATTCCTCATCTTCATCTTCCTCANTCATCTTCATCTTCCTCAGCACACGTAGTACTCCTGGAGTTTTTCCAGGGTTCTGACTTCTAGGTCACTCTGCCACTATTTGTCTCATGTGGCAGGCCTTCTGATATTCTTCAGCCTCCTACCTTGAAGAGAAGTCTAAACAGCTAAAAGAATTTGAGGCATTGATATGGGACAGAGGTTACAATCCTTAAACATTGAACTTAAGCTGTTAGAAATGGTACTACACTTAAATCTTAACATTGCTACAGTTACAGTACTTCTAAAATCTATAAAAATGTAAAAAATAAAAAACCCCCTATGGCATCAGTAAGAACGGATACATATTTTCAAATGTTATCAAAGACTAGAAAAATGAGGGATTGAAAAAATCTGAGTGGGAATTTTGTTCCAGTTGGAACATGGTTACAGCCACAGAGATATTTACAAGGAATTGAATAAGTGAAAAGGTTTGAACAAGCCGAAGAAGGAAAAGGGAAAACCAAGCTTGCACTAGCTTCTAGGAAATTACTTTCAGCATTAGTGGAGAAGTTAGAAGGTTAGTATCATCTAAGATTAACAAGCTGGAATGATATCAGAAAGAATCATGATTGATAATATGCTGTATAAATGTGACATCCACAGCTAGAAAATCCGAAGGGGTTGCTAGAATAAAAACTGCCACACTAGACCATAGCCAGCTCACATATGCAGGAATCACCTGTGGTGGTGGAGGCAAATAGAGCCTGTTAAAGAGAAGGCTGCTATATATATACTGAGAAGGATAAACAGTGAGGAGATACCTACTTGGATCCCAATTCTCTCAATTAGTCTCACAGTGGGAATCCAGATGACCAGCAAGATGAAGTGAAATGGTTGTTTCTGTGATACAAACCCAAATAGTGGATCTCCACCTTTGTACAACTGCAGTAGGTTCTGCTTCCTTGAAAATAACCAACTTCCAAATATAGTTTTCAGTTAAATCTGGGGAATACATCCCTAGAGCAGAGTCCAGTTTATGGGGGAAAGGAGCAAATCAGATACCTTCCCAGTAAATAAGGCTCAAAGTTTAGTATTAGGACCACCAACATTGCTACCAACTCCTACCCACAGCAGCCTATACCCACTGTGACAGTCTGCTGTCTGACAGGCCAGGCATTTCCTCACAGCAAGGGAATGACAGGGAATTGCCAGCCTCAAAATCTTGTTTACGGAGAATATAAAATGCCTATACCATATTACTTTCTAATTTTTCACTGATTTCTGGGCAAGCCATTGCTCTTCCATAGAGGATGACAACATTATTATTTTCACCTTAATTTACTGTGTCAGATGCCTGTTATTTTTAGATATTCATTGGAAAGGACTGGTTGGTAATTCCTAATATGTGTGAGGAGTTGAGGCCAATGTGATTATGTCCTTTGTATATGTATATATGTCTGCTTGTCCCCAATGAACAATTTTAACAGAAAGGTTATCAAAAGCATTAGGCTCAGGTATATTTATTTTAAACAGAAGTGCAGATAAAAAAAGCACACTCCCTCTGAGTGAAAGGTTAGGAAATTGCTCTTTATTAGATATGAGACACTACATAGGCAATTAAAATCAGAAATAAAGTTTCAAGAAGACTACTGCCTAAAGAACTCCATTCTGACTAATTCCTTTTTTCAACTGTTCACCTAAAAAGAATTACTTTAAATTTTCCTGATATTTTTCCTCCATCCTTGCCAATGTAAACCTACTTCTGTGCAACCAATAAACTTGTCTTATTTTTGTTGCTGTGTCTTGTTTTTTAATGCATGCAAGAAGGTTGCCAAGTTGTCACAGACGCAGATATATGAGTTTGCGTTCTTAGAGACAAAGACTAGATAATTTTGGCATTAACAGTCTCTCATATTTTTGTTTTCATAGAAGTCCAGTGACACAGATGGGAGTGCTGCACTGGATGCATCCTCCTTCCACTTCACTGCTCCAAGTAGTTGTTTCTGATGGCAATAAAAACTTAGCAAGTCTTGTTGAGGATTTATTCATCACAACACTAATAAATGGACAGTATGTTTAGAAATCTTTACTTTGTTTCACTTCCAGGACCAATTTCTGCTCCAACACTCTCCATTATCTGCATACTTATGTTGGAATCCAGCCTTGGAAAAGAAGAGAAAATCAAGCCACTGCTATGCAATTTTGTCTTGGCACTTCCTCACTCACTGCATTTTTTCTTGGTCTGTGCTGAACTTTCTGGAAATCTGATTTTTTAAAATATACTTAAGCACAGAGTTTGTCTTTAGATTTGCTAGCTTTGTTTACCAGTTCTTAGTTTCATTTGATTCAGTTTAAGAACTGAACTTTAAATCTATTAGCTAGTGAAGAAGGTATTTACTGTCTTCCTCACTGGAGGATGCTGCACCATTAAACCTTCTAAAAAAGACAATATGACTGCTTCTGAGTCTATTTTTTTACTTGGAAAGAATATTTTTCATGGTTTTCTTTTTGGCTGGTTTAAATTGTCCTAGTTTAAAGGAAACCAAAGTGTGTATTTAAACTAAAGAAGGGAACTTCTTCTCAAGAACCAACACTACACTCCCTATAAATTTAAAGAAAAAGAAAATGAACTTTAATTTGGAAATGCGTAAAAGAGGATAACAGTTTTAAAGTACTGTATATAGAGAGTATATATAGTAACTGAAACAGACCCAAAGCCAAGCCACTCCTCCCACCAGCAAAAAACAACCTCGAAACAAACGTGTCTCTCTGTCAGTGCAATTATATTTAGGAACAGCAGGTGTCAGTGTCACAACTCGTCTGGCAGCGACGTCTGCTTCCAGTCTGTTTTCAGCGAGGAAGAGACAAAACAAACAGGAAGAAGCTGCTGGCCTTATGACTCACGTGGTAATAGCAGTCACATGGGGGCAGGATGGAACCTGTTCTAGGGGGGCAGAGTGGGCTCTCTCTGTCCTTGTCCTTTTGTCCAAAGAAGGAGGCTCTGGGATCTGAGGGCGAGCGGGGCGGTGGTTCTCAGTGACCCCTTGCAGCTGAAATCAGTCTTCAGCAAGTCCGCAGCAAATCCAGAAGGCTCCCTCTCCCTCTCCCTCTGAAGCCCAGGGGTGCATGGAGAAGGTCAAGGAGGAAAGTGGGAAGAACCAAGCTAGAAAAAGGAGCTCCCTCTGAGGCACGCTCAGCAAACGGCAGCTTCCAGTCACCGCAGCCACTGGCCACAAACTGAAGCCAGCAGGAAAAGCCTCTCCCCCTTCCAGGTGCTGGGGGTCTGTTCCTTACCTCCACCCCACCATTAAGTTGGAATCTAGAATCATCAACCACACCTTTGTTCTTGGTTCTGGCACTTCAATTCCTGAAACCTTTGTGTTGGAAGGAAGATAAAAATTCTGCCCCAATCCCCCACTTTTTTTTTTTTTGTTTGAACCTTTAACATAAATTAAAAGTGCTTTTTTTGGTAAATCAATCTTATTTATTTCTGTTTTGACTTCAGTAAGTACCTTATTTCATACAAAAGCTCACTTACTCTTTTTGTAGCATCTTGTATTGGATGGTATAGCAGATGTACACAAACACTTTACTGGCTTTTATGTCTTGCTGTCAAATGACAAATAGTTTTACAGTAAATACTAATCTTTCATGGTTCAAGACATTAAAATCAAATGCCTTATTAGTAATGATAGAATGTATTTGATGTTCTACTTTTTAAACATCAGGGTTCCAGTACTGCTGGAACTGAAAGGAATTTGTACCTATTGAAGAATTAATTTAAGGAAGTTGCATGACCTAATTGCTCTTCTACATGTTCTCAACTATAGGCATAAAAAATCTGAATTGTACTTACTTTTCCAGGTCCATTAGCTTCAGTGTAAAAATTATATACAAATGTTATGTCACTACATATTAATCTTAGCTGTAGGCATACCCAGAAATACAAATCTAAATTGAAGAGTAGAAGTTAACGTTTTCTAGATGTGATGACTTATTCTACCATTCAAGTGCATGGATCCAGAACGGGAGTCAGTAATACTGGCTTTTGCTGCATACTTGCTTCACAGAAGCTGCATATTCACGGTTATCATTTTGCAAAGTAATCTGTGCAGAGTAAATTCCAAGCTATCAAGTGTGTACCTAGAAGAATCAGAAACAATAGTAACAGAAAACTTTGGCAAATCCTTGATAGGCATTTCAGAGTATCTTTCAGTGACTTGGAAAACTGCACCAGGTAATGAGCATCAAGTTCCATGTATGAGATTTTCAATATTGATTTCAAATGTTTGTCTGGTAGAGGGCTTGAAATAATATGGGTATGAGACAAAACTGGCTGTATCATACTCCTCCAGCAGATACTGTGTTGAAGTTGTTTTCTTCTTGTATGTTCATGGATTTGTACAGGGACCAGCCTGTGAGTCTGGGTACCAAGCTTTAAGTGAGATTATGCAGAAATCACATGGAAGACTGTCATCCCTATCAGTCGAATTAGACTTTTACTCCTGCTGTTTTATTGCAAAAACTGATGCAAGTATAAAATAAAATACTACTAATAAAAAGAATTAAAAATTAAAATATAGTAAAATAAAAAAAAATAATTCTGAGTAATCTCTTGACCCTTTGGGAGAAATGTGATAATAAAAGCTGAGATAAGCCAAAATATGCATCACTAAATCATCCAAGCACAAAGCACAACATAACACTAGTCAAGGACATCTCTTTTTAAGTCTCTCCTCTTATCTGAAAGAAATGTTCAGCCACACTCATTTAATATCTTTGAAATATTCAGTGACGTGGCCGTGGTGATTTACTTCATTTACATTTATTTCACAATACCTTGTTCCTGTTCGAATATTTCTGTGGTACCTGCCTAGACATGCACAGGAACCTTACAACTTCACAGTATGCCTACAGATTAGTTAATAAAAAGAGAAAAACCCTTACAAATACATGCATTTCCCTGTTTTTGTTAGTAACTTTTGATTAATTCTTCTGCTGGAAAAAAACCCCATTTATTTATTTCTCACAATCTGACTTTATACCTAGGTTTACTCACTTGCAGCAGACACAGCATTTTGTGTCTCTGAGATTTGCTTTAGGCTCCTTTCAAATAAAAGGAAGGTGAAAATTCTTAAGTTGTGGTCTCACTCCTGAGTATGTGCCACCTCATACTGTAACACAGATGGCTCTGACTCAGGTATGGCTAACGTTGCAGCATTTCACTGCAGGTTGCACCCATCTGAAGCTCTAAACTAAAATGACAAAGATTGCATGGTCTGTTTGGCAAGAACTATGCAGCAGTAGACGCTGTGAGTGACAGAAGCTATGGAGGGGTTGGGTGGAATACTAAGTCATATNCAAAAAAAAAAAAAAAGAAAAAAAGGAAAACCAGGCAACCAGCTGAAAACAGCACAAAACCAAACAAATTATGCATGAAGAGGCAAGTGTCTTATTTAGCAAAAAAAGCATTATAATTTGTCATCCAGTCTAAATCTGGTTGTAGGTCAAATAAAGCTCCAGTGGAAGCCAACTACTCACAGTCCAGTAATTGTTTTGATGATCTTCATCAGAGCTCTTTCAGTGGTTATATAACATGACTGATTTTCAGGTCTGCCCCTGTTTTTATTTACTAGTAAACCCTACACCTACACACCTCCTGTGGATTGCCTATTTGCCAAAGAACATGGAGGGGCTAATAATAAGAATGAACAACAAAGTCAAGGAGAAATGACAAAATCTGCATAGTCTATTAAGATTCAGAGTAGTCCCATGACAATATGTGACTATGTGACTATCATTTTCCTCGTGGCCAAGTTGGAAGAAACAAAATACCCTTTTGAGAGCATGAGGAGAGAGACGGTTTCCCCAGGAAATATGCTGACATGGTGCTTACTGTATCCTGTGGAAGACTCAATGACAACCATATTCGTATTTGTTCATATTATTTATAGAATACAATAATTTTAAGTTGGAAGGGACCTAACATGATCATCAAATGAAACTGAGGAATACCTCTGTCTGGTTTTGATGTATACTATAGTGAATTGTTGCTCTTACTAAGGGCTTTGTAGCCAAATGGAAAGGAGCCCTTGTTAGTATATTACAGCATAACTAAAACTGAACTTAAGTATTGGAAGGTGTATGCAACTTCAGGAGACTTCAACACTTGCATGGCTACATGGCCTATAAAAAGACTTCAGAAACTACCTTTTTTTCAGTTTTCTTGGTATTATTCACTGATGCAATTAGCTGTTAATTTTCCAATGTCTGCTAATATTTAAAAAAAAATGAGAATATTGACTATAGCTGCTTTCTATGAAAGCAAGTTAAGTCTGTTATAGTGGAAAGTCTCATGTCTTTTAACAATTGACTGATAAAAGATGCAGAAAACTCATTATTTTCAGAACTGCCAATGGTTGTTTCACTCACCTAATTTCCCCCGTCCTTCAGGTCTCCCCTAGGTTTCCCTGGAGTCACTTGGTGCTACAGTCACGTTGCGTTGAGCCTGTGCTCACATTATCTGACAGAGGTTCATGGCACAGCTGTACATCATGGTCTCAGATACTCTGAGATATAGACTAAATGTTTTCTAAGTCTGGTGTTTTTCATCTCTGGAATTAATTATATCAAACTTTTTTTCGGTTTTTTTGGGTTTAGTTTCTGTATCTATTTTGAGATAATATACTCTAGTTCCCTATAGGTATACAACACGCTGAAAGTGTTTGAGGTCCTATCCATTTGCTGCTAAAGTCAAAAAAAGGTGAAAACAACAGAAGAGCAATCAGACTATGATGCTGGAAATTCAATTTTAAAATTCTATTTGACTCTAAAATATTCAGTTAATAAAGTCTTCCAATCCTTCCCAATAAATCTTTGAAATTGATTGCATGGTCTCAGAAAAGGAAGTGTTGTACCTCTGCTCAGGAGAACAAAAAAATGTTTACCACACATAAGTATACAAATATAAAATATGTTTATCAAACCTACTTTTCAGTACACACTAACTAAAGAGAAGCAATGTATTCTTGGCAATGTCAATTAAATAAAGTCAGATAAAATCACATTCCAGCATTTCATCTTTGGCTGTGTTTTTCTGTCTGTCTGAAGGATCACTTATATAATTAGCAAGCATAAATTTCATCTTTGTCAAGTAGACAGGCTTATTCAAAAACTTAAAGAAATATCTCTGACCATTGCAGGCTTTTCAGTAATGACATTGTTATCCTGCTTTCAAACTGGCTTAACAATCAAGAGACAAACAGTGTTGTTTAATATTTAAATAAAATATTTAATATTTGAACAGCAACATTCTTTTTCTGTGTGGCAAAATAGGTGGAGGAATTGTTTAGAGCAATTTAGGGAGACATAACAAGAAGTAATGGGATAACATTCAGTGAAAGAAGAACAGAGGATGAAAAACAGAGAAAATGTGTAACTGTGGTCAATTAGAACACAAAATAGTTTGTGGAGAATGGGGGAGAAACTGGAGCACCAAGATTCATCATGTTTAGGCTACATACAGTAGCTGAAGGTGTTCTGTACATCATAATTCTGTCTGAATTGTCAGAGGAATCAACATAGTATTTAGCAAGCCTGGGGCTTTTTTCATGTCTTTGAAGTTTGATTTCAGTCACAGGAACATGTTTCAGCAACAGTGGCAATTTGCTTACCTGGGGAGAAATTTCTGTTCTAAATGTTTGTTTGAGCATATGGTGTCATCATTATATTGAAGTCTTTTGTATTGACCAAACCTGAGCTTAGGCAAAGTGTTTAATGCTCATTAGTGCTTAATCTTTCAGAATTAGATTTTCAAAATGGTGTATCCACAGAATTTCAAAGGAAATTGTTTCAATTCCCAACTGTCTTGAAAATTCCTTTTTAAGTGAAACACTGACAGTGATAAGTGGCCCTAGCGAAAACGAAGTTTGGGCTCAACTCTGTCCACTGATGTACTTGCACATCCCAAAGACTACACTTAACTATTAATGCTCTTCCTTTGTGTAGGTTAGTAAGGAGGTAAGCCAATCTTTAAAAGATGACTCAATACAGTTTGGCTGAACAAATAACTGTCATTTATAACTTTCTGTTATCAGCAAATATTAGCATGCTGTCCTTATCACTGTACTGCAGTTTAACTCATCCTGGCCATTTTATCTTCTAGAATTCTGTACCAGTCATTTCGGGTCTTCAGTCCATACTTTTGTATTTTTTAAAAATTACCTTAATGGATCTAGTTTTTTAACTCTTTCAATTCCAGGGTTTGGGACCTTTTTTTTTTTTTTTAATGATGAAATACAGAATTTCTGAGGAATACCTCAAACCAAATGTGACTCATAATAAGACAGATATTTGTTTTTAATCTTTGCTGTTGCCTTCTAGTATATAGTCTGGGTTTTGTCTAAGATAAAAATTCATTTCTTCTCACTAGGTGGGACAGTGCTATGGCTTGGATTCACTATGAAAATGATGTTGATGACACACTGATGTTTTTGTGGCTAAGTAGTGTTTATGCTAAATTGAGGACTTTTTCTGTGTTGCATGCTCTGTCAGTGAGCTGGTACTCAAATAATTTGAGAGGGATCATAGCCTTAACCGGTGACCTGAGTGGGCCAAAGGGATATTCCACACCAGAGCACATCATGCCCAGTATATAAACTCAGGAACTTACCCAAGAGGAGGTCCAATCACAGTTTGGGGATGTAGTCCGTCATTGGCCAGCAGGTTTTCCTTTGGTTTTTTTTGTTTTGTTGTTTGTTTTTGGTTGGTTGGTTGGTTGTTCTTTTTTACTATTTTTTTTTTCAATAATTCCACTGTTCTTATCTTAAACTAAAAGTTCTACTTTTGATTCTCTTCTGAGGAGAGTCCTTCTTCCGCCAGGCCGGAGTACATGAACAAGTAGCTGTGTGGTGCTTAGCTCTGCTCTAGGCTTAAACCATTGCAGTCCTTTTTTGTTACCCAGTGTAGGGTCTAAAGGGTTGAGGTAAAGATAGGTCTGACCGGAATGTGTTCAAACTAAACTGCATAAATGTTCATTGTAAATCCACCTGGGCTGCTGCATTATGGCAAGATATTGCTGCCCAGGTGAAGAATCTGGTTGTGAAACTATGTCACATAGTTACTTATGTTCCCCAGAGTCAGGCCATGGAGGCAGACCAGAACAACCAGCAGGTAGATCAGGCTGCTGATCACAATTGCTGATATTTCAGATTTTATAGGCACTTTATCAGGAGATAAAGCTACCCAGCAGAAAGGTCAAATAATCTTGTCACTTCCTCATAGGAAAAGTAAATTCCAGCAGTAAAAAAGGCTCCATTTGTATGACAAAGTCTTGTCTAGGGTAGAGTTTCAGTACTCTAACCCATTAAAGGAGGTAAATGTTGATTTTTGAGATGAGCTATAATTCCTTATAATCTATGTGGTATATGAAAAATGTTTAAAAAGTCATAACCACTTACATTGACAAATTCAGCCCTCATACCACTATAAGCCTTGTTATGGTCTCTGAAGTAAGTTATCAGCTTTTTAGAAGGTCCTTTTTTTAACTTTATTTTTGAAAAGGAGATAATGACTTGACACATTTGGACAGCTTAAAAATATATACACTGGGAAGTAAATTACTCTGTTGCTACAGCTGCTATATAACATATGTATGTATGCAAATATTATATATCTATTTACAGAATCTTTCTTTGTTTAGTCACATGTACACAATTGCCATTCTTCTACAAAAAAACCCCAAACAAACCAACTAAACAAAAACAACCCACCCCAAACCAAAACAAAGCAAACAAAAACCAAACAAACAAAACCAAAACCAACCAACCAACCAAAACACCTACTAAAACCAGACCAAAACAAATAGCAAAAAAAAAAAATCACAGAGGAAGAAAAGGTCTTATAATATTTCAAGACCTGAAACAAGAAATCAAACACACAATTATAGCTTCTGATCATAATACTCAAAAATAAGGCTAATCAGTCTTCTGTTATTCTGTATGGTATGACATTCCTTCTGCTGCTCAGAATGTTGTCAAGTTTCCCTTCTTAACAGTTCTTTAGACTTCTGTAGAATAATAAGAATTGAATATAAAAAGATTGATGACCTAATTTAATATCTTGGTTGTCAGAAGCATTACTTCATTTTTTCTCTCTGTCTTGATTTGGTGTTTCTTACAGGTTGATTAAGAACCTTACTCATCATCAGTACATCTTACCTGCAAGACTCTACCTGTGTCTGGTGAAATGCAATATTCTTTTGTGGTGGTTATACACCTCTCCCTGCTTTGACAAATATTGGAATCCTAAG
>VWZD01007552.1:6045-16092 GCA_013396695.1 Sakesphorus luctuosus | reverse complement strand
TGTAGGCAGGAAGGGTCAATTAGCAGATGTAAGCTTTATGATGCTGGAGGCTTTTGACAAAGAGTGAAGGGAACCAGGGAAAAATATCAGGGCATCCCCTGCTGATCCCCTGGTTTCAAAAAAAATGAGGAATGAAATAATAAACTCTTTAATAGATTGCAGAGCCATGCATTTGGTTATGTCATAAAGGACTCTTAAGCAAAGTAACTACCTATTGTTGGGGCCATAAGAAAGAGAACTGTGCAACTGCTCCTACAACCTATGGAATGTACAAATGGTGACACTAAAGTAATGAATTTCTATATATGCCAGAATGCCCTCTTCTCTTGCTGAGACAAGATATATAAGTTAAATGGACAAGTAACCTTTTCTGAGAATTTCATGCAGTTCCACATTCCACCCGAGACAGTATGGAAAGCTCAAATTGACCTGCTAATGAGCAAGCCGTTAGAAGAAATCATAAAACGTTCCACATGCTGTTTCAAGTGCGGTGATTCTACTGGTATAGGCCTCAGAAAAAAACAAGTAAAAGTGACTCCGGTTGAAACCAGGAGCTAAACCAGTAAGCATGAACCAATATTCTATAAGAATAGAACCACAAAAAGGTGGATTTCTCCAAACCAACTGGCAAAATACCATGCTATGCTAGTGGAACAGGGAGATGTAAAGGCTCTTGCTCTTTAGCAGGTAGCAAAGTGGCTGGATTTAAAGTTCATGTCACACACATGGCTGCAACACAGCTGTCTACATACCATAGAGCAGGTATATGCGAGTTGACCAGATTTAAGGAATGAACCTCTAAAGAATCTGGATAAGGAACTGTACATTGATTGCCGTAGCTTTGTGCACAATGGAGTAAGAAGGGCAGGATATGCAATAGTGGTGTTAGGGGAGGAAATAGAAGTAAAACCATGACCTCTGAATACCCTGACACAAAAAGCCAAAATTATTGCACTCACTAGAGCCCTTGAGATTGGAAAAGACCAGAGGATCAATATATTTACTGATTCAAAATGTGCTTTTGGGGTGNCTCTACTTCCATTAGTAAGCGACGTCCAGCCACTTCCCGTGAAGCAGGGCTTCAACAATGCATAACAGTTCCTCATCAGGCAGGCATTGGAAATAATGAATGCCTCCCCTTCCTCCTCCTTTTCTTAGCTTTTATATCTGAGCTGACATCATATGGTATGGAATATCCTATTGGTTAGTTTGAGTCAGCTGGCCTGGTTGTATCCCTTCCCAGGATCTTGCCTGCAATTGAGGGGAAGGACGCTATAGTGCTGATGCTGTGCTCAGCAGTAGCCAAAACACTCGTGTGTTATCAACACCATTCTAGCTAGCAATGCAAAACACAGCACTGTGAGGGCTGCTGTAGGGAAATGAACCCCATCTCAGACAGATCAAATACAATCTCCACCCCTTATTCCATACCATTTGCTTCATACTCAGATCCCACATAATTTATATATCTTCTGATTATCCCCCGTCCTTTCATAGGTAGATATTATTTTCCCATTTTCATGGGCTTCTTCCACCCCTCCAGATCTTGAGCTCCATTCCATTAGGATGGGTTCTCAGAACAGTAGAAGCAACACAGTCAAGTTTTGGGCACCGACACCAACCTGGCTCAGGTCATCCTTGCACTCTCCTTGCTCCTTGCAAATTTCATTCTTCATTGGCCTGCTCCTTTCTTCCTGAAACATACAGCTTACAACAGAGATTATTTTCCCCCCAAGGTTTAACCTCCTTCAGGCACACATTGGATCAGTCCATCCTTTCGCATTATCCACCAGGTACACCCTGGTCCCCAAGAAAAGACAATCCCACAAATAGGTTTACTTTTTCCCATGGGAGGAGAAACCCACACCAACTTCTCCAGCCACTTCCCCATGTGTAGTATGGGACCTTATCTCCTCCCACAGTATGGAGGGGCTTTGTTTCGGTAGGACTGAGGCGGTTGACAGATCCCCTAGTGTTGACCAGCCGAGTGGCTTCTGCTAAATTTGTATTCCAATGCTTCCATGTCCCATTACTAACGCTCTTAACATAGTCTTCAGCAGCCTATTATACTTCTCAATCTTTCCAGAGCTTTGTGGATGATAAGGAATGTGATATATCCACTCAATGCCATGTTTCTTTGCCCAAGTTTATAAAGTGGTTATAAGGTTATCCTATTCAATTCTCTCTGGGGTACCGTGTTGCAACAGAACATGCCTCTCAAGACCTAAGATGGTGTTTCAAGCAGTGCCCTGGTTTCCAGCCAGCCAGTTGTTGCCTCCATCATGGTGAGTATGTAGCTCTCACCGTGGTGTGTTCATGGCAGTAGTCCAATGTAGTCAATTTGCCAGACCTCACCATATTGGAAACCCAGCCACTGCCCTCTGTTCTAAGGAGATTTTACTCGCATGGCCCTGCTTGATTGCAGTACGTTTCACATTCATGAATGACCTGTATGATGGCCTCCATGGTCAGGTCCACCTCTCAATCACAAGCCCATCTGTACGTCGCATCTCTTCCTAGATATCCTGATATTTCATGGGCCCATCAGGCTATAAATAGCTCACCCTTGCGCTCCCAGTCTAAGTCCACCTGAGCTATTCCAATCTTCGCAGCCTTATCCACCTGTTCATTGCTGTGATGTTCTTCAGTGGCGTGACTTTTGGGCACGTGAGCATCTACATGACGTATCTTCAGTGTCATGTTTTCTACCCATGCAGCAATGTCCTGCCACAATGCAGCAGCCCAGATGGGTTTACCCCTGCATTGCCAATTGATCATCTTCTATTGCTGTAGCCACTCCCACAGGGCATTATCCACCATCTAGGAGTCAGTGTAGAGATACGGTACAAGCCACTTTTCTTGTTCAGCAATCTTTAGGGCCAGTTGGATGGCTTTCACTTGCCTTCTCCTTCAGCAGCCTTATCCATGTTTTCCTTTTTATTACTGGGGCAATTTCTGTAGTTGTGATTTGAGTCCCTTTCTCAGCCATAGTGTCCTCCAATGCAGTTTGGGTCCCTGCCTCCACTACAGTCTTCTGAGAGTACTGAACTGTGGCTCAATAAGCACAGGCCAGGCCCCAGTACAGGATGAGAAGCTGCTGGTTTTTATTGGGGTAGGCAAGGCACCCTTCCATTAGGTGACACATCAGTTTGCCCGGGTTGAATACCTGTTCTGATGTGAAGTCCCAGGTAATAGGAGCTGTCAACCACCCTAGGAACTTGCCCAAATCTTTCCACACACCCTGTCACCCAGGAACTGGAAGCCTCAGGACACATTTTTGTATATCTTCACCTAAAGTTTGTTTTCTCTTATAGCAGGATAACACCAGATTCTACAAACTCCATAGTGTGGCAACAGTATTAGTTAGTAATATTAACAGTATTAAACAGCTTACATAAGGATGAGCAAAGACCATGGAAGACTTCATTATAAAGCTCTTCATATCAGTCTCAGGCAGGGAGTGGAGGGTATATTCGTCCATTGTCCCCAGAAGATAGCTCCCCCAGCATAACAAGGCCATCGGTGTAAGGGCAAAGCATAGAGCCATTGTTTATATTAGTATGTTCCCAAACTCAGCAAAATAAAGATATAAGTGTTATAGGTTTAGCTAGGCCTAAATTTAGGCTTTAGTTTTCAGAGTAGGCCTTAGATTATCAGCTGACTTGAGCTGGGTTAGGCCAGCTGACAGCTGACTTCTACTGGCCAATGGTATTCCATACCATATTCTGACATCACCTCAAGTATAAATATAGTAGAGTAGGAGGAGTTCTCTCAGTTTCTATCATGGCTGAGATAGAGACAGGACACGCTGCCACTGTTCTGCTGAGGTGGCCCTGCTGCTGCTCCACTGCTACGTCGCATCTTGTTTTAGTTCAGGGAAGTAAACATTTTATTATTGTTATTATCTCTTTCTTTTCCTTGCTGGGTGTCTTTTGGGGTGCTTTATGGATCTGGAGTGATGGGATCTGTTTTCGGTGGGAGGTAGAGGATTGTTGTTATGTCTAACTTGTGTAGGTGTGTGTTATATTGTAGTCTACTTTTAGTTTTCTCTTTTCTGTATAAATATATAAACCTGTTTTAAGGGGATTTTTTCTCCCTTTTCTTGGCGGGGCAAGAAGAACTATTACTCTGTGTTTGGGTAGTTGGCATTTAGCCAGCTCAAGCTAACACACCTGGTTGTATCCCTTCCCAGGAACTTGCCTGCAATTGAGGGGAGGGATGTTATAGTGCTGATGCTGTGCTCAGCAGTAGCCAAAACACTGGTGTGTTATCAACACCTTTCTAGATACTAATGCAAAGCACAGCATTGTGAGGGCTGTTATGGGGAAATTAACTCCATCTCAGCCAGACCCAATACACAGGGAAATAGAAAAGCAGACTTAGTGGCAAAAAAGGCAGTGAACCAAAACCAAATAATTGGAGTTTTAATACCTGAAAGAAGAATGTAGATGAAACCCCCTAAATATTCAGTAAAGGAAGTTCAATTAGTGGGACTAAAGTGCACCAAAAATTCAGAAGGATGGTGAGTCACCCCAAACCAACAGATTTTAACTAATATTAAAATGATGGATGCACTGCTCAAGAAGTTACGTGAAGAGACCCATATGGGAGCAGATGCTTTGATAAGTAATATCAGAAGACATGCTGTAGGGCCAAAAATGCAATTCCCTACAGATATAATGACAAGATGTCCTGTCTGCTGTGTAAATAATACTGAGATCCAAAGAAAGCCCCCAGTGGGTGAGGTAAAAAGCGGAATAGCTCCTGGGGAGTATTGGCAAGTAGATTTCTCTGAGTTACCAAAAAGTGAACATAATAAATATCTTTGTTTTAGTGAATACCTACTCAGGATGGCCAGAGGCTTTCCCATATTGTAACAATTGAGCTAGGGAAGTTGTTAGTCTTACTAAAGGAAATGATCCCTAGGTTTGGGATCCCCGAAGGCCTATCCTTAGATAATTGACCCCATTTTGTTTCAGAGGTAGTGCAGGGGATATCAAAATTTCTCTGAATGAAATGGGATTTATACACTCCTTGGACACTGCAATCAAGTGGAAAGATGGAATGAATCAGACTCTCGAGTCAAATCACAAAATTATGTCAGGAAACACAGCTTAAATGGGTTTTACCTATTTTGTTGATGAGAATTGTGGGCGGTCCCGTGGCGTAGTGGAGAGTACTCCCGATTCCGGCTCCTAGGTCGTGAGTTCGAGTCTCAGTGTACGGACCGCCCCCGGCAGTTAAATGCCTCCCTGCCATCTGATCCTGTCAGATCTCGGATGCCAAGCAGGGTCAGCCCCGGTTAGTACTGGGTGCTGTAGATAGTCCTAAGGACCTCAGTGTCACTGTCCAAGCTTGCTCGGCCGTGGCAAATGAACCTTAGGACTTAAACGGTGGGGCCAGCTCTGCGCACGCTGTGCCTCACCTAAAAAATCCACTGCGCAGGCTCGGAGGGCACACCCATGTGGGGTGAGGCCTTCCCAAATCTTCGTTCGTGAAGATTGGCCATTATCATTATGATGAGAATTAGGATAACTCCATGGGTTAGGGAGGAGTAAGTCCATTTGCAGTATTATATGGAAAACCATATCCTATCAGTGATATGGGAAATCAAACTGATCAAATGCACTTAAAAGGGGAGAAAATTTTGAGAAATTATTTGCTGTCTCTTTCTTTGGTATTATTCTCCCTATACAGGTAGAAGAAGAAGAAATTAACTCTTGAATTCACTATTCCAGAGTGAAGAAAGTTGCTTCAGATCACGGTGAACATCAATGGCATTGAGGCCATGAAAAATAAAACTACACAAAGAACCTTAATGAATTGCACCTGGGCATCTGAATCCCCTCAATTTAGACTGTCCTCAAGGACTATTGTTATTGCTTTTGTGTATTAGTGATATTGTTACCTATAGTTATAGTAGTAATCTATAAAAATACTAATTTGCTTAAGCCTAGAAATAATAATGATAAATGTTATAAGGAAAGTAAAAATATTACATGAAGTACAAAGGCATCCTTAGATATTGCTGAAGTGTGGGAGTGGCTTACGTCTTGGTTACCAGACTTGGGGAGTTGGTTTAGGAGAATAATTGGACTAATTGCCATAGTGGTGCTTACTACTGATGAAGCCAAAGAGGAATTTTACTTAAACTTTATGATAACCTTTAGTCATTAACATAGTAAAATACCTGCCCATTTGCTGTAATTGCTCCTTACTCACAAACTCCTTCACATGTTTGCATAGAACATGCTTGATAAAATACTTGTGTACTTGTGTATGGAGATGAAGGAAACTACAGCCAATGGCTACAGCTTTAGAATGTGGTGTATAGGGGAAATATTGGTCTTTCACTGTTTGAGGTGTATAAAAGTGGGTAGCTGGAATACTGATTCACCACCCAGCACCCATCTCTGTGCAGACATGAAATAAGTAACTCTGTATGGATTGGCTTCTTGCACATGGGGTAGAACCCATATTTAGGACAACAACTTTGTAACACATTGAAAAATAATGTTGGACTTAATATGGCTTTCTTAAAGCATCCTTTCAGAAGAATTCAGGAGTCTAAATGCTGAGTTCTGGAGTGCAGGTAGTTGGTTTGGTATCTTCTCTGTACAAACAGATAAAGGCTTCAAGGCTATGAACTGGCAGACTAAAATGATACACATAGGACCGGAAATAAATTTGGATTTTAGTCTAAAAGAGCCTATGTAAACTATTTTATTATTGTAATGACCTAATAGTTCAGTTAGGATATTGAAATTACAACCTCAATACTACCATGTAGAAAACCTTCCAGAGAATTAGGCCTTCCCTAAAATGTAAGCACAATGTGCTTAATGAAGTTAAGGAAGTTTTCTTGAGTTAGTTGACCAAGGGATCACTGGGGCCAGTTCTGAGGAAAGAAACCGAGTGGCCATCTAGCTTGGGATACTGTGGCATCATGTGCTCACTTACTTCATTGTGCTACTTTGTGCAAGTGAGCTAGGTTTTATACTCCTGTCTCTGCAAATAACATGCTGTCTGACATAGCCAAAACATTTCTGAGATGGGAGTGCCCTGACTCCCCAGACATACTGTGCTTTTGCACGTGCAGTTCATGCTCAAGATTCTATAGGAGAGCTACTGCTCTCCTTTATAGATACTACTTAACAGTTGTAGAAATGCTGGTTATTAGACTGGGATTGCAGACATTTTTACCATAGTAAACAACTTGAACCAAGCAGCTGTAGATGGTTTCCTGGGATACCAGAGCAGAAGCCATGAATAGATTTGATGATGTTCCCCTTTTGCTCTTGGACTCATTGACTAACTTGTCACTGTTGCCTAATCAATTTACATTGCAGGTTTATTTAAAGTGTACAATATTTGAAATGAATTAGCAAAATCAATATAATGTAACATTTTGTAGCACATGAAGTTGAAAACTGGTGATGCAGTCAAAGGCAGACATCATCATCATGTGCTCTGGTTTTTATGGTAGATGCAGGACATCTGAATAACTTCAGACATAACTGTCTGAGTTCAACAAAGGCAAATGCAGGGTCCTGCACCTGGGAAGGAATAACCCCATGCACCAGTATAGGCTGGGGGCCGACCTGCTGGAAAGCAGCTCTGCAGAGAAGGACCTGGGGGTGCTGGTGGACAACAAGCTGTCCATGAGTCAGCAGTGTGTCCTTGTGGTCAAGAAGGCCAATGGTATCCTGGGGTGCATTAGAGAGAGCATTGCCAGCAGGTCAAGGGAGGTGATCCTGTTGAGGAATACATCTGGTGCAGGTAGCTCAGTGTACAGCTGCAGTGCATGCTGCAGATTGAGCTCTAGGTGATGGGAGCTCAAGACAAGAGGCCATGAACCGCTGACCCTTTGCAAAACAACGGGCAGGTGACCGGACACTCAGAGACACAGCAGGAGCCAAATACTCAGGAGGAAGAGGGAGACTTTGGCACACTTGAACTATGAGGGTACAAAAGCCCAAAGGTTCCTTTATTCAGGGTCCCTCCTGAGACATACCAGCTCGGGCTGTTTCTGTGTTACTGCGCCATGAACAAATTGCTTTATGGAACAAGACATCTAAGACTCTACTAAGGGAAACCTGGGATTGAACCAGTAAAAAAACCTGGTCTGACTCTGTGAGTGTGGTGTGTGTGTAGGGAGGTCAAGCAGAGCACCTGTCAGATCACTGGAGCTGCCCACTTGTGAAGGGGCTTTGGTCCCAGTAGTGAAAGTCTCTGGTTTTGGGAGTGTGACTTCCAGAGAGTCCCATGAATGGTCAGAGTGGGAAGTTTCCTTAACAATTCTGCCTCTCTACTCAGCCCTGGTGTGACTGCATCTGTAGTACTGTGTCCAGTTCTGAACTCCTCAGTACAAAAGAGAAATGGAGCTCCTGGAGCAGGTCCAGTGGAGGGCTACGAAGATGATTAAGGAACTGGAGCATCTCTCTTATGAGGAAAGGCTGAGAGAGTTGGACCTGTTCAACCTGAAGAAGAGATGACTGAGAGGGGACCTCATCTATGTCTATCAGTATCTGAAGGGGAGAATATGATGGGATGAAGCCAGGCTCTGCTCGGTGGTGCCAAGCATAAGGACAAGAGGCAATGGGCAGAAACTGATGCACAGGAAGTTCCACCTGAATATGAGGAAGAACTTCTTTACTGTGCGGATGATCGAGCGCTGAAACAGATTGCCCAGAGGTTGTGGAGTCTCCCTCACTGGAGATATTCCAGAACCATCTGGATGCAATCCTGTGCAATGTGTTCTTAGATGATCCTGCTTGAGCAGGGAGGTTGGAGCAGATGACACCCTGTGGCCCCTTCCAACCTTACTCATTCTGTGATTCTGTGACATCTACTTGTGTAACTCCTGAGTATCCCATTAGGAAGGTTGAGGATTCCTCACAATGCTGTATATTAGTGTCAATGTTGCCAGTCTTAAAATGAGACACAGAGAATCATTTGTCAAGTACTCTGATTTTGTTTGATACCCAGATGAGTCATATGCTGTTCTTTAATACCAATGTTGAAATTGAATAACCTCTGACCTGAGCACTTCAAATGTTGTGAATGTTAAAAGGTCCCTTGAAGAAAAGTGATTATTTTATTTTTTTTAGAGCTTTTCTTTTCACATAGTGAATACTGAACAGTAACCTTCCAAACAAAACTTGCATACTTTCTGTAACAGGAAATCTCTTGGTGTTTGTAGTGGTGACTGGAGAGGTGGAGGGGACAAGTTTTCCAAACTTCAAAGCATATCATGCTAATTTGGAACTGTATTGAGTGTCTTGAATTGCAGACTGATTAACAGACCAATGTTTACCCTACTGCTAAAACCTACTTTGGTTTGAATGCATATATCTAAGGTTCATGATTATGATAATAATAAACTAAAAGTTAATACATTTTAGAGTCCTTCAGTAGTGGTGTGGCCAAAAGATGAGGAGTCCGAGCATCAAGAAATCTGACACACCCTGTGGTGTCCCTCAATCACAGTTTAGGTTCATGCCTGGTATGCAGGAGCCAATGAGCACAGAGCTGAGATTCACCTTCTAGTCTTCAATGCAGTTCTATGCAGAAAGGGGCACTAGACAATAGTTTGCAAAGCTAGCACACCTCTTTGAAGAGTTTACAGGTTTTTATACAAGATACAACAAAGAAGTTGTGCAAAACTTGTTCATAGGTCAACTTAACCAATGCGTTTCTGTGTGTGGAATCCCACTAGTGACAGCCTGATGTAACCCCATTCATTATAACCTTTTGTGCCTGACCTGTCAAACATTTGGTCACCCATCACATGGTGTATTTGTCCAGCACACAGCTGGATAAACATGTCATTTTGTCCAGAAGGATCCTGTGAGGGACAGTATTGATGCATTGAGAGACCGCAGAAAACAGGACTCTGAGCCAACTTAGTATTTAGATAAGATAAAAAGCAAAGGTCCTTTAATTTCCAGGACTAGGGCCCACAGGAATACATATTGACGTGCATGTCGAACACTGATTTTCATGGTTTTATAATAATGTCCATCCAATCCCCTGTTCACCCATCCC
>VWZD01007551.1:85843-179384 GCA_013396695.1 Sakesphorus luctuosus | reverse complement strand
ATATATATATATATATATGAGAGCCACACCAGTGTGGTAACATGTTACATTATAAGCTGTAACAAACTGAGAAAATACAGCAAAGTCTGTCTGTGGGACCACTAGTTAGAGACTCTTTAGTCTCATAACTTTTGGTGGCAGTTTCTTGCCTCACTTATCCCATACAGTCTGTCATTCTGGCTTGTTTTGGTATCTGCTGTTACTCTGGGACAGAAAGTCTGCATGTGTTTAACAGAAAATACCATCAGAAAAATCATAAGCAGCTGTATGAAGCATTGTGGAGAAAACAGCATGGATTAGATGAACTAATCCAAGTGCAGCACACCAGGAGGGTACAGAATATCTAACCATGTGTAAAGGTTCAGTCATATCTTCCTTTGAATGGAAAAGGGAACAAAGAAAGAATGTGTGTTTTAAACGTTTACTTTCTGAAAGCTCTTGATACCAACAACAGGGATAGTCAATGTGAGAATTGTCCAGCCCTTAAAAAACGCTGAGACTCGTTTTTGTGTGTTTTCAGCATGATTTAGTAACTGACATTAAGCACCAAAACTAACTCCCTTCAATAGCTGTTGGAACCAAGTGCCTTTGTTTAATTTTTAAAACTAGTTCATGTGTTCATGAAAAATTAAACACAGAATAGAAGAGGAAGCAAATAGACCTTTATAGAAGAGGACAAGGAATTATTTTCTTACTCTTCAATCCCCCATGTATCTATAAACATTTTTCAAAACAGGTACATGCGAAAATAAGAGCTTAAAACCAAGAGACAATCCTTCAAAGCACTCCTTTCTTCCAGGCACAATGCAGAAGTTTTCAAAAGTCTTGCTTCCACAGTTTCAGGTATTACCCCAACTGCCCCCTGTGCTAGAGGCTACTCATCACATAGAATCCCAAAGGAGAATGGAAACAGGTAGCTACACCTTGGCCAATTCAAAGTCCATGATGAGCACTCTAGAAACTACTAGAAGCTCCTCTGATTGTGGGTGTTCCTCTGAAGCAGTAGGTTCTATCAGAGGAACACAACAGATTGCTGAAAAATGTTACCTGCTCCATAAACTGTCATAAAAGCAGCATAAATCAGAGCCCACCTGGCAACTCCCAAATGCTATAAAACCACCACCTGCATTCCACTTCCTACCAGCTCCAGTGAGCCAAGAACCATTAGGCTTTTCTGTGACTTTTATTATCCCCTCAATGGATGAAGAGGCCCACTTGCATACAGCAAGTACAGCCAAATCAAGAATAAAAATCAGTTATTTCAACTGTGATTAACAATTTAAATTGCATGTTGAAGTCCAAGTAAGTACTGCTAATGTTGCTCCACCAAACAAATTAGTGCAGAGATGAAATTCAAAGAAGAGGGAGAGCTCCCCTCTTTTAGAAGACAGGCAGCACTATTAAGAAGAAAGCATATGTGGAGTCTAATAGTTATGCAGACCATAATAGCAGTTCAAAAACACACCAGAGAAAAAGCAGTCTGGGGAAAGCAATCACCAGCCAGACTGAAGCAAAACTCCTGCTTGTATTCCAGCACAGCTTCAGTTACCATCTCTTTTTTTTTAAAAAATCTGATATCCCAATCCACAGTATTTGGAAATTGGTGCTTACTGTGGTTACATTTCATACGTGACAGTGAAATGAGAGGAGTGGAGAAGGGTGTCATAGGCACCCAGCACTATG
Organism: Sakesphorus luctuosus; assembly: GCA_013396695.1. Taxonomy (NCBI): domain Eukaryota; kingdom Metazoa; phylum Chordata; class Aves; order Passeriformes; family Thamnophilidae; genus Sakesphorus; species Sakesphorus luctuosus. The sequence goes on along the minus strand of VWZD01007551.1, from coordinate 177,701 downwards.
TGGACTGAGATAAGCATCTTTTGATAATCATGAGGGATAACAAAACATTCTAATATCTCATCACCAGGTAGTCCAGTTAAAATCCAGACCTGACCCAGATGAAAGAGCCTTACACCATTAGGGCAAACTAGAGTCTTCTTCCAGTTCATTAGTTTTAAAAAAGGAAACCTCTTTTTTATCTCACAAGCCACACAGGAGTCCATACCTGGAGGAATGTGAGTGCTGCTCTCTGAAGTAAACATTCAGCATAGCAAATTTCTGCATGGATTTCCTCTAATGTCACAAAGAGAGGAGAAGAGTACAAAACAATCAGTCAAAAAGTAGTAAAAAAACACTTAGCCCATTAATACAGGAATAAGATCATAAAGCTCAAACTGAGAAAAAGATTATGCAAACTTGCTGTAGTGCTTCAGTTCCAGACTACTGATGTAATTCCAAACAGAAATGAAACACAGTTACAGAAATGTTGAAGGAATTTATCTGGTGCTTTCAGTGAATTCCTGGATCTAGAACATTTACAGCCATTTCAACACTTCTTTCTAGGTATTTCTTTACCTGGCAATTTTGGGGAGTGCCGAGGCAGCAATCAACAAACCCAGGGATTTTGGATGTGGTTACACATTCCAATTCACACATTAAGTGAACACTTCTACATGATTCAAGATGCACAAATAAAAAAAGGAAAACATTATGCATGTGAGAGACACTGTTACCTTCAGTAAAGTGTTCAAGGCTTTGCCTATGTACAAGGTTGTTGATAGAATCAGCTACTGTGGATTTCTTCCTGAATCTGCAAAAAAAAGTCAGTTTGGTCATTCTGACCATCAACAACACAGAGCAATGTCTTTCAGCTGCCCACCCACACAGTCACCAACTTAGCCCTGTCCCCTCCCCTCCCTGACTCAAAGGCAGAGAACTGCAGTACAACCATCACCAGTGGGACATTCTGCAGTGTCTGTACACTGTAAATAAGAACTCCCAGACATTGCAGACAGGGCTACAGGCAGGACAATACTCCAACTGACAAGAAAAATCAGATATTGCAGTAAACTGAAGTTTTCAAGACTAGACTGTTGAAAACTCTCATTTATGTACTGTGACCTCATAAGTGACCCTCCTCTGAGCAGAAAGCTGGACTACATGACCTCCTGATGTTCCTTCCTACCTCAGTTTTCCTATGATTTCTAAGAAATTATATCCCTTTTTTAACATGTATGTCTTTCCAAACTTCACCAAGAAGGAGCTGCTTACTGACTGAATTGCTCCACACTTGCCTTTGACAGGTGGCTTGAGCTTCTTTCATTGTGTTTCCTGCATTCAGTATGTCCTGAGGATCAAATGTCATCATAGCTTGCATTTCCAATATTGTGGCATAAGTCAGGGCATGATACATGCTGTCTTTAGTTCTGAAAGAAAACACAAGGTGCAAAGCACAGCTGAAAAAACAAATACAAATCCAGTTCCAAAAATGCACCAGCCTGATGGGAACAGGGTCAAATGAAGCACAAAAGACATGCAAAATAATTAAGAAACAGTAACAGATTCATATTTGCACAGGAAATCATGTCTACAGCTCTAATTTCAACAACTCTGTTAAAATACACCAATTCTGAGCTGAGGGTAGGTATTTAACAAACAAAGTACAGGAATTAACCACATGGCTCACCATTCAAAGATGACAAAGGGGTTTTTTTATGGAGCATCTAATGAATAATACAAGTGACACAAATGATACTCTTCTAATTTGGGACAGTTACTCAGGACAGACTCAAGGACATAAGTAACACAATACTATAACCATGGCCAAAATAGAATCTTCTAGGAACAGATCTTCCCATCAGAAGCATTAGAGTCTACATCAAATATTACAGCTTCTTCTCCTCTCCCCTTCTGCCAACCTTCCACCCCAAACTGTTCAACTTTATTATTCTCTGGGGCTTCACATGGTGCCTTTTTTGCAGAAAGTAAAAAACTCTGGCATTAATGCAAGGAAAACAATTCATTCCTACGTGCAGCCATTGTTGGCATCTTTCCTCTGACAGGAAGAGGGTTTATATTTTGCACACATTTAGAGCTTTCAGCCATTATATATGTCTAATATAATCCTCTGCAGAGGAATCAAAATATCTTTGGGCATTGTGGTCTAATCAAGATGACTTGAGAGATATGTTGAAGGGCAAGCTCAGATAAATTCCTGACACACAAACTCTCTGTAGACCTTGCTAATCCACCCCTGACAAACAGCATGACTTAAGACAAATACTGCTAAGGAGCAACAATTACTATTCCAACTGTTTACACTCTAGAACAGATCAGATAGCTCAGTATGGCAGGGAATATTCAAAAATACTTGCAGTCAAACAAGGATATCCTTTCAACAAAACCTCCACCCTCAGCACACCTGTTCTCAATACATGCACTTCAAGTGTTTCTCAAAACAAGCCACTTCATTTTCTTCTCCTTTCTAGGAGAAAGTGGTGTGCCAGCAACGTGTCCTTGGCAAAACCAGGGCTGCCCTGAGAGCAGAGTTGCTGCCAGCAGGAGAGTGGGGCTCCTTCCCCCTGCACAGCCCTGCTGGGGCCACACCCAGAGTGCTGTGCCCAGCTCAGCACACAGACACACTGCAGAGCAGGGGGTGAGGATCATTAAGGGATTGGAACATCTCCCCTATGAGGAAAGGCTGAGAGAGCTGGGAAGAAGCAAAGAGGACAGAGCCAGGCCCTCTTCACTGGTGCCCAGGGACAGGCTCAGAGGCAGAGGGCACAAACTGAAACACACTAAACACTGGGAAAAGCTCTTTTGCTCTCAGGGTGACCGTGCACTGGCACATGTCATGTACAGAGCTCACAGGGTCTGTATCCTTGGAGACATTCAAAGGCTGGCTGGACACAGTCCTGGTCAACTGGGCATAGGTGGCCCTGCAGGAGTGTGTGACCTCCTGAGGTCCCTTCCAACCTCAACTACTCCTATTCTGTGTTTCTGTTTTAACGAGAAAAGCCAGGCTTTAAAGACACCTCAATGCATTTAATTTCCCCCCTGGAAACACACTTCCCTCCCCAGGTTTTAACACCTGGACTGAATTGAAAGGCAACTTTGAGGATAACTTCAGACAACCCTACATTAATCAATGAGCTATTAACTCACCGTTGTGACTTGGATACCTTTAAGTTTTCTAATAATTCATATACTATTATGCATTAATTACTCTGCTCAATGGAGTAAAAGACTTTTAAGTAACTTTAGGAGTCTTTGATATTTGGTTAGTGTTTTCCAGGACCAAAAAATAAACCTTGCCTATGCTTAAAGCAACTCCCCCTCAGTAACACTGAGCAATAAAATCACCAAAGAAAAATACAAGTGATGATAAATCCTGACTTCCTTTGTATATGTATTTTTTAGCTCTATGGGTTAAAATAATGCCTAGTGTTGGTGCAGACAGCCTTACACAGACAGCTGGTGCCTGAGGGGGAACTCAGGTATGATGAAAGGCTACTTTTTCCAATACCTGTGGCACAGATCAGGCTGGCTGCACTGAAGAATTTTCAAGTGCACATCTTTAAACTTCACTGCAGCCTGTGCTTTGTGGCTGCCCTTAATTCCTACTTGCCCTCACCATCTAAACCAATCTAGCAGAAAAGCTGTTTGGGGAAATTACCTAGAGCTGTAAGTGCTATAAACCCCACACTATGCTCACATCCATCTCATTTGCAAGGTAAGAAGAACAGAGAGATAATAGAGAAATTAGTTTAAAATCCAGTGGAGCCAGGACAGCTCTGCCTTGGCCTCGTACATCATGACTGTTTCAGTACACTGATAATGAAAAGTAGAAAAAAAATGAACACACTATAAAAAGGCAGCCTGATGAAGTGTTTCTGCTTGTTTGGTTATTTATCAGCCTCAGTGCAGAGAAACACACACTCCATCTTCTATTTACTGAACTAAAACCCTTCAGGAGGTTCCAATTCAAAGCAAAAGAGACAGACTGAAATAGTGCCCTTCCAAAATTATAGAAATTTGCTCTCAAAATCAAAGTAAATAAATATTCAATTCATTCCACTAAAAGGAAAATTGGTACTTTTCACATATATGTGAAGATTTCTCTATCCAGTAATTTGCTTCTGATGCCAAATCACTCCTTCCCTAATCCATGGTTTCATCCGTGTTGCTTCTAATATTTAAAGGAGATAGTAATTAATGTCTATCATTAGCCAACTGGTATTTATCAACAGTCAAGTTTCCTCTGTTTTTTCCCAGGGGTTGGGATGCTGGTAGAAATGCAACCAAATGTAACTTATCTATGTTATTTCTACTAAGCATTCAATTAAAGTTGCCAGTTACATCCTGGCCTACTGCCAGGAGTTTAAAGGCCTGGATTTTTTTATGGATGGATACAGAATGAAACTCAATAGCTTTTTATTTTCCTTCTTTTGATTCCTTAGCAGCACTTTCCTCAGGACATTGTTGGAGTTAACAAGCCTGTATGACACAAATACAACTAATATTGTGATTAATGACTTATCCCAGTAGTTGGTATCACATGACTGAATAAGAGGATTATAAGTAATATCTTTAGGCACTTATGGAGTTGTGCCACACGCCTCTTCTCCAGCCTCGGTGCAGCTCTGCCCTTTCTGGGAGCTGTTGGAGAACACTTTTATTCCTGCTTGCAAACAAGTGCTGAAGTGAGGACAGTGACAGCTCTCCAGCTGAAGGACGAAACCCCAAAAAACTTGGCTTGGTGTGAGCTCAGAATTAGCTGGGACTGGTAATCTTTTGTGAAAAACACAGCGCCCCAAATCTTTTTTGTAGGTCCTTTAACTAATCCAGCAGACAGGACAGGCATTGACAGGCTACAGAAACCCATCGGTCCAAACAACCCACCAGACCTGGGCATGGGGCTGCTACAAAAATGTTCCATTTTGATGAATCAACGTTTTCCAATAAAATCCTGTGTCCTGTGAACACTCCCCACTAGCATCAAGTTAATAATTAGCACAAGCCACTCTCATGAGCCACCAGCCTGGCTGCCCAGTTACCACAAGCCACCAGAACAACCCCAGCCAGAAAGCTGTGGTTCAACAAGAGAATCCCTGAGCCTCTTTGATCTAAGCCACTTTCCCAAATCTGGAATTTAGCAGGTTCTTCCAGCCAAACGCAGGTTTTGGTAGCAGTTAATTTATTTACAAAGGCTATAAAACTGGTGTTCTTCCAGACTCCAGGTATAAAAATATAGAAAACCCTAGAAAAAGAACTTTCTCATGTTCTTGACATTCTTTATAACAAATAGCTAACTCAAACTCTCAGCAGGGCTGTGCAACACACTTACCCAAACACTGTCTAGAGCTTCACTTTACCTCTGTGTGCTTCCCCTTACTCTTTCATCACTCTGTTTGACAATCACACCCTATCTTTGTGATCAGTTCCCAGAGAAAGTTCCTCCACCCACTGAACCACCTCATGTTTGCTTTTGTTCTACAAGGGCAAGAACATTTCACCACACCACAAAGACAGCCTTTACAAAAGGCTGCCATTTCTTAGTAACCTCTTGCAACTTTCAACGATCAGGATACCTAAGATAACATTCAATATTGCCAAATGGGCTTACAGTAAAAATCCTAGTGATAGCAACAGAACTCCACTATAACAACAAGATTTTCACAACTAGCTGAGCAGGAACACAATCTCTTCACACCCACCTGAGATACTCCCACATCAAATGACTGAATTTACCTTTCAAACACAGTCATTCTAGAATTAATATTCCATCAAGCAACACCAAGTGCTTTTTGGAGTCTATTTTCAGAATAAAATCAACTGTCTGGAATGAATTGTTGCCATATTGTTCCTACAAAATTGCAGGCAGCAACACACGTGGTGAAGTTCAACATGTCCAGGTAACTCTGCCATGAATATGTCTTTCTTACCATTTTCCCAATTCACTTGACACCAACAAACAATCAGGTGATTATAACATACTTCCCTTTAGGAAAATTATTAAAATATTAAGCATTTGTCTTGGGAAGGCAAGGGGACATCTCACCAGGATCAACTCTAATTTATTATTATCTGTGTGCAATTACACAAGGGCTAAAACCCAGTCAGTGTTTAATCAATTTACTGTATCTCAGGGCTGAGAAGAGAGAACAGGTTTTTTCCCCACTCCAGTGACCAGACAGTTTCAATGTTACTCATGGTTACAATTAACACATTATATACTGAAAATGTTGCTGTGCTTAGTGACTGAATTTAAGGAATTTCTTAAGAGTTCTCAGATGTTGTGTGAGTGCTCCATATAAAAGATTAATTTAATTAAACTTAATGCAGAGAGCACAAGATAATCAGAACCCACTATTGTATTAAGATTGTTAATGATAATAAAGAATACTGACTCTAAAAGCTAAAAGGTAGCTCAGGAAACAAGAAAAGCTATGTTATGTGAAACAAAACCACAAGATGTATTTTTCTATGAAATGAGATCTCTTCATTATGATGGATTTGTTTTTCTAACAGGAAGAAAGAGCTTTACCCCAACACAAGTCTAGACACCATCCTCAGATATTTATTTTTAAGCTGCTAGGAAAGCTCTTCTGATTTTAACTCTCATATGCTGCCAAATCTGCTGTCAGCTTCACATGGTACAAATTAGTTGAAAACACACTTATTGTGGAAGGCAAATGTGAGTAATTTAGTGAATCTGCACTAGTGTAACACAGAGCAGAGAATCTCCTACCCTGCAAGTGTTAAAGCTGCAAAAATCCATGATATGAAATTCCTTACAAGCATGGAAAAGCTGAAAAGTCTTTCTCTAAACAAAGTTAGTATGTTTATGGACTGTGAAAAGCAATTTTGAATCTCGGCACACTAAAAGGGAACACCAAGGAACTGATGGCTCCTAAAGAAAAATCCTCGGTACTTCCACATGTGCTCACTCTTCTCACTCCTGGAGGAGATGGACAGTGGGTATCATCTGAGGGGAGAATTAGCATTCTGTTTCTTCACTGCACTCACAAAGATCATCGGTCTGTATTTCCCTTACTGACAAAGGCAACAGCAATAAGGGCCTCCTCATAAAAACAGGCTAACACAAAAAATTAGGCTTCAAAATGGGTTTGCAGTGTGGAATACAGTCAGGTACAAAACCAGAGTATCAGCTCGTGAAATATGCTCTGCAGAGCCCAACAAAAGCTGAATGAAAACCATATGCAAGAGAAGAAAAATGGATTTACAGGGAAAAAAGAAACAAACCACAGCCTCATTTTTGCAGTGTTTTGGAAACCCTCTTCAATAAAATATCTCCTTGTTTTATGCTGAGCACTGAGTAAGCATTTCCAGATGGGCACAGGGGCTTTACCATCAGAATTTAATGAAAGCACAGTTATTCTTCTTACTGCTTTTGTTGTATCTTCTGATGATATATAAATACTAAACAACACTGTGCATAAAAGCAGCATTATTAATACAGCTCACACTACAATTTATCATCAATGTCTTTCCCAGAATGTGGTTAAAATACAGATTATGGCACCAAATATGAGACTGATACCACAGCAAAGCAGATGTGTATCCACTGTAGTTACCCTGACACACAGCAATTACTACCAATTCTACTTTTTCATATTCCGGTGTTCCAAAGGAAGGCATGATACAATTTGCTGATGTCTCAGAAATAAATGGAGCTAGCTGGGTGGATGGAAATTTAAATTAACCACAGACTGCAACAAGCCAGGAGCACAGGTAATGTCAGGACAGGGTATGACAGATCACAGACACTGTGAGACACAAGAAATTCTAGGAACTATTTTCTGACCTCACTGCTTGCAGCTGGGCCACTCATTACATGTAGGGCTGCAACATAATTAGGAAACAGAGTGCATGACCACAACACTGAATTGCAAAATAAGCTGTGAGAAGGCTTCTGCAAATGGTTATTAAAAAACAGTGACAAAAAAAAGAATTCATACTTAGTGTGTCTCAAGCCTTCAGCTCATGGTCAGTTGCTCATTTAGACACAAAACTACAAATTTTCCAATTCTCAGAATATGCAGAAAAATGTGGGAAAGGATCCAAAAATAAAAGGTGATAGAGGATGGTTTTTATTCTTGCAGGAGCAAGAATCTCACATACTGCACTACAGCTGAGAGGTTACTTCTCTGGACATCAATTCCATACTGGTAGTAGATGCTTTGGATCAATCTTTTTATTTACTCACCCAAGTGTAAAGCACTTAGCTGTCTTCCCCAAAACTTAACACATTAACTTACCACCCCCTTCTGAATAAAAACCATAAAGACTTATCAATTATTAACAGAGAAGCAACTGTCTAGTCAATCTCCTGAGAGATGGTGAAGCAAAGAAAAAAAATCCAGAGGAAAACTAGTAAAACTTATGAACTTACTTTGCTTGTAAAGAAGCCAAAGCATCTGAGAACTTGTTGTTAAGAAATAAATCCAGAGCTGCCATACATTCGCGCAATGCCACGTTGAGGTCTGACGTAGGTGACCTGCCAGAAGAGATAACAAACTCAGCACATCTTTTCTCCTCCCACCAGTGCATTACTGCTACATTTGAACCCCCTTCCTCAGTTCCAGCCTTATTCCCATGCATAATCTGCTATTCCATTTCTAATGATTGCAAAAAATGCAAGTGAATTCCATCATGTTTGTAGATTTGGGCTTTTTAGAACTACAGGTACTTCATGTAAGAACCTGGCCATGCAGAAGTTGCTGTGTGGGAGCACAGCAGGTTGATGAGCTCAGGTACCAGAATGCAGGAACACTGGGTGACAATGCACATCTGACTGTAAGGCTGACAGACCACAGGCTGGTGACATCATGATCATGTTGTCACCTTAAGGATGAAACACTGTCAGTGTGTAGCAGATTATATTACTGATTGCTGCTGAACATCTGCCTTAGCTCAGCTCATGTTCAGGATGGTTGATGTGCAATAGACCACTACAGACTCACAGGTGGGTTAACATCTCAAAGTGTGTTTGCTCCTGGCAACTTCGCTGTCCCTAAGAAGTCACCCAAAGAAAAAAACCGTGCTGCTGCATCTCAAAGTCAGAAGACTCTCAGTGGCTTAGTCTGGCTACACTTTTCTCCTTTACAACATTCAGATGTCAGCCTGACCTATCACAAGGCTTCTCAGCTGGTCTTTAGGTTACTGGCAACAGGATAATACAGACCAGCTGAGTTAGTTTGGCCTGAGTTCAACACCACCAGAACTGCTGGACAAAAAAAAAACCCCACAGATGAAACAATAAGGCCTTGCACTAACAAAGTTAAGGTCACCTGGCCAGCGTTAGGATGGTTTAAACATCTGCATTTAATGATCAAAGAGCTATACTGCACTAACATGTTGTATACAAGTCTGTACAAAACATCCTCCAACAAAACACGAACAAATCCCCATCACGTTCCTGACTCTGAACAGCTTTAACTAATGTGATCCATCTTGTGACTTAGAAACTGTGTTGGTTCCTTAAAAACGGCACAACACAGACTGCTGAAAGGAAAAACAGAAAGCAAAGTCCTGATACCATCTTAAGGAAAAGGCAGGGGAGCACAGAACCAGCAAGATAACATCAGTAATAACCACCCACTGCAGCAGCGGTTTGGGTTTGGGGTTAAGAATAACGACTGCAAAAAGACAGAGAGCATAACTATATATATGAGAAACTGGATTGAGAATTTGAGAGAAACATTATGTGACGCTGTTCACAGTGGCTGCTGTCATCACATTTCAGACACACTGCAAATCCTACTGCACCCAAGACATTCTCCAAGTGCTTTGCAAATATTGATTACCCAAGCTTGGCATCTGTCTCATACAATATGCAATATCATGTCTGCCCAACTATGCTGAGCCCTACTTAATAATTAAAACTTTGCCAATTATTGCTTACATGTACTAAAAGTCCCACCTTCCTTTTTTAAAATCTGTATCCCTGAACCAAATAGGATATTGAACATGATATAAAACACATTATCATCTGTTTTAAAATATTTAGACTAGCAACATTTTAGCTGGGTTTTTTGTTTGCTTGTTTATTGTCATGCAGAAGAATTACCTCATTCAATACAAATAAACCTTTTCAAAATATTCCTTTGAAACAGAAAGATGACAAAGATAAAAACCACTGTTGAAGCTCAAAGCACAAATAAGATATCCATTATTTGGCATCTTTTCTGGAATAAGAATTAACAACACAGTGCCACCCACAGCAGCAGCAAAACCACAAGCTGCACGTTTCCCTCATGCTCCAAGGAAACCTGCCATCGGATGCAACTCCCAAGTCAAGGGCTGTAGACCCGAACACAATACACGCCTTCCATAAATGCTCTAAATCATCATTTGTCGCTGTTAACAACAGGGAAGAAATACTTTAAACTCCAGAGCGTTTTGGCAAAGTGATTAGTCACGCTCCGGTGGGCTGCCGATTCTCTCCTGCTTCCAACAGCAGCAGCAGAACTGCCTCTAAGGCAGATGGAAAATGCTGCGTGCTGCTTCTTACCTCTCTGCTGAGTCTCTTGTGTTTTCTGACATAGTCATTGTAAGGCCACTCAGCGTTTGGGGACGAACATCCCGCAGCACCCGGTGCTGCTGGGGCAGCTGCGAACGCAGGGGCAGCGCCTGCTGCGGCACCGCGTTCCGAACTGGGCACTACGGGAGGTGCCGCGGGAGCGAGGAGGGCACGGGCTCACCCGCAGCATCCCACAAACAGCAGCCAGCCCCTGGCACGTGTTCCCGTACCGCTGGTGCCCACTAATGGAGGAGGTGCTGGCAGCTGCCAGCGTGTCTCTGATCCACAGACCTGTCTGCAACGAGCCGCAGCATCACCACCTTTTGCTCGGTGCTAGCCAGGCAGTAGCCAAATACCACTGTAATTACAGAGCTGAGACAACAAGAATTACTGCGTGTGGTGGTAATTGGAGCACATCACAAACCAAGGCAGCAGAAGGGAGAGCCAAACGAGACCAGCTGACATGCAGGGGAACTGAGGCAATAATTGCTGCACATGTGAGAGGCACACGGGAGAGAGGCAAGCAAGTATTTCTTCCCAGCAAGGATTCTCTGCAAAACAGGCTCCAATCCACCAGCCAAACTGCTGCTTTTTGTCAGTCCCTGTACCTTTGGGACGAACTGAGACTTTACATGCTCGTTGTAAAACTCTATTGCCATGGAAAAAGAGTCTTGGCATTAACAATTTAATCAGTGGAGTGAGCTCATCTGGCTGATTTTGCCCAAAATAAAACAGTGTATGCTCCTGAACTGCTCTGCTGGCCCTGTACTACTACAAGCAGCAGAAGCAGCTGGACTGCAGAAGTTGATCAGCTACCATCTACGTAGATAAATTAGTTTCTCCAAGAGCATCCAATGTCAGAAATTATCCATTTGCTAGATTACACAAAGCAATACCAATAATTAAGACATACACTGCTGAAGGAAACCCCAAAAATGATAAACCACAGGATAATTCCAGGAAGACACTCTGAATCTATTAACATAGCTGATTAAATCTCTTGCTGTTTTTATGCCATCTTGTACAGGAAAAGCCCGTGTTGCAGTTGAGATAAAAATTATTGTAACAGATCCACAGGCTGCCCCATTAATGACTCCATTACATGTTCCTAACAGCCCTGTGTACCTGGGCCACAGCAGGAGATAAAAGACATTACCAGGGCTTTTTTCTTTTCCCAGCTGGGAGTACATACAGGTTACAATTTAAAATTAACTAGGTGCTTCCATGGCAGGATTGTAAACTATTCTGAAAAGATTATTCATCATTCTCAGTAGCTTATTGCACAATTTCTAATTAATGCTCTATTCTCCAAATGGTCCTTACAAGCCCTACATGGTGAAGGCTCTGGCTGTTTCTGCCAAGTTCTTCAAGACTTGAATTGGCAGGTTTTTATTTGAATACCACTTCTCTAGAAACAATCATATTCTCAGATAACCTTCAGCATGAAACCCCTCCTCCTCCACACATAGCTATGTCTTCTTTTAACTAAAGAAAATAGGTCTTAAAAACTAAGATCTGAAATATTTCCAAATTTAGGCCATTTCCCTTTTAGGTTTACAAGGTTCTTTGCCTTTTTTTTTTTCTTTTCAGCAGCAGGTTTTGCAAGGACAGTCATGTGGTTCCCCTTGTGGTTCTGTTACTTATGAAATCTTCATTCTCTGCCTCAAGGACCATGACTGGGGGTGCTTCACAAATCAGAACTACAGTATGTCCTGTGAGTTACAGTAAGACCTGATCTCCTTTCTCCACTGCATCCCCACTGCCTTCAGTAGGAAGCACAATTACTTGGGATATCTTAGGCAATGCCCCATTTACTTAAACATCGAATCTTTTTTTATGTCAACAGCAACATCAAAATTAATAAGCAGAAATAAGGAAAATTAAAATGTAGAATATTAATGATTAGTGAAACATTTTCGAAAGAAAACAATTATGGTTTCCATGGTCAAAAGGAAGGGGACAGGGGACTTTCTGAGCATAGGAGTTACTGTATTTATGCATCATTTTAATTCACTGTGTGCATGATGTTGACTGTTTTCTTACTGTAAGTTTGCAGTGCATAAGCTTTATGAATTGTCATCGGGTTTTACAGACCTCTTCAATAAAAAAACCACCTTCTATTGTACAAAATGCTGAACTACTCACTCGACCTCAGTGATTATCAGAGCTTTACAAAAAAAAGGTAAGTCTGAAGTTTGTGCCTTCATAGTAATGCTTTTAATAGTAATTCAAGAGCTCCTTCACTACTGTGAAACACTGAAAGCAAGTTATATCAGTCACATCCTAAAATATGAATGCATTTCTCTGCCAAATCTACCTTATCTGCATAAGTCAGCTGAGGTAGCGTGTATGGGTAACTTCATTTGGAGGAAGAGAATAAAATACAGAGTCAAGCACCACTGAGCAAACCAGTAACTTGCTGAGGAACCAGCACCGAGCAGCCCAAAGGCTGGGCGCGACTCTCTCCCCTCCACTGTCCGGAGACTCTCGGAGGGAGGAGCAGTGGACTCACATCCTATTTCCCCAAATACAGGTGAGTCCCAAACACGTAAAGCAAGTGAGGTGCGAGATCAGAGAAAAACACCTAATGAAATTATTATATTCCTATCTCAGAGAAACTTCACAGAGACCTCCTGTCTCAGGGCCCTGAGCAGCACAGTCTGGCTCAGTAATGAGCCTTCCTCTTACAAACATAACCCAGCTACTCCAGTGAATTCTGGGTTCACTGCTGCCATACCTCCACTGTACCACACAGCTGTCTCCTGCTGTCCCACTGAAACACTGTTTTTACTATTATGATTTCAGCTCAAAAGTTTCCTGATAAATAATTTTAAGGTATTTGCTCTTGATTGTATTTTGTATTTAACAATTTGGACAATATGATGTTTTGGCCTCCTTCACTGCCTTGGTATCAAGGTTCTGTGTGTAACACACGGTTTCAATTATTGAACGATAATGTTAATCTTATGTTATTAAAAGGCACACAAACACTCGTAGTGCTGATAGAAACATTTCTGTGTCTTTTTAAAGCCATCTGCATCAACAGCGATTATAGCGGGCAGCGTAACTTACTACAAAGAAACAACAATTAGCATTAGATTATCTCTATCGTAGAATTAGTACCCTTGGAAAAGACCTCCAAGATCATCAAATCCAACCTTTGACCAGACACCACCATGTCAACTAAACCACAGCATGAAGTGCCACGTCCAGTTTATCTTTTCAGAGAGATTTAGAGGGGATTGCTTCTTGCCATGTGGTGGGGAAAAAATAAGAAAGGCAATAAATTCTTAAACAACCTCTTTGCGGAATATTACATGGAATTGAAAAGAGATTAGTCTCTCACGCACAAAGCAGCTTCATTTTATACAAAGAGGAAGGAATAATAACAGCACTGCTCCCTACCAACACTGTGCCGCTCTGGCTACCAAAGCCTCCCCAGCGCTAACACCTCAACCATCCACACGCCAGAGGAGCCTCCCAAAGCACATTTCCAGGGCTCCATGTCAGTGTGAAGGGCCCTCCCGTGTCCGGCCATCCCGGGCCGCTCCGGGGTCACACCGCACCACCTGAGCTGGCACCGAAGCCCCTTCGCAGCTCCATCTCCGCCGCAGTCACAGCCAGACCAGGTTTCCTTACCGGCTCGATTCCTGGTTTCCCATAGCAGTCCCCGATGTCCCGATCCTTAAATAACTTAAGCTTGGTGTATAACTAAATAACAAAATAACAGCCCGAGCAGGTGCCTCCGAGGAAGAACCCAGGACAAAAGAACTCCATGGCTTTTATACCCCCGCAGTCTAAGCAGGCAAGTCTGGGGTAGATGGGTTCCCGCCACCCTCTCAGTGTCCAGTCGCCGAGCCCTTTGTTATGTAAAAGGTGGGTAGTTCACGTCCCATCGTGTGGGCTCACCCCGCACCACGCCCTGCTGGCACCGAACGCATTCCCCAACACAGGGACACGGCCTGGCAGGATGATCCACAGGCCACCACGCGCGTGGGGAGTGCCCTCCCTGACACCGGGATGTCCTTCCCACTGCCTGGCTTCCAAAAGACCACCGCTGAATATAAAAACTATCATGACACCATTCTGTGCTCTCCTAATGCTGGATAATCACAGACACGTTGGGAGATAACCGAGATACAGCTGCGCTTACTTCCTTTAGCCTTTTCAAGTTTGCCAGGTCATTCCTCAATCAACTACTGCTTTTCTAAATAGATGACTGCTCTGAGTAACGAGCTGTAAATGCTTTAAGCCTGAAAAACATCCCTACATTCAAAGAAAATAAAAAGCACATCACTTGGGAAGAATTCTTTTGTTCTTCTGCAAACATTTCCAAACCCACAAGAGATCAGAAATAATCTTGTATGAAAAGAACAAGTAAGCAGTTCTCACAATAATTTGTTACTATTCAGTTTTCAGACAATACAGAAATTTCTTCCTAATTCAAAAGCAAATAAGTTAATGCAAGAAAATTAATTCTACCGTATCCCTTGCTGTTCTATGTGCCAAGATAGTAATACCTCAGCATTTATCTTTCTGTGTTCTTGAACAGTTTTCTGGCCCACGACTAAGACTCCTCGGCGCTGCAGAAATGTCATTACTTCAAAAACAAAGCAGTTGGAAAGGTTTCAGTATTCATATTCTCCAAATACTCTGCACAGAGACACAACAGTGATGCAATTCTGGAATTCAGGATATCTTAGTATTTCAAGTTGTACATGGAGTACGACACCATTTATTTTGGAGGTTAACTCAGCTCTCGAAGCACTGAGTTATGGATGCCTCAGAAGCAAGGTCAAAAGTCTGCCAAGAAGATACTGAATCTGTTGGCTCTTCTGTTCCAGCAAAGGATCACAGAACAGAGCGATGTGGCCAAGAGGGCAGGTGAGCTGCACCAAGAGCGGGGAATTGGCAGACTTGTGTTGTGCCCGGGGTCCCCCACGTTTAACTGGGACCAAGCAGGATCTAGGCTGCATTATGTTCACAGTTCTCATCCTGTATTTGAATGGGCAAACAATGCAATAAACTCATTAAACAGGTTTGTTCAGACAAATAAAAACGATTGGTGTAATTTCTGGAGTTCCCTTTCCTTGTTGTACTACCAGAACTGCTCACAGAGGGCTAAATGCACCATGGTGGGTGACGACTCCCAGCTAGTGGAGCTCCCTGCATCAAACAGGATGAAAAACACACACAATATAGTCTGGCAAATTACAAATTATCAATCCAAGCATCCTACAAACTGCACTAACCTGTTGAAATGTTCAAAGAAAAAATTACCTCACATGGGGTCAAAAGTGAAATAAAACAAATAGATCCAGCGTTACAGAAATGAACAGGATTTCTACAATTAAATTTTCATCATAAAATCAACCACATTTCTTTTTTTCTTCACAAGCTCTTCTGTTTCAATTCGAATACTCTACAATCTTTGTCACTTTGAAGGTCACATGAGATTCATATCATGCCTTTTTGGGGTTTTAAAGGTCTTCCGACAACCTTGTTCTTTTCTCCAAGTCCTCTGACTTTCACAGTATTGTTGCCTCTGGTCAGTCTACACTTCTGATATAGTTACTGTCAGTTTTTAATAGTTACTCACATCTTATTAAAACTAATGAGAAATCAATAAGAATTGCACAAGACCAGTGTCATGCAATGGTATTGAGCACACTTAGGTACCCAGCAAACAAACAAATCATGAAGGAAAATGGAAGCTCACTCTGCCATGCTCATGCTAAGAGGCCAAAAAAAAGTAAAAAAAAAGTCTCTTGAGATTTGTTTTTCTAAAGACTGCAAGATCAGGGTAGAGGTCTGTATTCCTTCTGAAATAAGACTCGGGGAGAATTTAGGGAGGGATGTTATGTAATTTCCCCTTTTGGTTGAATTCTGCATTACCTAGCAATGATAAAGGCTGACTGGCAGGTAACAAGATAGGTACCTGTGCTTCTTCAGCAGTCTGTAGAGTCTGGTTTGTACTTGTTTATGCTGACTTATCCTTCATTTAGGCCCAAAAGGTATTTTCTTGCAATACTGAATCTGAGCTGAAATGTTTCTTGGTTTGGTTTTTGGTTTTGTTTGTTTGTTTGTTTTTTTTAAATCTGTGCAAAGCATTTTCAAAATAAATTACTCAGTAACATGTTTGTTTTGCAACTTAAAAAAACCACATGCTTTTATTCCAACTCCACTGCTGAACAGTAGACCCTAGGCTCTCATAAAAATAACACAGAGGAATGACACAAAATACTTGAACAAATAGGGAATTGTTGCTTTGCCTTTAATCATTGCTTTACATGACATTTCAGATTATGTTTCCCTGAGAGCTTCCAACAACCTGACTTTACACTTCAGAAGTCACCTGCAAAGAATACTTCACAGTGCCTTGACCAATAACAATGCCACCTTCTCTCCAATTAAATAAAAATTCAAGCACAGCACTTCAATGCACCTTTATAACTCTCTTGAACATGCCTACTGAATCAATACTCAAGAACAGGAAAAAAGTACTAGCAGCAAGTTGCCTTGGCACTCAGGATTGCTAAGGCCATTTTGAAGAGTTATTCTTTGGCACAATGACTTCATGAAGAAAATAGTTATTATTCTCTCCATTTCAGAGCAGAGAAACAACTGAGCAAGCTACTTGAGGATAGAAACCCAAGAAATAAAAAAGAAGCAAAGCTGATTTGCAACTCAGAATCAAAACAGTCTGGGATCTTTCTGTCATTTTTTCGTTTTCTGACAGGAAACATGGGTTGGTCAAAATTAAAAAAATTGATGCAAATGCAGTGAGATGATTTCATCAGCTCAAGACAGCAGTTTTAGTTAGCGATAAAGAAAGGTAAAAAGACATATGAGTTCACCACTGCATTCTGCCTGATTTGCATTTGAGTTTACAGCCATTAAGTCGAGTATACTTGAATGACCATCCTAACATTCATTCAGACTGCCTTCTGACAACTGCTTTTTCACAAAAGGTGACTGAACGTTTTATTATCAAACTGAAGACAAAAGCTGAAAATCTGCAAAATGGGAGGTCATTTTTCACCACTCCTACTCCAAAAATTTGGTGTTTACTTTTCAGTTCCAACCAATCCGCTAGACCATTGTGTCCTCTAACTATGAGCTAATAATCTCAATCTATTCGCAAAACATACCTGAAACCTAAGGAACCCTATGAAAACACTGCCCAGGAGCTTCACTGGGGGTTTTAAAGGAGCTTTGGAAGGAAAATGTGAAGTACAGTACGGAAACAGTAATATTTTCCCACAAATTAGCCCAAATCCTGATACGTACGTTTTCAACACTTTGTGGCACAGTAACTGAAACACCTGAATCCCTTTAGATCCAGGGCAGTGTCTCCCTGGAATGGGTGAGCTGCTTCCAGTAGATGGAGCTCCAGAAAGGCGATGAGGACCAAGCACCAAGTTCTCCAGCAGCTTCACTATCACAGACTTTCGGGACAACCTGCCCAATCTAACGAAGTTCACCAAACTCCTTCCTGCTTCTCAATATTCTTGCAAACATTCTTCCCCAAATTCAGAACCTCCTGAAGTCCAACACAACCACAACCTCTCAGCCTACTGCGACTGCCAGCACAAACACAACACCTGCAGGTCATTTAAAGATGTAATTTTAAATAATTACTGCAAACACACGGCCCACCCTTCCACCCTGGAGTTAAAAAAACACATATTAAAAAATTAGTGGTCCAGTGAAGAATTATCAAGACAGAACATTGCAACAAAGTTATGTAAAGCTCTTTTAAAAATCATGGAATCATAATGGTTTCGTTTGGAAGGAACCTCAAAGATCATCTTGTTCCTACCCTTTGTCAAGGGCAGGGACACCTTCCACGAGACCAGGTTGCTCAGACCTCCATCCCAAGTGGCCTTGAACACTTCCAAGTATGGGGTTATATATATATATATATACACACATTAATAGACATGCCATTTTTGATCATTAACAGGTCTAACAGTCTGGATTTTCAAATCTGACAGGACTTCACTGCTTTACATGCCACTACACCACATCCTTTGGCCTCTGTAAGAACTCAGTATCAATGCCACCAGAAATGAGCACCAGAAATTGCGTATTTTAAATGCAGGCAGAGACAGAGGTCACCACCGCTCCCAACACTTCATGAAGAACCACAAAGGGACCCATTACCACTCTTTTAAGAAGTGATTTCCTGACCTCTCCAACAACTGCACTCTTAAAAGCTTCTACTCCTGTACAGATTATAAAGCATATTATCACAAAGTCTGTTGTCAAATAGAAAATCCACAAACAGACCTTTAACGCAGCCATGTCTAAAATTTAACAGGCTGTCATCACCGGGGAAGAATGTTATTTGCAGACTGATTCAGCTTTGAAGGAACGACTCTCCCAACGCTCACACAAGGGAACTTTATGTATTTTAGGGGCAGTGGGAGCGCACACCTGGAACGGAGAGTTATCCACCTGCGGCTCGTTCGTGAGGGCGAGCAAGGTGTTGAATTACAGAGTAATTAACGCCAGTGTTGTGCTGTCACCGTGTGTTGCAAGATCCGCAAACAGGAGCTCAAGAAACAGGACCTGATCCTCCAAGCTCTTCCACAGACACGACATGCTCTTCACCACCACTTTGAAGCCCCAAGTCAATTTGCATATAATTACCGAAGGGCTGCTACACAGGTATGTAATTAGCTTAAGCTAATGCTTTTGTCTAAGAAGAAAGAAAAAGCCCTTAAAGTGCGAGAACCAGTTCGTGCCCCACAACGGCTGCGATCGGGGGTGTCAGGCGGCACACAGGTGGCCACAGCTGTGTCAGTCTGGTGGCCAGAGCGGCCCGAGGGGTGGCCCAGCCCCGGCCCGGGCAGCCCCCGGCCCGCAGCAAGGCGGCCACGCTCCAGAGGCAGCGCCCGCCCGTCGGGGGCAGTTCCGAGGGGCCAAACTCGCCCGACCGGATCCAGACCCGGGGGAACCTCCGGGGAACCCCCCGCCGCCGCCCCTCGCCTGCCGCCGGACCCTCCGCTCCTCCCGCCCGGGATGGAGCATCCCCGGAGCCCGCGGGAGGCGGCGCTTCCCCCGGGGGACCCCCCGGCCGGGCCCCCCGCCCCGACCCAGCCCCGTACCGGGCGCCGGCGCTGCCGGCCGGGCGGGAGTCCATGGAGGCGTCGCGATGGGCAGCGAGCAGGGAGGGAGGGAAGGCGGGAGGCCGCGGCGGGCAGGGCTGGCGCTGCTGCTGCTCCCCGGCGGCCGCCGCAGCCGCCTCGCATGGTGTGGAGCGGCGGCAGCCGGAGCTCGGCGCATGTTCGGGCAGGGCCGGGCCGGGCCGAGCGGAGGGGCCGCCCCCGCAGGTGAGCGGTGCGGCAGCGCCCGCCCCTGCCGGTGGTGCGGATGGCACGGCACGGGATGGGGGTGGCAAGGGATGCGATCCCCCGAGGTGACGGTACCACCGCAGCGCTCGGGCGGGTCCCGGGCGTGCCGCTCCGCACCGGGAAGCGCTGGGAGGAGGGCAGGCATCGTTGCTATGTGCTGGAATTAAAATCGTTAATTCCCCTCCGGAGAAAAAGCAGAAGGAAAATATAACTCATATATGGCCAAGTTTTAAATTAACCTGCGCTCTGTCCCTGCTGCCAAGGAGGGTATGCTGGTGCAGCCCTCCCGCCCCCAGCACAGCGAGCAGCGAGTGGTGCCACAGGAGGGACATCCCGCAGTGCTCACACTTCACGTGGGGCAGGTTATGGACAAATAATTTCATTTAATTTAAGTGAATTAATTTGTTCATAAACATAAAATTCATAAACAGTATTTAATAAAAAATATGACTCGCCTCTCTAGTTAAAGAAAACTAAACCCACTGAAAAGGCAGATATGCAATACTGGGAAAATTGTTTTACTTTGGCCATTACATATATTATAATCGTATCGATCACGCAGCTTCGGGGTTACAGGGATAAGAGTTCAGAACAGATTAACAAAAGAAAGGAGCCTGTGGGAGGAAATGAACAGGGGAGAGAAGGCAAAGGTATACACGGCCGAGGGAGTGGCAGGACAAACAGAAGGACTGGGTTGACATAAAGAAACAATGGGCACATTAACGGGAACAGTGGGAGTAGAAGGTTAAAAAAAGAATAAATTTATGAGCTGCGCAGCGCCAGTGCGGTTGGTGCTGTGAGGAACAAGAGGCAGGCGGCGGGCCTGCCCCGCGCTCCAGCGCTCCCGGAGAGGAGCCGGGACAGCTGACGGAGCACATCCATCCACCCATCCATCCATCCATCCATCCATCCATCCATCCATCCATCCATCCATCCATCCGCCAAGAAGTCATCCTTGTCTCAGCTAAAGCAAACAGTTCAGCTCAGGGGCTGACGGTGCAAGGAGTGGTGACAAGCACCTCCACGGAGCTATTTTGGTACACATGCAAAACCACATTTCTCAACATAAAATACCTGTTTACATGCATTGAATTTTTTGAATTGCCAAGCTGGTACATTCCAGCTCGCAGCTTTCAAGTGAAGCAAAACTTCCTGTGTGGTTCGGTGCTTCAGGCACAGCCCATTTTTAACAGCCACACACATTTAACCTAAAGAACATTTTTATTAATAACCAACCCTGAATATATTCTAAATTGCTTGTTACAACTTACAGAAATTCTATGTTGTAGTGACAAAGTTGAAGAAAGCTAAAACAGAAGGACAAATTTGCATCATTAGCTTAACTGCAGTTTGAATTGGTTATTCCCTGGGGCATATTATTGTATGATTGAGAATGGTTGTGCTTTTAATATCTGACAGTAAAATAAATATATTTTAAGATAAATGGATAGCATATTAAGGAAAATTAGAGAATATAAATATATGGGTCTAACATTCAACAAGTACTTTCCATGCAGTTTTCAGCATTCAAGGTCACTGGTTTGAACCTCAACTGAGCTATTTATTCAGTAAAAGTTATTATTGGGTCCAAAATGAGATATCCCAAACTCCTCAGAACTGTTTGGAACTCAAAGACCCCAATCTTTATTACACAAGAGCTTTTAAAAATGAGGTATTAATAGAACTTCAGATAAGTCTAAAAAATTCTACAAGTAGGATTTTACCTAAAAATCCATTGACTCTTTTAAAATTATTTTTTTCTGTATAAATGACTGCACCTGCTCATGTAGCATTCCAGGAGAGACTGCATTCTATGGAAAACAATCCCAAAGACCTTTTGGCTTTGAATACAAGTTCAATGCTACATAGTCTCAACAGAATAAATAATGAGTCTGGCCACACAGGACAATCAGTCTGAGTGGATCAGGATGAGTCTGTCAGCAGCAGACCTGAGGCAGCTGACAGTCTGCAAACCATGGTACAGGATCTCTTACTGGGACACACTTCTGAAGTCAAAGGTAAGAATGTCTCTCACTATTATCAGCAAGCTAAATCCTCAAGCAAGTATCTTGTTCAAAGCAGCACTTCTGTTAAATTCTTAATCTATTTCCAGTTATTTGTGTAGTCCCAGAGTGCAACTGGCTGCTTATACCAACCAACCAAGAAAACACCTTAAAACATCTCTCCTACCTACACGACACCCATAAGTAAAATGGGATAAATTTCCTTCTAGTCTGCACAGGATTGTCTTTCCAGATTAGTGCAGTCCCATAATACACTATCAGACCCACTATCACTTAGAAAACAGGAAATTAGTTAGCATTAAGTAGTTTGTCCAAACTCATTTACTAAATCAGCAAGAGATAACTAGAAACAACATCCTGACCTCTTGAACACACACCCAAACAATGCACCATTTTTCTCTCTCTATCAGGTACCTGATCACCTGCTCTAAAAACTAATGCTCTTTGTTTTCAGTTAAAATCTAAGGTCCAGGCAGGTCCATTTTAGCCCAGCAGGAATTCTTAAGTATTCTAGGCAAGAACATCAATGCAGACAGTGTTTTTTTTGCTATTCATGTTTCTTTAAAGATTGTTGATGAAAATCACTGATATTACTGACCCAGCCTTGATGGTTTGTCACCTGACAAATTAAAAGTTCCTTCCCATCTTTCTTGGGATAACAGTCACAGGCCAAAATTTACGGTGAAGCTTCCCACAAAAACCCTCAGTTAGGGGTTCTCATACTCACCTGAGTCTAAAAACACAGGAGGAAAATATTTTTATTTTTTCGCTCCCTAACTTTACCCCCCCAGAGGAAATTCCTTACCATTATACTGTCTTCCCTCCCTTCCTTTCCAGTTCTACAGCTTTCTTCATTTTAGCCTCAGAGCTCCCTGGAAACACAACTCAGCAGAGAATGCCAGAGTTCAGTAGCACCCACACAGGCAACTAAAGCTCCACTCTACCTACTAGAAGCACAAACTTGAAACTTGCATCAAGAAAGATCTTCAGTTTGGGAAAATGACTTCCAGTCTACTTCCAGTACAAACTGTCAGCTCTCTGCTTTAATTTGACATTGTCTTTTGTTTTATAATCACACAAGGCGATCAAATCCTCTTCCTCCTTGTGAGAAAAATGGATGCATTCAAAAGCCAACATTTCTGCTGACTCAATAATTAACAATGGAATTAAACTCAAGAGCATTCACTGACATGATACAGAATTCCATAAAAAGAAGACAGTGGACTTTAGTTGCCAATGTTTAGAACAAATATGTTACTTTTCCAACTTACCCTTTTATAAATGAATCCTGTACACTTTATGTTATAAACTAGTATTATCTAGTGATGCAACAGACTTACCACTAACCCCCTGCATATTGTTCAATACACTTTCCAGTTAAGTGAATTCACAAAACTTGCCTTGGAATTGCAACTGTCAAGTGTCCAGTGCACCTGCTAGACACGGGGTAATCTCATTCAGAGTTCAAAGGTATCCTGTGAATGCAACAAACTTTTACATGACAGAATTTCACCATATAGGAAGTCAGACAGTGAAGAGGATATCAAGTTAGTCAGGAGGATTAGAAACCATCTCCAATTTCATCATACAGAGTGAAATGGACTGCACACAATTCAGAAGGGAAGGGAGGTTGAAAGCAGCAAAACCAGAGGAAAAGTGCATCCAAGATGCAAATCTGATGGGGAGTTAGAAAAAAAATGGACACCCCACAGGTGGCTTCAAACAGCCTCCAGAATGTGTGTGAACCTGATAAAATTAATGAAGATATTATGCTGTCTAATCCAACTGATGTCTCATTAAAAGCAAATAGGCAAAGAGATCTGGGTCCACTTAGAAGACTATAATAAAACCCAGCACTACTGCAGCTAAAGGATCAGAGACACATGTAAATGGTTGCTGGAACTCCTAAGCCTTCACATAAGGGACACATTACACTGACAGACATTCAGAAGAATCACATATGCTGGGTCAAATTAAAGATCTCTTAAGCCCTGTATGCTGCCAGCAGCCACTGGAGGATGCTTACATACCTTCATAGATAGACCCTGAGCATCTCAGCATTTGGGCTCTGCAACCCCTGTGCAGGCAGAAATCCTTGGCTAAGAGCAGCCTGAATTTTCTGTGAAGCTGCCACAACTCCTAATGAAGCAAGTGACAGTTGGGATTAGTGTGCACTTGAGCCAACCTCAGGATTCAGACAACTTTTCTCTCTGAAAATTAACCCACTCCCCCCAGTCTACAGTCAGAACATCTTACATTGCTTTACACTCATATATTGCTTTATACTTACAGAACCTTCTTGAAAAAACAGGCAAAGAGTTCACATTTATGTACTTAAACTTTATTTCTTCATAATTACAGGCTATTGTTAGAATTTTTAAACAAAAGGGAAGTCTATAAATAGAGGCTAATCCCACCTGAACAAGTTGTTTAAAAAAACCAAACAGTTAAAACTTCATAAAGTAATGCCATTTAGCTCACAGCAGTGGTTTGTTGGTAGTCTGAGTAAAAGTATATAGTCAGAGTCAGTAACATGAAATGTAACATCAAGTGACTCAAAACTTTAAATTCCATAAAGGAAAGCCGGAATATATATATAATATATACATATAATATCATGTTGGTCCACTGAGTATACATTTTTAACAAAAGATAAGAAACTATGTAATCCAGTTAAGCATATGATTTGCAAGATTAGTGTACACTCATTACAAAGATGTGTAAGATAAGTTATACCTATTTAATACTTGCAAAATTTTAAGTTACTTTTTTTGAGCAGGTGTTTAAATGCTCATCTCCCAGTGCAAAAGAAAAACCATCCCAGTCAGGTTACTCATTTTTTCTGAAAAACTGAACCCCCTCCAACTCATGCAACAGCAGCACTGACAGGTAATGGGAAGAGCTTAAATATACTGAGGCATGGCTAAGTTCTCCCCTTTGCCCCAGTGCTGTGTGTTGAAACACTTCAATTTCCTTTCCACAGGTTAAAAGTGCAAGAAAAAAAAAACCCTCTAGATGTTTATGCTGCTGCCATTGATCTTTCTCAGATAGGGCACAAGATTGTTCTTTTTGGAATTATTTTAATGAAACTGATTTTCCAAATAGAATTCTTTCAAAATGAACAATAAGTTACTTTCATTAAGTTATTTTCATTAACATTTCTATCAATCCTACTCTGACTCAGTGACCATTCAGAAATCATTCAGTTTAAGGTGCAACTATCAGTTGGCATTCAATAAATTACATATACAGAAATCAACTGTTGTTAAAAAAAATAGAAATCAGACTACCTGTTTTTTCTTTCTATTCTCAATCCTATTTCAAATGGAACTTATTAACTTGCCAGTTCAGCTGCATATTTAACAGGCAAAAGTGGCTCAAATAGCAGTGGGGTCTCACAAGTTGACAGTCACCTCAGCCAACAGCAAATGCACATGAATCTTCAGCTTAATTGCTTTATAAACAAAAGAACAGGTCTGTCTTAAAACTTATGACCATGCAAGAAAAGCAAGGAAGGTTTCAGAAAGATACACTCTTTCTGATGTAGACTCCATGGAGTTTATGTCAAATCCAACATAATATCTTCAATGAGGAGAAAAATCTATGTGCATACATATAAAAAAAAGCACTCCACGACTCTGGCATTACTAAAACCTCTTCAGAAGGATAAAATGTTCCCAGTGACGAACTGCTTGATGGGAGACAGTCAGCCAGGACAGAATAATTGCTGTTCACTTTATGCTCAATTACCAACTGCTGATAGATTACAGTCAAACCACAATCTCTATCTGCATTTTAAACTGATTTGCTTTCAGCTGGGAAAAGTACTTTGTTCTCCTGAAAACTTGAGAGAAATTGAATGCTAAACTTAACAGTTATTTGAACAGTAACCAAAAGGATTAAATTTAGCAGAAACATTCACATCACTTTCAGAAATTTAATACCTTTCATAGTTTCTTGTATATATGCATTTTCTGATTAACATTTAAATAGGTTAGGTATTCAGGGAAAGGGACAAACCAGTTTACATAAGATAAAATCTTATTCTAAACTTCATGCTTCTGATATTTCAGATTTACTGAGTGCAATAGCCAGTTCCAAGTCTTCTTGCTCTTGCTGTTTTAGTCTTGCCAATCTTTCTTTCTCTTCTCTCTCACTTTCCCTCTTAGCCCATTCAATCATATCTTCCTCAGTTGAATACTGCATTTATAAAAGACAAAATAAACCAGATTAATAATACAGGGATAACTATGACTGTCCAAGTCTTTGCTTTAAGGGACAATTACAGTTTTTCTGTAATTGTATATATTCTACTCTTCAAAATATTACTTTTTTTAGTTGTAATACATTATTAAGATAGGCTTAGTCTAAGGTTTAACCACTGAGTTCTGCATTGAAGCCATCCAGCGGATGTACTTTAACAAAATATGCCATGTTTCAAAATTCAATATTAACTTTACAAAAATGTCACTACTGAGCAGAAAGTGCTATAATGCAAAACCAGTTTTATTTTAGATAAAACCCAGTCTATACAAGAAAAACTGAATAAATCAAGAGAACATTTTGCAAAACACCCCCCCTATTCACAGTATTAGGCCAACCTGGTTTACTCTGCTTTCATTAGGGGTGATTTTTTCAAGTGACAATGACTGTAAAAATTTAGCTGTAGACTGACTGTTTCTGAATGCAGAGATGAAAAATATTTCTGCCAAGAAGCAGCAAAATAATAAGGTTATAATACACAGTTAGAAAATTAGTAGTAATACAGAAAAAAGGTCAGCATGATACGAGAGGGGCAAAAAGGGAACAGATTATTTCCATGTATATTGATGTGAACAGAATGTGAACTAAGTATCTGTGGTCCAATGATGATAAATTAGAGACAGTTAATCTTAAATGAAGTTTAAGTAATTTAAATAAGTTTATCTTAAATAAAATACAAAATATGATGCTAAAGTTTGCTTCTAGTAAATACGCAGAAAAACTTAAGAGGCAGGTGAAGGCCACATTGTCATGAATGCCCCAACATCAGCTCTGAAAGGGTTATCACATCACCCTTCAGCTGCTCTCTGGGACCTTCTCTCTGGGAAATAAATGTGGAAACACCTGAGTTTTCTCCGTAGTTCACTCAGGATTTTCAGTAATTGCAACTGGAAAAGAATACTCTTTCCTTCATAAGGAACATTTTTTGCTTTCTCCTCCACTCTATGTCCTCCAAACTGGCTTCTCGGTCCCTCTAACACAGATCAAGAACCACATTCCAGAAGTTCTCATGCCACAAGACACACCTACCAGTGCAAGTCTATTCTGAGAGCCTGACAAGTCTATTAGGCCTGAACAGAAAAAAAGCAGTATGGTCAAGACACTGTAAATGGAAATTGCATTTAACAGGTATCAGGCTTGAAAGGGAGTTGATGGCCTTCAAAACTCCTACTTGGAAAAGCTCCAAAGAGAAAAATAATATATAGGCATGCACAAACCTTTAGATTTGCTTCTACTGCTTGGACACCACGACTTCTATGAAATGAATTCTGGTTATAAAGAGACACTTACTACTTTTTACTTCATTGTACGTAAGTCTGGAATTTACTAGCAACTCAAACTCATCCAATTATATTTCATTAATATACAGTGTTAAGAGGCTGTTTATCAGTGTTTCAGTAAATTAAAATTACAACCAAACAGTTCAGTGACAGCTCAACTAAAATCCCGTTTTGGTTTATTTTTAATTGGCTAGTGAACAGTGTGCTTGTTTTAGATACATAATTTAAATTTGCTGCACACACTGATAAAATGGATAATCCCTAGAACACAGATATTTTTAAAGTCCTATTTTCTAAAAGCTAGGAGGCCGCCATTTAAAAAAAACCCCTCATAAAAACAATGCAATTTAAACATTAGCTACAACAGTTTGCAGTATTTTGTTTTAGGACAGCCTCAGCTGTAAAAGTAAGCACTGTTTAACTGGAAGCAATATCCCTTTTGTACATGGGACGTGTCTTAATCCTTGAAATCAGACCGAAGCCCTCAGTGTGAACAATTCAAAGCTGCCATTAGACCGAAACAAATGTAAAAAGGGTTTACTCACAGTACTGAAGTTTGCAAAATTGTTGGGGTCAGCCTCTTTACTGCTGCTGGTGGGAGCAAATGGATCACAGAATAGATCTGCTTCTTGTTCTTTGGGAATGTCTGGGGTGGGGAAGGGTTGAAATGGATCGCTCGGTTTAAAGGAATCTGAAGAGTCTATTTGATTGATAGGTCTTTTCCCTTAGATTAAAATGAATTTAAAATGAATTTAGGATAGCAGGTAATAACATGCCAAAACTAGTGAAAAAAAACAACAACTATTCAAAAGCTATGCAACCTCTTCCTGTGAATCAGTGGGGCTGCAGTAATTTCAGAGGAAGGGTTGACAGTTCAAAAAATGGGGGTATGGTCCACAGATTCTGAGAGGGTAATCAGGGAAAAGGGAACACATGTATGGCAATGTTTCAGGAACGCAGTTATATTTTAATTCACTATTTTGAAAAACAGTTTTGAGCATCTGTTCTGCCAACACAGTATTTTTTTCTGCTCATCAGCTGTCTGTGATCATTCCAGCCAGGCTCTTTTATTATTTGTTTGGATAAAATTAACACAATTTTGTTCAGAGACCAGAAACATATTATCATATATATGTAAGACCTCAAAACTCCATGTGCTCTCACTATGCTAACACCAGGAATTTCTGTAATTTTTAAACTAACAGAATGAAAGAGTATAACAGGCAATCACAGCCTGAACTATTTTGTTAATTCTTGCCTAAGTAGCTGCAAATAAACAGAATCAGGGACAAGCCCCCACTTATCTTTTTCTTTTTTCAGCATAACCCCAGTCAGCTTTCACCACCTTTGAGGACATTAACCCAAATCCTCCCAAGAACAGCTGAGCTGAAGTTCATCCCACCATTCCCTCTGTATGTTCCTGTTTACAGAAGAGGTTGCAGTGCAGAGTCTTGAATTCTATTATTGGGTTCTGTGAGTGCTTCCAAGTCACTTACAATGGTTGTATTTTAAAACTTCCTTCTGTTGCCATTTTTGAATAAAGCTGCAGAATTGAATCAAAGTGCTTATTATTTTGCATATTACTATCTTAATTAGTCTAAAAAGTCTTTCATAAGACCAAAAGATATTTTAATTTGGCAAGGATTTAGAGAATACCCCCTCTGGAATGGATGATTTAGTTAAGACACTCCCCAGACAACCCTGCTGTGACAGCTCTCACTCACTGAGGATGTTCTGTCTGTAACTGAGGATGATTTGGTGGCTGCCCCACCCCTGAAGAGTTCAGAGTCAGGTTGGATGAGGCTCTGAAGAACCTGGTCTACTGAAGTTGTCCCTGCCTTGGCAGGGAGGGTGGAACAAGATGATCTTTAATGTCCCTCAATCCAAACCATTCTGTGATTCTGTGATTCTATTACTGGTAAAAAAATGCATCTTTCTTGAATGATGTGGGAGGAGCACTCCAAATGATATCCAGGGAATTTTATTTCTGCACCGGAAATATTAATTATTCTAATATAAAACATACAATCTCTAAATCCTCCCCAAAATCAAGAAATGGGGGTGCTTATCAGCATCTACATAGGCAACAGAATTCAGAGGCAACAGCCCTTCTACACTTTTTTCAGTAGCATGAAGAATTAAGAGAAAGATTTTTGTGCATTTCTTGAAAAAGCATTCCCTTATTTTGAATCAGACCAAGGGAATAATTAAAAATAAATACACTTGAGCATCTCTGGGTTTTATTTCCATTAGGAAATGAATTTATTTGGAATGGTTATCAAGATAACCACATATTTAATTGTGCATATCAAAACAGGCTACTTTTCTCTAGTCATCTATTGTTCAGGATGCTGCTGCTCTGCCCCCAGAAGCTTCAATTCCAAAAGTGCACCATGTCACAGCCATTCCCACACAATCAAGTCAGGAATCCTTTCCCTGTTTAAATAAGGAACAACACCAAACATTCAAATATTATCACTTCCCATGTTAGCTGTTTTAATATTATTTACAGAGAAACTGATTACCTGCAAGGCATTAGCACGAGCCAGATCTCACACCAACTTTAGAAACTACATACCTGAGTTTAAATTCCAGTATTAACATTCTTGGCCTACTGCATTCTGCTTTTCAGGAAAATTGAACAGTTGTTTATATTTCATGCTACATTTTTCCAAAGCACCTTAAAATTAATCCATATTGTGTAATATTGAAAAAAAATAATGCAGTAGAGTTTTTAAAGACAATGAAACAGAGGACAGAAACTTAAAAGGAGTACTAATAATATATTTTCCTATCTTTGCAAAAAATTGACAGTGAGCAGTCTGTTGGAACATGAGCTTGTTGCAACCACAAGGTATTGTTATCTTTGATAATCATGGCCTTTTCTGGAAAGCCAGAGTGGTTTGTGCCATGGAGTATCCCGGAGGACTCTGCTACCGTAACTGGAGAGAAAATAGCCCAGGAAAGTTGGGTTTATCACTGTTATTGCCACAGACCTCTGGCAAGACCACCTGGAAAAAGGTAATCTGAAAACCTGAGCCAGGCATTCCACTCTATTTAATTAATTTTGCATTAACCCCAGAGGTTTTGCAATGGATAAAACACAATAAATTCTCACTTTCAACATAATTTAATGCAAGATTCACAGTGTATCACATTAGTAACCATTTAATTTCCAGCTATTCTGTGTTCTTGCACATACTTGCAATGCCTTTTTGCCTGTTTTTAAATCCTTTGTCCCTTCAAAAGAAATTTTAAAAACATGCAACATTTAACTCTGAGGAAATGACCAGCAGACCAAGAATGGACTTGTTGCACATCTTGTTCTTTCATTTTAAGTTCAGACCCTTCACCACCCCCTCATAATTACTGTCCCACTGCCCACACTGAAGCAGCTGATTGTCAGCCCTTCTCCCTGCCAGCTCTTACCAGGTGGTGGTGGACAGGGCCTGGTGGGAGTTCCTGTCTTAGGGGGCAGTGCAGGAGGAACATCCTCATTTTTAGCCTGTGGTTCCTCAAATATGTTTTTAGTTATGGTCACACTGCTGACAGAGCCAGACGTGGAAGAGCTAAAGGGATCCTCATTGTTGGCCTTCAACAAAGAAAACACCAACATACACATTTTCAGTGCAATTCTACAATGCATCTCGTTGATAATGCAATATTTATGCAGAACTAAAAGTCTGGACTAAGACAAAAGAGAATACTTTTGTTTGTTTTTACACATATCATCCATATACTCCAGAAGGTTGAAAATAAAGAAAAATCAGGAATGGTTAGTGTGTACAGCAATACAAAGTTGAATGCAGTTAAACATGCAAAAGTAGTATTTCTGCAGTTAAACTCAGCAAATTTTAAAAAAAATACAGAAATTATAGTATCACTTCTAAGAGAAAAAGTAGTTATAAAGCCACAAAGATTACACTGAACTCTTCACAGTGGAGCTGCAGGACAATTTACTACCAAGATCTCTTTTGCAAGAAAGTCAGCCATTATAAATTTTCAGTAGTGACAAAACTGTAATGAAACTGTTGGCAGAGTCAGCTCTGCCTTGTCCCTGCAGCCTCATGCACTGTCTGGGAGCAGCAGGTGCCTCACGTTACCTTTGCCAGGGTGCTGAAGTCAGCAAAGCCACCTTCAAAGGACTCACTTCCAAACAGAGAGGCAAAGGGGTCTGCAGCTAAACACACACAAACCAAGCAAAGAGAATGAGGTTAAAAGCTAAATATGAAAGACACTGAAAAAAAATCCCACTACAAAATAGCAACTGTTACGCATTTTGCAGCACAGACTAATTCAAGTGAAGCACTTTATGAGGTGACCAGTTCAAGTTATTAAGTGGCTTTTACAAACCTCTAAGTGGTAACTTCCAATTAACAATAACAAACCTGAAGAGGGACTGATTCAAAAGAAATACTGGTATTCTGTTTTCCTACATTAAAAAAAAGTTAAATTCCACTGAAAGTATCAGATAATCATATGCTGGATGCTCTGCTGAGATACAGGTATGAATACACACAAAAGGATTGGTTTGTGTGCATACACCCATAAATATACATACAGATATATATATGTATATATATGTGTGTGAACATGGACAAGAGCTCACTTTTAACTGCAGGCCCACTCATGGAATCAAGGACCTGAACCTTTTACTATCTCAATCCAATTCAATGGTACCCTTTCATTTGATGTGCCTTAAAATATGTTCAAACTCCTATTCTGCTGTAGAGCAGGAGCTGCCACACTCACTTCTGCATCTCTAGGAAACACAATTTTTCCTTACAATTAAACTGAACAGATTTACAATACAAAAATCACATGTGAATTCATGTTTTGGATTATCACTTGTCAATACAGCTTGGGAAAACAGGAGGCAAGAGTCTTTCCTAGAGCATTTTCAGCCCTCAGATGAGAGAGGGTCACAGCAGAAGGAGCAAAGCTTTAGCAGGATAAATACTTGATGAAGTAGTTACTTTATCCCACATCTCCTCTTGTAGTACAAAGTTATCCTGTATGTTACTTGGAAAGTATCAAGAGATCTCTGAAAACAACCCTAGTGGGACACAGTATGAGCCACCCAAATAGTCCAAACTCTTAGATCAGGATATGGCACCAGCTCTGGGTAAAGCACAGGAGTGTTTCTTGTGGTATCATTCTTCAGTGATCCACACTACAGATAAAGAGTCAGTTTGGGTTTATAAAAATCCCCCTCTGCAAACTGGCATCTTATGTCACACTTTATAGGAAAATTGAGAAAACATGGAAAATCCAAAAATTACCTGCTGCAAACTCAGTTAAAAGAAGCAAAAGTAAGTAAAAACAAACAAAAAAAACCCCAAGAAGTCTAATGTGTATAATCTACTTTTACCTAGATCATTTGATGTAGTAACAGTTGTTCCACCAGGAGCAAAGGGGTCATTCTTCTTTGATATCTCTGTCTAAAACAAAAAATTCCTTTGGAGGGAAATCTGTTTATCAGCTTAAAAGAGTCCTCAATCTAAGAATACAATCAGATTTATTTTAGCTTAGAAGTTTTAAGATAAAACATTTTGGAAGTAGCTTTTATCAGCATCAGAAAACAAATCTGTTAACAGAAACTCCTCTTCACTGTTTTGATTAATGCTTTCAGGGGATGGAAAAAAGGTACAGTATGTGCAACATAGTTGGTAATAACTAATGCAAGAAGTTAAGAATATCTACCCCTCATTTTAGTCTCAGATGTCTACAATCAGAGCTATCTTCATGAAGATATACCTGCAAGGTCTCACCACTCCAGGGGTGTGTGGTGAAGCATTCAGGATGAATGCACGATTTCAGTTCAGAGTTACAGATCTCAAGAATCCACTGCTAATCCTACACCACAGCTCTGACCTCCTTTTGTTCCTCCCTTTTGTACTTCTCTTGTTACCAGACTATAATATGACCAAGAATTGGTCATTTTGTAATATCAAGACTTTGAAAAGGATAGTGTGCCAAGTACTGAAGATTGCAAAAACCTGCCTTTCAAGGCTGGAGGTGTAGGCTGTGGTGTGTAATTCAACCTTGAGATCTGCACAATGTGCACACCATGGGGAGGGACAGCACCACCACTGTCACATGCACCGACTTCTCCCTCATGGCCGCTGTGGGTGCACTTCTCTTGCTTCCTAAGCCACATGTATCTAAGTTTTATACATGTCTATACACATTTCATATACACCCAAAGTTGGAAGTGAGGCATGACCAGAAACAGCAGTGAGAGGAAAGGAGATGGCCAAAGAATTGAGACAACGACATGAAGAATTTCAGCTGCTGAGTTTGTTTGTCCATCAGCTTTAAATATTACCTATTCAACAAGTTCTAGTCTACACCACAGAGGGTTTTATGCCCAATTCTACCATATTAAAGGCTGAAGACTATACAATTACTGCTTAGCTATAATGAGGACAGCTAAAAGTTACACTGAAGTACACCTGAAAGAGGTACTTGCAGCAAGAATCTCCACATCTCTACTCTCATTAGAAAAACCCCAACAAAACCCAAACATATAGCAAGAGAACAATGTGATTTTTCTGAAGGGAAACCACATCAGATTTCAGACAAAATACAGAACATACTTCTTGATCCTACAGGGTCTGGAGGCAAAAGTCAAATGTCTCTACATGACATGGTGAGATTAATCTTGGGTTTGTTTCCATGTTTATTGTTCCACCAACTACCACCAGAGCTTAATTCATTATTGTCAAATGCTCTTAGCTGTGGAGCAATGAAGCTCCACACTGAAACATTTATAAAATGCTTTTATTTTCACTTTTATTTCATCTGTAACTATTTCTAGAAAATAGGACACAAAAAAAGAGAAGACAGAACCAGGGGATTGGAGGTAACATTTATCTATATGTTCTGAATATCAATTTTTTAAGGCATGTCTGAATCTACAAAATGGGTTATTTTGTCCAAATCACACATAGAAGGAAGTAAAGGTATGATACCAAACTTACTGTGATGTTATTACTGTTGTCTGCAGTGCTAAATGGATCAGTGCCAGCAGTCACAAAAGGGTCGCTGGAGGATTGTTTGAAAAAAGAGTCAGCAGCAAAAGGGTCTGAGCCTTTGAAGGGATCACCACCAAAGGGATCTAAAAAGTAAACATCTCCTTAACATTTCTGCTTGTTTTCCAAAAAAGTAAACAATACATTGCTTTTTTCATACTTCTACAAAGTAAAATGTTTAAGACCAAGCCTT
The DNA here is from genome assembly GCA_013396695.1 of Sakesphorus luctuosus. Classification (NCBI taxonomy): domain Eukaryota; kingdom Metazoa; phylum Chordata; class Aves; order Passeriformes; family Thamnophilidae; genus Sakesphorus; species Sakesphorus luctuosus. The sequence continues at coordinate 143,023 of VWZD01007551.1, read as the reverse complement.
TGAAGTATGAAGTTCATCTGTGAATAATTTGTATTCTGTGATTCCAAACATTAAGCAAAGCAACATTTTCTGCACATCATGAAGACAGTGGCTGAGTGGTTCAATCATCTCAGCGTATAGGTTCATTGCCAAATCCTCTAAAAATGAAGCATTTTTACAAAACCTAATGTTTATCAGAACTCTCCTGCCCTCCCCTCCTTTCTTTCCCAAATACAATTGATGTTTCCCATTTGGCACTTGGTGCTCAATGCTATTTTTTTATTTCGTTCCCGCTGGTTATTTTAGTTTTTTGTCACCACAAGGTGGTAAAAAAGCTCCATTCAGGCCTGAGCAGACAATGCAACAACATTCAGTCTAAGAGAAACTTCCCACCCTTTCAGTACTTAGTTCTAAAGCAAGTTGGCAGGTTAAGAGCCTTTAAAAGAGCACAGTCCTACTTCTGTGCATACAAAACAGGCAGCAAAAGTGTGGGGCCTTCTGTTCAGCACCTTCACATACTTAAATCCCAACTAAGGTACTTCCAACAAGAGCAAAGTTCCCTGGCAATGGGCTTCTCTGGAAAGCTTTAACAAAGTGGCCATATATATCTATGCTCCATCCATCCATCCATCCATCCATCCATCCATCCATCCATCCATCCATCTATCTCTCTTTATTTCTACTACTACCATATATCCTATAGTGACTTTTTTATGGCATTTCCACTTTTTTTAACTCTGAAAGTGGTGACACTTTTCCCCCACATAATAGAAAGAACCATTTAGGTTTCATTCTACTGGGAAGCATTTAGAAAAGCAAACACATTAGAAGTTACAAAGTTATTTACCAATTTTTCCAAAAGGGTCATCTTTGAAGGGATCACCTGTTTAAAAAAAAAGAAAAGCAGATATTCATTAAGCAGCTTATTGCCATCATGAAACACAAAAGCAGCCACCCCCAAAAGCTGCATTTCTGTTGGCTTTTGCCCACAAACACCCACATTATGCAGTATTTACCAGTGCAGTAATCCAGGCTATCTACTGATACGAGTCCCAGTTCTGGTGAATTCTAACTGTGTAAGGCACTGTGGATGGGAGCTCTAAGTGTTCCCTTCTGTACTGGATGCATGATCCCAATTGCATCATTTCTACTTCCACACCTACATCTCAGAGCCAGATCCACTCCCTCTGAGCTGTAGGGATCTACCCTGAGCATTCTGAGCACACACATCCCAAAAAGTTGGCTACTACCACAGCCCCTTCTCCTCTGAAAGGAAGGCTTTGTCATATGCTATAAGTAGGATCACCTCAATATAAACAAAGATCAAGCAATATCTACACAGAACCAGAACCATTCAGGCTGTTTTAAGTTAGTTTAATTTATTCATTTAAAATATTAAATTTGCCCTGACATTCTTTCAGAAGCCAAGTGATCTGAAACAAATTTAGCCTGTTTTCCCTTCGAAGCAATACAAGCCAAACAGATCAGATCATGTTGATTCTGAAAGCATGTAAAGCCATATTAATGTGGCTGAAAACATCTGCTTCAGCAGTTCATTCAAATTAACTCCCCTTCTCCAACTGGCTCCATGCAGGCAGAACATTTTTTCCATAAAAAATAAAAGCAGAGCAACAGCATTTGTCAGTGGCAAGTTCTTAAAATAAAGCCCAGCACTTCCCCAAGAACAGATGGTGCAGTTCCACATTACCTTTCTCTGGGTGCCAAACTCAGCCTAAGTAGGCCACAGTCATTCATCTCAACCACCCACACCCTCCCCAAGGCACAGCCCAGGGAACCCTCCACTGACCCAGCTGTGATCTGTGCTGTACACTAATTAGTGCCACCACATGTGCCACAAGTATGGTCACACCCTTAAGGCCAAAATGCCGCCAGGGCAGGGGGAGGGAGGGTAAGAGAAGTACTCCAGAAGGGCAGTGAGGGAAAGCAGCAATTTTCACAACTAATTGGAAAGCCCAAATGAAGGAAGGAGAAACACCCTGGAATTCTCAATTCTATCAGTTCTGTGTTTGTAATGTTCTTGACTCCACACTCCTGTCATTCACATATCTTCAGATTTACTCCATAAAGAACAGTTTCAAGGTGAAGATTAGTCTGATGTGTTCACACAAGACCTGTTTCTGCAAAACTGCACTTAGAGAGAAACATTTACTTACTGCCAACAAAGGGGTCAGACTGGAAGAACTCTAAGTTGGCTTCAGAAACCAAATCAGGCAACGGATGAGATTCAGCATCAAATGGATCTTCCTGGGCAATGCAAAAGGAGAGAGAGGTATTAAATTTTTAAGACCTGCAGAATGGAAAACACTCATATTATCTCCTGTTAGCATTTAGTGGTTTCTTAAAGCTTAAAGCAAAGAGACAGCTGGAATTCTACATAATTCATCAATGGAGATTCAAAATTTCTCAACAACCTGCCTGCTACAGGAGTTGAAATGTTTTCATGACACCACACTCTACATAAAAAGAGTAAGAAGTGACAATTTTATTTCTCTGTTGTTATATGACCATGATGATGCAAGCCCAAAACAGTTTAACCAGGATTCTTTTAAACTTCCTTCTTCATCCCCCAACCCTGAAAAAACTCACTTTTTTGGTAACAGTTGCAGTTGGGGTCTCTCTCTCTTCTGCAACAGAGGCTGCTGTTTCAGGACTATTCCTTATCTGTACAAGGATAAAAGCAATTCACCATAAATAAGTAAATACAAGACTGCACAATAAAATTGCAAGTACTAAACAGAATCACAGAAGATACTAAAGCACACTTCAAGAGGTTCATACTTATTATAGAACATACTGAAATGTTCCATAAACCCTGTGAAAGTTTAAAAAAATTCAATCAAGAATCTACTGAGACATAAGGAAGAACATTTAAAGAAAGACAGTTTTAGATTTTCTGTACTATTCCTTAAATCATTCTTGTTGCACCAAATGGAGACAGCTGCTCTCTAATGTTAGTTCTACTACTCAATTTATGATATCTGCTTTGGAAATAAATACAGAAAAAAATTATTGTCACTTTCCAGGCAAGCTAAAATTGCCTCCTTTTCTGCTTATGAACTTACAGATAGTGAAAACACAGTCCCTCAGAAAAACACCCTGAAATTTCACTTGTGCAAGTGTTTAAAAACATAATCAATCTTGATAACTTATTCCAACTTCACAGCTGCACTGCATCATGACCAAGCAGGCAAAACACTACTTACAGGAGACACGCTGTTTGCTTGTTCCTCCTCTGCTATACTTTCCCTTTCAGCATTCTCGTTAAGGTTTGCAGTTTCACTGCTGCTGTTGCTAAGACTACAGTGATCCACAGTCCCATTGACAAGTGTATTGTGTGGCTGAGAGTGCCAACTAAATTGGTTGTTTTCCAGTTCTTTCAGCTCAAGAAGTTTTGTCTGCACCTGTGAACAGAAATAAATGTACATGCATCAGTGTGGCAGCACATGGACCATCCCCTCTCAAATCTAACATGGATGAGGTCTGAAACTCTTGTTTTCAAAAGCAAATATAATAAACCTCCTGTTGTTTCAATCAAACTGTGAAACTTGAGGGATAAGCAGAAATCTCATTTAGCAGAGGTGCAACGTGGTTGAGGGACACAGCTGAGAACCTTTTGCCAAGAAGCAGACTGCAGCACTGGCAACATCAAGACTAGTTGCTTTGTTTCTACTCAAACTTGTAAGAAATGCTTTCAGGGGCTTTTTGTTTGTGTAGTTTTTCTGGGGGGTTTTGGTTGTTTTTTGTTTGTTTGTCTGTTTTTTGTGTTTGTTTGTTGGGGGTTTTTTTGGTGGTTGTTTTTTTTTTCCCAATTATGTATTTGCAACTACCTCAAAGTCTAAATTAAAAAGGTTGCTTTATCAGAATTATCATTTTCCAAGAAGGTAAATTGCATATTTGTCATCTTCTCCCCCATGACTTTTCAAGTGTGAATCCCCCCTGGTATATCCTCCTAAGCAGACACACTCACAGGTTGTTATTTCAGTGACGTGCTTAATGCAGTGCCTCAGTGCAAATATTTACAACCAACCTGCCAGTCAGGAAGGAGTTACTGGATTTGGCAGATTATGCAGAAGAATGAACATAGCTCAGATATTTAGGTGCCTAAAACCCACTGCCAAGGCAGTCACCCAATAGTTTTCATGGCCTTGCACGTGTCCCAACTCAGGTTGCAGCAAAGACAACAAAGTGTCTCTCACATACACTGACTCAGAGCAACCATTAGAAGATCTTGCCTGAAGCACCAAGGCACTTGTTGTTCCTTACTTGGGAGCCAAGAGCAGTAAAATCAGGACTACTGATATAAAACCCATTTTAAAAAGGTCTGAAGTACAGTCAAGCATAACCACATCTACATCAGTCTCAGATCAGTTCATTGCAGCTCCTCTTGACAGTCTATAAACATTGAAATAGCACAACTTTCCCTCTCCCTGCAATGAAACAACAGAAAAATCCACTTGTTTACTTTCCGTTTCTAAAAGACAAATTTAAAAAATGATGAATGTTCCAAGACTCCTCAACAGAAGAAAGTGGTCTTGCATGAACTCCAAAAGTAGAAGTTTTTTTAAAAAATAAACTAGAAAGTTACAGACTTGAGTTGTGTGAAATGACCAACCCAAAGTCAGGCATTTCCAGGGTTCAAAGTTCACAGGTAGGCTGTGCCTTTTGTTTTGAACTTGATAACAGAGTGAGTGGCTCATATATTAGACAGGTGGCAACACAGAGGAGAACAATGAGGAAAGGGTGTGCAAGCAACCACTGAGGTAATAACAAATCACTGATTACAGATAGAAACTGAAAGTCTTCCATGCAACAGCAGACATTTCAAGGCACAGAGCTTAAAAACCAGTGCAGCCAGCTCTCTGCTTCTCAGTCCCTGATCTCAACCCAATTAATTCTTACCTTCACTTTACCTTCCCCCCTCAACAATGCACTAAGTAAATGTTATTAGTAATTTTATACTGACTACACATAAATTAAAGAATAGTGAGAATGTGCCTCAGGCCATGGCTGAGGATAAAAAGTCAAATAACTGCTGGACACAGAGAATTTAAATCTACATTATCCATTTTTCATTCATTACAGTAAGACAAATTATTTATGAAGTATAATAAATGAATCCCTTTCATTAACAAAACTTGGAGAAAAATCATGAAGTATCTTGAGGGACTTAAATCAGCCTCTAAAAACCCCAACAACTACTACCCCAGAACACATGTGTAACCAACTAAAGACATGAGCAAACAGTGAAGAAAAAAGAAAACAACGCCTTCCCCTGAAGACAAGCCACACTAAAGGTTGCCAGCTCAAAATATTTTTGGGGGGTGGGTCTTTCACACTGCCTTACTGAGTTGATTTCCTGTTGTGACTCCTGCAGATGTTGCTGAAGAGGTCCCAGCTGTGCTTTCCCAGCCTCGATGCAGTGCTCCAGCTCGGCAGTTTCTTGCTGCAGGCGGCTCAGCTCCTCCTGGGCTTTGGTCAGTTCATCTTCATACGCTGAAATCTTTGATTCCTGGCTTGTTATTTCAGCCTTCAGCATGGCAATCTGGAGCATGAACAGCATTTCACGTCAAAAACCCCCACGCTAAACAATTCCAAACACATCTAAATACTACTATTTATGACTAGAAGAAGTAAAAATCTGATAGCTATTTCAGAGATTAAAGATCATAATTAAGTGACTTATCATACCTGATAATACCTGACACAGATCTAATGTAAATCATACCTGAATGAACAGCTGATTCTCTATTGGTCTCAATAGGAACAGTGTATTCTGGCTCTTTTTCTGACCCACACAAATATTTCTAATACTGAAAAGATAATTTTAGACCTTGAAGAAATGTAACAGCTTTATGTTAGGGAAAAAATTACATAGTGATATTTTTTAATCACTAAGAAATCAGTCCCAGTAATTAGCACTCCTAATTACATTTGTATTATATTATAATTTTGCAATATTTATTCACTCTTAACCTTATTTATGTGCAAGTACATCTCAGTTTGTTGACACACTGATACTGAATTAGAAGGTCACTGAAGTGAGTGATGTATTTTCTATGCTCTGTTGCACACAAAACCTTGACACTCAGGCAATTTATTTGTTACAGCTTTTCCTCCTGCCCCGACAACTGTAACTCAAAACAAGGCATTTACTCTTCCCAAGGCCTTGCCCACCAGACCTTACCAAGTGGGCCTCCTCTGCACACTTCTGCCTGATGTCATTAAGCTGCTCTTCCAACTTGGCCTTCTGCTCATCAAGATCATTCAGGGTTTCCTGTGCTTCCTGTTTCTGAGCTTGCAGCTTTTGCAGGTTACTGCTCTCCCGCTTCACCTCATCTTGTAGATCCTGTAAAAAAACAGATCAGCTTTACGCTTGTTCCCTCTCTCCTCCTAACCACTGAATTCATTCCACAGTACAAACTGCAGCACTAACTTAGATTTCCAAGTATCACAAGTCATCTTTCAGAAGCCAGCACTGACAGCATGTCAGACAAGCAAGCATTCTCAGGCTCTATGCCATAAAAATAATCAGGTTATTTGTGTTGTCTTTTCTTTGAAATACTGAGGACTGTGCATCAACACTCACTGGCTGTTTTCCTCACCAGGAGATCAGGGTTTCACTTTGAATTTAGAAGTCATCTTTACTCAAGCTGCTACACTGTCCTGTGTTGCAGCAATGTCTTCCTTATTAGGGGCATGGACCTGTTGGAGCAAGTGCAGAGGAGCCAGGAAGATGCCCTGAGGGCTGGAGCACCTCTGCTCTGGAGACAGGCCGAGAGAGCTGGGGATGTTCACCTGGAGAAGTGAAGCTTCAGGGAGCCTTTAGAGCCCCTTCCAGGACCTAAGGGGGGCTTACAAGAAAGTTGGAAAGTGACTTTTTATCAGGGCATGGAGTTACAGGACAAGGGAGAATGACTTCACACTGACAGAGGGCAGGGTTAGATGGGATTTTAGGATGGAATTCTTCCCTGTGAGGGTGGGCAGGGCCTGGCACAGGATGCCCAGAAAAGCTTTGGCTGCCCCATCCCTGGAAGTGTCCAAGGCCAGACTGGACAGGGCTTGGAGCAATCTGGGATAGTGGAAGGTGTCCCTGCCCATGGCAGGGGGTGGGATGAGATGATCTTTGAGGTCCCTTCCAACCCAAACCATTCTGTCACTCTATGGTAATAGAAATTCTTTACTCTGCTCCTTCCCCTTTCAAAAACATGTGGCCAAAAATAACTGGTTTTAGGGACATGGTGAAAGACCAAAGTAGGATGTTACTAACCCAAATGCACTCCCTCCCAGGACATTCCTGCCTCTAATTTTGCAAAAATCAGCCAGTAACTTATTTTCCGTGGAACAGTACTGGTAAGAAATGGAAATTTCATACACAACAATATGGCATTTTTTGATTTATGAAACAGCACCAAGTATGTGTCTTTTGTTCTAAGTACATTAAGTAGCATCATATGATAATTAGTTCATTTCTGAGCAACAAGAATGGTTATACTTCAAGAAGCTGCAGAGATTAACACTGAAAAACATGTCAGGAAAAGAAATTAGGATGAAGAAAGAATCGTCAAAGTCAAGAGGAAGACATAACACAGTGAGATCAAAAAGGATTAATACAAAAGGAAAAGTATCAGATGAAAAGAGAAGATTGCAGCCTTTCTAGAAAATATGGTGATTGAAGGAGGAATCACCAACAAAAGTAAAAAGATGAATAGAGATGAAACAAAATTAAGGAGGATAGGAAAACAAGAGACATGAAATTCTGATTAGATCCCACATTTGTGTGCTGCTCTAAGCTACATCCTGCTGTCCTTTTTTAGGGGTGTTTTATTTGGGTTGGTTTTGGTGCTAACACCTCCACATAACGAGGACAAAAAAGCCAGACAGAAATAGAAAGGCATATGGAGCAGCAGTCAGATGCTGGGGAATTAGGTAAGCTCCAGACAGCTGCAAGACCAGCTAAAGAAACATCCCAAATGCCTTTATGTAAAAAACCCAGACCCAAAACCAAGCAAAAAACCCCTGAATCAACAGGGAAAAAAACCCAAACACAAACCCACCCCAAATCAAATTTGAGGTTCAGTAAATGGTATATGACTGATGTACAGCAATCAGACCAGGTGAATTACTGGGTATTTCTGATCCATGAAAGACAAACCAGCACACAAACAAAAAGCTCTTAGAGCAGCCACTGACTTGGATAATTGGGACATTCTCGATCCATTAATTTTTAACATGAAAAGCAAGTATCAGCTGACACTTAACACAAGCAGTGGAAAAAGTAACAACTTAAAGAGATTCTTTTCTGTGAAAGGAAGAAAGAATTCACAGATATATAAGCTAAATATAGGTCATCTCCACTCTTGTCTGTCCTAAGCACAGCAGTAGAGAAGCTCTGAAACAACCTGACTAAGCCTGGTGGCTCCCAGAAGAGAAAAGAAGGAAAAAATCCCAACCAAATCCCAATCCCACGGTGGTTTTTTGCTCACATATGTTCAAATTAAAGAATGGGTACAATAGTCAAAGATACCTCTTCAACAAGCAAACCAGGCTTCAATTAAGCTTCCATTTCAAAGAACACCCTCAGCACAGAAGCAGCACTTAATGTTCAAGCTCTGAATGAGATTTTGTATGAAAACTATGGACATATTGAGGATGGTACAAACTGGCATTTTGATGCTAAAAGGAATCCTGATTTATGATCATTATAACTCTTGATCCTAATGTAGTGTAGGACAGGTTTAGGGCTCTGTATCTCCACAGACATGACAGGGGATTTAATAGCCTGTCAGTCTGTACCTCCCCAAAACAACTCATGTGCTAAGAATTGTTAAGCCTCAAAGAGGACACACAAGTTCAGCTTCACTGACTTTCTAATGGCATTGGTGCACTGCAACCAAGAACAGAGAAAATCCAATGCTGAGAGGGGTTCTTGGAGAGTGTAACTTGGAGAAAACACCACCCCTTAACCTCTGCCACTAAGGAGATCATCTTTTAATGAGCACAATAAATGCATCAGCATGCTATGTTTTCCCTACCACTCTTTTTCTGTCTTTGCTTTTTAATTTACATAGTATATAAATTATTTTATAGGAGAAAAAATATGGAAGAAAAGAATTGTCATTCTTTCCCTCCTCCTATACAAATCAGTTTGATTCATCACTGACCATGGCTATATTTGACATTATAATTTGTGTCCACGGAAGGAATTCTGGTGTCAGAAACCTGGGAGTGTGATGCCACAAAACTAGCTTGAACCAAGGTGGCAGGTTAGAGAGCACTGGTTTTGTACACCATCTTTGAAATGCCACCATTAGAATAAAACCAGAGGGAAAAAAACATAAGGTCAAGTCTGCCACATTATTCTCTGAAGTTCTAGAAAGTTTGTTGAAACATGCAGGTCCCCCAACATTCAGGAACAAGGAAGGGACCAGAGGTAAAGGGCCAGCAGCTTAAATAAATGCTGCAGCCATTTCCTGTTTGATCCTGAAGGTTTCTCATTTTTCTGACAAGCCAGTAATAGCTTGTTCCTTCTCTGCAGACTGACAGAACTCTATAACTATAATTAACAAACAGGTTGTGTGCTCACTAAGAGGTTAAAGACCTGAGACAGTTGGTTCCACCATTACTGCTCAGGATACAAAGACTGAAGTGCTGCTGTGATGCTGCAGGACTGTCAAACATGAGCACACTGGAACATTCAAGGTAAGGCTTTTATCTACCTTCACATGCCTTTTGTGCAAAGACACCACAGAACAACCTTCACAGGAACACATACAGGTTCCAGAACACACCAACAAAATCCTCTTGTGTGCAAAAGCAGGACAAGCCAGGAGAATTTCCAAGTGTGAAAGGCAACCTGCAGGGCGGGGAGGGATGAGCGTGGCACATGGGGACAGAATCACGGGCACAGCCCCTCCTGCATGAATTCCTGCAGCTGCTGAGGCTGCCAGCAGGACCAACAGGCCAGCACCTGATCACCTCCAGAGAGGGCAGACTATTAATTATCATCCAGGCTTTAAGGATATTAAACAGCCAAACACCAAATTCACAACTGTTGTAACACATTAGCTCCTTTTCAGCCCAACCGAAATTAAAATGCAGAGATCCTGCACTATTTGCTCTCAGCCAAATAAAGACCATTTACAATAGTAGGTTCCTAAAATAAATATAGAAATAAATATAAATGGTCAGATGTCACACTGAAGACTTTTTTTCCTAAAGAGCAACTTAAAATTTCATTGAAATATTGCTCTGCAGTATTTAATTCAGAGCTTGGCTAGACTGTCAGCACCCTAAACACTGATGCTGACAGTATAACTGTAAATAACTTGTAAATTTGTATTGTAAATTTAAATTTTCCAATATTCTAGAAATTCAATATAATCCTTTTAATTAAAAATCAACAGATTCTTTTTAAAATTCACTTATATTAGGCAAAATTAACTTGAGGCAACATTCCTCCCAAGCTGGTAATTACTGCAGCCCTATACACAAGCCCTTTTAATTCAGCCACTTAAGTTTATTAATTAATTTACAGTGCTACAGTGTCCTCTTTAGTTTTAATTATACAGTAGATAGTCTTGCTAAAAAAAAAAAGGAAAGAAAGAAAGAAAAAAATTCTATTCTTTTGCAATATTTTTTAAATATTTAAAACTCCATGCAGCCTATATATCCTATAGGAGCTCACACATTCCTATAAATAGACACAGCTACACCGACCCACAACCACATAGAAAATACACTTCAAAGTACATTATTTTTCTTAGCCATAATTGTTTTTATTTCTTTTTACTGGATAAGTGACGTGATCTAAAGACTCATTAATCCCACTGCCATTAAAGCAGCACAGGGTGCAATATCAGGTGTCTGAACAGCAATTTGGTGTTGTATTTACCTGCACCTCACTTGTCCTCTGCTTGATGGCATCTTCTTTCTCCTTCAGGTCTTGCTCTACATTATTCTTTTCCCTAGAAGACCAGCAAACAATGCAAGAATACTTGAGAACATCAGCTACAGCAGGTACCGTTATCCAGCCCCCTAAGCCTGTATCTCTCTTTAAATACATAGTGAAACATTAAACACAAAAGATGTAAGGGATTTCTGCTTCCCAAATTACTGACAAGACAGAAGCCCACATAAGGGCTCTGCATAAACCCCCCTGTCTTTCCACCAGCTGCACTCCAGCGATAAGAATGGCCCAAAAATGGCAGGGGGCGGAGGGAGAAATCAATGAAATACTGTCTGTGTGATCTCACTGTTGCTATGGAGCACTTGTCTAATGAAAACTGCTGGGAAAAGTGGGAGGGATTGCATCAGATTCCATCTGTTAACCCCTGCAAACACAGCAATGCCTGTGCTCACAGCGTTGCCAGCAGGCCAGTGGAGCTGATGGATGCCCTTTCCCTGTCAGATTCCTGATCCATCCCTTGGGCAGCTCAGGGAGGAGCAGGAAGAGTGGCTTGGCTTGCTGGAGTCCCGATCTGCTCATACTCCACACGTTGTGATCTGCTGTGTCATATCGAGCCTGTCTCTACAGACATTAATTCAAGTTGAAAAGTGACTCCTGATGACAGGGGAATTATCATCAGTAAATTCTCAGCATTCAGACATAACAATAGTTGTAAGAAAGAGAAAAAACCAACATACAACTCACAAGTGTTACTATTATTAAAAAGTCAAGAGTGTTTCTCTCCAGACAGCATATGGAATCTTTTCTTCTTTCACAGATGCAGAAAAACATTAAGCTCTACAGTTTTAACACTATCTCCTGTACACAGACACTTACTTTCATGAAGAATTGTTTAAATAAATTAGCACACACATGAAAAGCTAGAATTTGAAAGACAAAACTCACATTTCTAAACAAAATACCACAGTGAAAACCTATCAGATTTTATTACTGGTACATACTGAAATTAAGGTAACTTCATATTTTAATAGCAGCAGATTGTTAATCAACCTAAAACTATTTATTTTATTGTTTACTCTTACTTAATACAGCAGAAAGCATTTCAGTCTCCAAAGTAAAGCAAGTCTACTGTAACTACTGTAACTTCTTTTTACTCAAGCTGAGGGATTTTTGTCTACTGCTAAATCACATATAATGGGAAATAAAAAGAATCCAGATGTCAGATCTTAAATGAACATTTGCTCTGACAATTGCTTACTGTACATTGTGTTCTGCTATTACTTATCTCTGTATCTGATTAAAGAGCAACTTCCTGATTATGCCCAAAGGGAAGGTTTAAACGGAAGAAAAAAGAAAGATGTGGAAAGAGGGCCTTTGAAGAACATGGCTAGTTATTTTGCTGAGTGTGATTCTTCCAAGTTTCACAGAACTTCTCACTCTCCATTCCTTGGAAACCAGAAATTCTAAAGCAATCTTCACCTTCTCAGTCAAAGCTGTAGCACACCCCTCCAACCCAATAAACTAATACCTGCAGCACAATTGTACATAGAGACAAAGCACTGAAACACGAGGTTGAAATAAGCTCTGTTGCTTCTGCTTCCATAACCTTCCACGAACAAAGGGTCTCAGTAAAGCACTTCCACAGCTCTGCATACCAGTCAGGCTGAAAAACACCTTCATGCCCTCAAACACCCATTAAGCATAGCAAACTCTCACATATTCTTCCTGATTGAAGATAAAAGAGAATATTTGACTAGGAAAATAAATACTTGTTATTTTTCCTGCTTGGGTGTGAAAACTGAGCAAGAAATGGAACTGCAAGCAGGTATGTATGCTTATTATACAGCCTTTTCACATTTCTGTCACTGATGTGCCTAAGAGGCTGTCAGAGATGCTCATCACTCCCTTTTTATTTCAACAGAAGCCAGGTATCCAAACCCTTCCAATCTGGACTAAGCAACAGGATACAACACCCACCTACAGGCAGCTTAGAGAAGCCAAATCAGAGTACAAACAATGAATTGAAAGAATGGAGTGAAAGAAGTATTGTCAGGCAGAACAAGAAAAGCTTAGGCAGCAATCTCAGGCAAAGGAAAACAAGATGAGTGTATGTAGTCCACACATAACACAACCCCTCCTCCCCCCAGTAATGCCTCTTTGTTTCAAAGAAAAGACAACACAGACCTACTTAATTCACTAATTCTTCTGAATGCCTCCATTTTTTTACAAACTATCTGGTATGCCCCTGTAGGAATGCTCAGCAACTGAAAGAACCCAAAACAAGTCATAAAGTTGATTTATTGGATATGACAGATTTCCTGGATCATAAAGTCCCCTAACACTTCAGCACTTGGAAAGAAAAAACAACAAAACAAAAACCCAAAGGCAAAAAAACAGTGCAAAAAGAACTGTGGTCTTGCCAATCAATGACACTTGTAACCAATTCAAGTCAATTACTGAAAATAATACAACTTTCCTATGGATTTTAATAGTAGTCAGGCCAGGAGAGCCTCCTATCAATAAACTAAAAGCAATGACTAATTGATGCATGCAGATGCTTCATGACTTACAATCAAATAATCTTAGGAAATCCCTAAGTTTAATACTGATTTGTGAATGGAGCAATTTCTAAATGGGAGCCAGTACACTGCAAGTATTTATCATAGCTGAGAACTGCAGTGCCCCTGTGTCAGCACAGGCACTCAAGCCAAACACTTAGCCCTGGCCAGGCTGAAGGATGGCAAACACTTAAAACCACCTTAGGTACAACAGCAATGAGAACACAGTTATTTTCCGTAATGAGAGACAGCTGACTACACTCACAGCTGGTAGCATTATCTACACTCACAGTTGCCCAATATTTCTTATTTTCTCATGCATTTATAATTTCGGGCATCCCCAATGTAGCAGTGCTTTAGTTTGCCTGGAAGAGACCACTTGCCCAGCTCTGCGGTCCTTTTGACTGATTTATATTCAGGATAACAGAACTGTTGCTATCCAGCTCATGTGAAGGATGGCATCTCCATGAGATAACCCAGCTTAAGCTCAACTACTTCTCATGCTTAGAGAGGAATGTAGTATTGGTAAAGCCTAAAGAAATTCCTGTGGGCAGTAGCTTTGAATGCATGACTGCAAAGGGTTTGCTGGGGAAGAAAAAGGCTTTATGGCTCAAAAAAGAGTATTAAAGAACATCTGGTCCAGCCTCCCACTACTGATCAAAAAAAGCTTCAAATAGCTTTCTAAAAATATGGTGCAACTGAAACAGAATTTAGAAACAGCAGTGCTAACAGGTTCAAAATGATGCAGATTCCACAAGGTCCCTAAGCAAATCATTCCCCCATCAGAGGGGAATTATCCTCTCTAATAAGTGTTCTGCATTTTATTCTTCATCTGATCCTCAACCTCCACCTTCCTGATAAAGGATTTATAAAATTAGATTACAAAGCTATTGGCTACCAGAAATCTTTCCCACACAAATGGCTGGGCCACCAAGACATTACCTGTGTATTCTTTGCTGAGTCTCTCCAAAGGCTGCTTTCCACAATTGTCATTCTTTTGGCCATTTCCTCTCCTGCTTTTTTGTTTTTTTTTTTTATTTTCCTGAAGTGCACTTCAAAAATAGACTCAACTTCTATTACTGGGTCTCACAAATGCAGCTCTCTTGGATACTGCTCAATGGAATCACAGACTAGAATTCTAATATTCTTATATATAATATACGTAATTCTTATATTCCAACAGCTGAACAATGTATCTTGTTTAATATTGAACAAAAATAACTTCAGTTTAAATTAGAATTTTCATGTAACAACTATCAAGTGTGAAAGTGTACTTCACCAGTTAAAACAGAAACATGGATTCAGCAAAGACCAAGTTTCCTGCATTTACCACACTGTTAATTCTGTTCTGTTCTGAACCTCAAAATAATACCAAAGTAAATTTGCCCTTTCTAAAAATAAATACCTACTAATACTTGCCCCTACCATATCTTCAACAATCTAATGTCATTCAAGTGTGTCTTCAATATTGTCAGTGTGTATTTGCCACTGCAGAAATGAAAGTAAGACTTTTGAAAGGCCGTGGTTCCTTCACACCTCACATTAAGAAAAGAAAACAAGTCTGAAACAGCCTGGGTTGCATGTTAGGCTGCAATTCCACCTACTGAAAACCAACCTCATCTAACAATTCATGCTAGCCAACAATTTATTTCCCTCTAAGATACTAACAGCAAATATACACAGTTGTAAATCATATTTCAGGTTAATAAATGTAACTGTTCAAAAATGGAATTAACATAACCCAAAGAACAACAGAGGAAGCAGAGCAGGGAGAAGTGAGGAGGCAGTGGGAGTAACAAGACAGAATAAGCAGCTGAAGTGAAAAAACATTTATGCATTTAGGAAACAGACTGTGCTTTGACACATTGCCAAATTAAATCAGTCCTGCAAGTGACATGAATTAGAGAGGCAGATTTCATCGTGACAAAGCACCCTCACTTAAAAAATAGGAGAGTTTACTGTTCTTAATAGAATTTTCAGTAGATTTATGATAGTAACAGAAAAAAACACCAAATTAAAATACCTGCTATGTCTCAAGACCATGATGAAGACTATAGAAAATATAGGAATTTGTTTCTTAGTCACTCAAAGTCATCTTAATTACCTTAGAAATAATTAGAGGAACCCAAGGGTCTACAGACCTCAAAACAATTTTTCTCAGTGTCACAGTTGATTTTACTGAACAGAAGCATCTCCATCTTTACCACCATCAGAGGTCCATACACAAAGTCACCTTCCCACTCCCCACCCTGCACAGTTCTTGATCTTTTCCATCTCACTTCCTTTCTGCCACTAGAAAAAGAGTCCTCAGAATTCTGTCTACAAATCAAAGACAATCAACACCAATTTACAGCCTGATTCCAGCATCCTAAAGATACGCTCCATTCCCATCTGCCAATTCAGATGAACAGGAGAGACTATTTCCACCTCAGGCTGCTGAGCTGAGCAGCCCTCTGAGACACAGCCCAAAGGCACGAGGGACAGACCCCTCACAGCCTCACCAAGTGCACTCCGTGAGTGAACAAGGAGCAGGATGTTACAAGCACCACACACCAACCATTTATTTCAGCAAAGCAGATTATTATCACCTGCTTTTCTCTTATGCATGGAATTGGTTTTTAAAAACCAGTAAAAAGCACAGCTGAGTCTAAGGCAAACATGACTATTCCTCCTTTACTTACCTCTGCAGGTCGACAATTTCATTGTTCAATGTATCAAGTTCTTTAATTGCAGAAAAATCTGCTACAGAATTCGGTCCTTGAGTACTCTGAAACAAAACATGTAAATACTGTTAGTCTGTAGCTTATGCTGTCCACCTACTATACTCACTTTACTCTTTGTGGCAATGAGCTATCCTCTTGTAACAACTGTTGGTAGCACCGTATTTCAAACACTCCATCTTACAAACCCCAAACAGCACAGATGCTCAATAACAACAAACACCAAAGCATGTAGAGAGCCCAGTTCAAAGAGTGTGTCTCCTGCAAACCCTTGAAGGCACCTTCCACAGGAGCACAGGACAACCTGGTCATACAAAACCCCGTATCATTTGGTTCTAAAATGAGATTTGTCTTAGCTGACTTCCCAGCACTCATTTAAGAGAGGTTTATCTACTTTTACATTTCTATTCCTTCACCTCAGGGATCCTCATGTTGCAGAGTACAGACACTGATGTGAAATGTTTTAAGGACATCCAGCTACTTTAATGTGAACCTCCAGAGTCCTGAATGAAACTTTGATAATACAAAGTCACAATTAAGTTACACCCACGAGGTCTCATTTACTTAATGTCTTTGTAAGACCATGACTGTAATGCCAACTATTTCTTTAAAAAAAATACACATACAAATGGTTAGAAAACAAATGCTGAAGACATAAAGTAGCAAATGCTGAAATTGTTCTACTGTGGCTTATGACAACATGAGCATGTTTGGAAAGTCAGTTACTGTAAATACCTTCTGTAAATACATCAGTTCCTTCAAGTCTTGAATAAACTCATCCAAGACAAACACAAAATTCAGAGGAAAAATATATACATGTAATTGAAAAAAGCAAGTGATACTCTCAAAATAACACAAAAGTTTTTAAATGCTGAAGTTTCTCTACAGAACAACCCAGGTGCTATTAACTATGTGTTTATTCCAGCTTATACTCTGGGAAAAAAACGTGACGAGAGACAAGAAAAGACCTAAACAACAAAACTGAGCACACAGTAGCTAAGAATATTATTCAGCAAAACTACAGATTTTGTATGATTTTTACTAGTACAAATGGTATGAACTGTGAATAAAATAAATATCCTCCAAACATGCAGCTATTTTTAAACTGGTTAGATCAGCTCCTCAAATGGGCAAACTAGCTGTGATAGTCAATCCTGTTCCAAAGGAATTACACAGGAGTTTTGCAGAGTTGCTCAAGGCATGTCAATGAAAGCTTTTTCTTGTAGAATAGGAGCAAGAGGAAGACATACAACTATTAGCTACATAAAAATTTTTTCCAGGCTTCCTTCTCTCACCAGTTAAAAGAAATCCTGCACAGTAACACCAGCATCAAACTTGAGCAAAATGTAGTTCAACTGTATTTTCAACTGTTAGAACTGGTGTTGAAGAGGAACATAAAAGCCAACATTTTTACTTTTAATATACAAGTTAACAGAGGCTAAAGTTAGAACTATATGCTACCATTTACTACATTGCAACATGCATGTAAACAACACTTTGAGTTTTTAACTCAAAATGGTAATAACAGTAAATTCCTGACAAAATTCTTTGAGAAGACCTTGCATGGAAGTTTAATTATTATGGCCTGTAATGCAAGTGGTGATTTCTAGGTAAAGAAATACAGCAACAAGTGCTAAACTGCTGCTGTATCCCACTCATGGGATCTGCATTCAGGCCTCAAAACAGAAATAAAAGTTACAATACCATGGTAATAAAATTCTGTAAGAGAATCAAACATCAGGTAACAGCAGTATACACATATATGCATTTTTAACATCTGCCAAGGATTACAAGTTAACCTCCCCTACTGCAAAACCACAAGGGAATACACTTTACTTACTGATATTTCTGTTTCCATCTTTAAAATGTCAATTCAGAAAACAAAGTCTAAATTGGTTTTTGTTTTTTTGGTTTTTTTACAATGTCAGCCACACCACATCAAGCAAATCTGCACAAAGTCTATCTCTAGGTACTGCTCTTATCATTTGAGTTCAAACCTTGAGCAATAATCTTGGGAAAAAAAGCTCTTTCATACCAATACAACATCGCTTTTGATAAAGCTCAAGATGAGCTGAAGGTTCAAGTCAATTTAGCAAATGAAATTCTAGTTAAGGATTTACAGAGCTAACTGAAAGTTAACTTACCTTCTTTCACAGCAGTCTTACAGTTTATGTTAGTAATGAAAAGTAAAAGACATTGATGTCTTTGAGAGTTTCAGACAACCAATTCGCTCAGATTAGAAGTAACCAACACTGACCTCACCTAATGTGTTCTGATCACTGAATTTCCTGCAGTATCATCAGTAAGACAATGGTCATTAGTCCTGCTGGTAACTGGCAGTGGGGCTACTGCTCTGTCACCACTTCCCAGCAATCTCACTGTGTAAGACACAGCAGTTCCCCTTTTCAGTTTAGGCAGCACATTCTGCCAACAGCAATAGCCCCAGAGGGCTGGGGGCAAGGACAACCTCAGGGTTCTTCCACATGAACAACTGGAAATCAGCAAAACTCTGAGACTGGAACACACTGTGACACTTCAGAGAAGTGCTGTGATATTTCAGTGACTATGGAGAGTCTTAGAAGGATGTTCATTATTCAATCAACAGACAGTAAATATTAGAAAAGCAAAGATTCTCTAACCTTGAGAAAGCAGAGTTAACAAACTGACAGAATAATAAGGATGAAAAGCAGAGTGGTGCAGAATGGAAAAAACAGTCCAAACTAGAAAAGAGACATAGAAAGGAAAGCAAACATACAAAAAAGATTAGTAGAGTTGCAAATAAAGCAATTACTTTTAAAAACAGAATGTAAAAATGAATTAGATACCAGTTACAGAAACTCAAAAGCAGTGCCACATTTTGAGTTTCAGGTGCAAATTTTTCATTCTGTTTAATAAAGTTGCAGAATTAGGTCAATGTTTGCACAACCAAGAAAAGGTAACCCACATCAGCCTTCATGATGTGTAAGTCCCACAAGAGTTTGGGATGCCCACTACCATTCCAATAACTACAACTTACACTGCTGAGGTGCAGTCTACTGCTGGATTAAGATAGATGGCAACTTATGACTATGAAGACACCTAAACCATCTGTGAAGTATAAAATGGAGGAGCATTCACTTTCAAAATTTTAAATATACAATTCTAAACTCTTAGTTCACATTGTTTCCAAACTTATTAGAAACCATCAATGTAAAAAAGGTAACTGAACACATTAGGAGACAAACATTGATTTTGTGCATGTCATTTCAGATCCAAACTGAAACTTCTTTAAATAGGCAGCAGCAGGATTATTCTTTCAAAAGAGAAAATGCTTTCTCAACATAAGATCTCTCTGCTTGGTTGGCAGGTGTAATAAATGACAGCTTCATTTTGAAACATGGATGGAAGTTTTTTGTCAATTCTTTGCACCTAAAACTTCTTTTCTTCCTGATATTATGATAAATTTAAAGGTATGTTGGTACTTGAGGTGCTTCTTGAGTAGCCTTTGAAATTAACATTATTTGTTTAAGATTTCATACCAAAAATGCCAAACACATCCTTACCTTCTGTAAACTGACACCCCTGTCTGAAGGTGGAATCATCTCTGGAGTCAGAGCCTGAGGTGGATCAATGCCCTTTGTTAACTTCTGATTAATTAAATAGAAAGCCAAGGCAAACTGCTCCTTTGAAAGCTTTCCACAGTCCTTGGTGTCACAGAGAGCCCTGCACAGAGATGAACGTGAAATAAACCAAATCCTCATTTCTGCAAGTACAGCCCTGTTTACTGGACCTGTTGTCAATGAAAAATGTGGAAATTGCTTGACTGTATCTCCTCTTCTAAAATAAAACAATACAGACATAAGGCATGGTACTGAAGAGGAAACATCACTTAAACACACACAATCACTTTCTGTTTTCATGTTGAGGCCCACAGCTCTGGTCTGGTGAAAGGCAGACATTAATAACACCTGAGTATCTCAGGTCCTCCTAAATTCAAGAACTTTCCAGAGCCAACACAAGTTTATCTACATTGTCCCACACTAGAGATTGTGTTAATCAAATCTTGGGGAAAAAAAAGCTTGTTCCTATGAGGGTGCCCTGCAATAGTTCATAGTAGGGAAAGCATTAAAAAAGCAGTGAGTGTAATGAATGCATTGCTGTGGTGAATGTAATGCTGTAATGAATGTATAGCTGCAAGGAAAAACAAGGATAAGATGGGACATAGATCCTGACAATTGCCCTTATCAGTATATGGGCAGCATCAGTGATAGACACACAGCAACACTTTGATTCCTAAATACATGGGGCAGCTGAATTGGAGTATTTATAAAAATCTGTGTTTGCCTCCTGCCCTAAGGCACAGAGCAAAGCATAAATCTGTTTCCCGCCATTTCTGTCCAAAAGCAGAAGCAGTAAGATGCCACTGAGTATACAAAGTCCGTGCTATTATACACAAAAAAATAACTCACTTTCCAAAAAGTCAACATAAAAAGAAGCTAAACAGCTGTCATGGAAAAAACCTACCAGATATGTGCAAGGAGAGCAGAAGGCAGTCCTGTCTTCAGGAATAGTTCTCTGGCTTCCACACCTGACACAAATCCATCCATGTCCTTGTCAGTCTTCACAAAGATCTCATCATACTTAATTTTGTCTGCAGGCGACACAACCCACTGAGGGGGGTGAGGGTGGAAGGGTTAAAAACCAAAACCACACTGCTAAGACAGAGGCAGTTTTGTTTCCAGCCCTACATTAGTCAATGATTACAGCACAGATTGAAGAAGTGATTCAAGTGCCTAATGCATGAACGAGCTTTATCCTCCAAAATAGACACAAGCAGAGATCCACAAGCAACTCCAGAAGCAAAGCATTTACATGAGTGAAGCACCAAGGCTGATTGAACAGCTCTGCCTCTTTGCCTCTGCAATAAAAGCATCTCCTGGAGCCCAGGTCTGCTCCCAGCATGGGGCTGAGCCCTCACCACTGTGCCCAGTCACAGTCCTGCTGACTCTCTGCCTCCAACAATTTTATTCCCCTTTACACAGCTGGAGAGCTTTAGCAGGGGGGACTGGAGAACTGCTCAAGCCCAGACTGTTAACAGTTGGCACATTCCAAATTGAGAAAATTTACCTCTGAACAAGGTAAGGATGGGAATTAGAGCCACTTCTGTTACTTCTGCAATGTTTCACAACACTCAGCTATTATAAAGACGTTTGGGTTTTCTGAGTGAAAATGTCCTCAAGTGCATGTGTAATGCTAATTAATTCCAGCACACAGGGACACTTCCCAACAGCCTCCTAAAATTCATCAACCAGTCAACAGGGCAAGAAGCAAACTAAAAACCTGTAACAAAACTCTATACAGACAGTCTCCAAAGAGCAGAAATCTTTAGTTAGGAACAGAAGCCTTCTAATTCCACGCAACTTTGGAACTATACCTGTGTTAGTGGGGGTTTGGCAGCTAAAATGCCTACAGGTGGCAAGGACTGATGAGACTCTTTGGTGGAAGCTGAAGATGGAATTAATGGCATTGCTCCTGGAACACTAAGAGGTTTTCTCTTGGATGGTGGCACCAAAGCTGCAGGCAAGGACATTGGCACTGGTTCTTTCTCCAAAGCACAGTACACCAAAAACATGGCCTGAACAAGAAAACAAAAGTGTAAGGATGTAAATATATAAGAAATAAATATATATCTATAAACTAAAGCATTAGTTAAGAAATAACTTTGTATCATTTTTTCATTGTTTCTCCTTCACAAGCCCCTCAACTAAACTGCAGCTTATTGCCTTCTACATGTCCCATTACTACTTTCATTTGAGATTCAATGCTTAGCAAAAGTTCAGAATTTTTTAGAACACTAAAGTGATTCTCCTAAATATTACCAAACTTGTACCATGATTGAAGAATTCTATTTGAGAGAAGACTTCAAACACTCAATTTTAATGTATCACTGTTTTTCCAGGAATTGCTGCACTCAACATCTATTACTTTGTTGTGGCCATCTCTTATTTACTACTTCTTACATTATTTCATCAGTCCTGGCATAAGGAGTGTTAAAATTCTAATTTGCTATGAACTTCAAAAGAATTTATATATAATTCCTTTAAAACTTTTCCTCAAGGGTACCTTGAGGCATTCAAGTTCTATAAATACTGAAGCAGTTCTTGCCAGTTAAGGTGTGAAACACTCAGTGTCTCATGGGACGGCAGATCTCAGGTCTAAGTTTTTAATGGCTCATTTAGCCCACAAAGAAAGTTACTGCTGTGTACTGAGAGACATTCAACACACTGACAGAAACATTAAACAGCACTAAAACTTGATTAAAGTCTCCAAATAAAGATAATAAATGACCCACACCGTCAAAAATTGATACACAATGCACCTATTTTAAACCCTGCCTGCCACGAGGCTTCCAGAATCCCAAGAGGCAGAAGGTACTCACAACTGCAAACTCCTCTCGATCCAACATTCCATCCCGGTCAATGTCACTCAGTTCCCACACCTGCCAATAAATGCAGAATATGGGGATGTTTGCCCGAACTGCAGCACTTTGCTATTCAAAACCTCATTAAAAACAAACATGAGAACAGCCTCCCTCCACCATATCCCAAGTTCTACTGAGATTAACGGCATTAGCTTTCAGTGAGCAACATAAATTCACATAAACCAGGCAAAAGCACAGATTCTTAAGCTGGAGACAGAGGCACCAAGTGTTAAAGGGCACACACAGCTGACACACTGGAGTAAGAGGTGATCCAAACAAATATCAAAATAAATTAAATTTCATTTTTCAGTTTAACAGTTGCACATGTGGGGCCACTCCATAATATGGCATTTAATAGTTAGGCTCATTACCACAGATCTTCAGTTTGAAAAACATGCATTGCTGAGTGCAGCACCATTATCTGTGAATTAACAATTAAGAAGAAAGATATTCTTACTCGTCCTAAGATATCCACTGGCAGTTTTGAGTTGAGGAGTACAGGTTTCACCTTATCCCCTGACAACAGTCCATTCACTGGATTTAGGCTGTCAAAAATAGCATCATACTTGGCTTTGTCTTCTGGCTGCAGGGGCAGAAGAAAAATGTTACTTATGCAAAGTCACACTCACAGTCTAAGAACCAGTAATTCCTTCAAAAACACTTCTTTTTCTTTCATAAACACATTGTAGTTCTTGTTGCTTATAAGAAAGTATGAAAAAAGATGTTATTTTTAAGTCAGCTAGAGACTCATCCAAAACCCACTGAGACTTCCTCTTCAATTATTTTCATGGCTTCAGGTAACTATTTTTTTTTATTACAAATTTCTAAACATGAAGAGATTTCCCAAGGGTCAAGTGTTCTTACAGTGTTCCTATCAAATTAGGTCTACTAGCCCAATTACAGATTTGACATGAATGATAACTATCACACACTATAAACTGTAGCTACCAGTAGCATTACATTTTTCCCAGAAAGACAAGTTTTCTTGCAAACAAGACAACAGTTCTTGGTAACAGCCTGATATTTAGTTTACCTTAACAGCCCATGGTAGATCACTTGATGCAGTTCCACTGAGTAGCAAAGGACTGCCAGTATCAGTCTAAGGAAAAACAGGGAAAAAAAAGAAAACATTAAGAGAGACATGATTCTGAATTTGCAAAACCACTCCCTCCCTTGAAAAGCTGCTTCTCAAAGCCAGAACTGCATTTTAGTCACTCACACCAAAGTTTAGAGTAAAAAAATTAAAAGGTTTCTTCCATTAAGGACAATACCAATAGAACAAATACAAATTTTTTTTCAAATTACACATAGTTTTATATTAAAATCCCCACTAGAACATGTAGCATGGTATTCCACGTGGCTTAATCTTCCCCTCCTGTAGGGCCCCATTGCTGTACAACTTCACCCTCTAAAGTGTTTGGTATTTATACCAAACCTTCCTAATTGCTCACTTAAAAGCAGTTCTAACTAATGAGTTCATATGTTGAATTAAAAGAGAAATCTTACAAATCGTGGTGGAGGAACAGGCAAGCTCAGACTATTCAGGGAAACATCCAATCCATTCTGTGCACACGCTACGAGTCGTAAAGCCACAAAAAATTCCTGAAGGAAAAAATGAAATTTGGAAGGGTTTATTTTATGAAAATACTAACATTTCAGAAGAATTAAGAGCTTTTCTAGTAATTCTGTATATAAAAGGGGTTGCAAATGGCTTCAAAGGGGGTCGGAAATTGAACAAAAGCAGCGGGCAGCAACTGCTGGATTCCTCCAGTGAGGCAAAGTTTGTAATTAATTTTCCAAGCATTTACTGACTTTCCAGCCAGTGCAGTCAGTTCTCAGCTCTCAGTTCCTCTATGACAGAACACTGAAAATTTGAAGTGCAATTATAGCTGTTTATCTTTGAGGAACTGAGCAGATTCCAAAGATGGTCGAGGAAAGGGCCGGAAAACAAAAAAATGAACCAAAAGAAGCCCCCCAAAATAGAATTGTTTGTTAGACATTACAACCTCCTCCTTCTCCTACCATGGGATGAAGCACAGGCGGTTATTTAAGGAATTATACTGAAAATCAAACAGCAACACACACAGCAGAGCTTGCTGGTGGCACCACTGCTGCAAGGCTGCCTCCACTCTGCTCACTGCCACAGTGTGGGAAGGACAGCTCCAAACACAATGTCCCCACGTCCAGCCCACCAAAATGAGACAAATAAGCGTTTTAAAGATTTTACCAGAATTTTAACTTCTGCATTGTTCCTCCACGATTAAGGGGGAAAAGTCACCTTCTTAGTAAATACAGTACATTAAACCTTAAATTACTTCTCAGAATATTGTACTGCATATCTACATAGCAGCCCATTTTATGACCTGAAGAGAAGCTGATGAAGGCACTTTAATTTATTGTGGCTTTCACTCAAGTGGGAATTACATAGCTAGTTCCAATTAGAAAAATCTGGGGGGAAAATCACTTAAAAAAACTGCTTCCCTGAAGCAGAAATCTGAACATTTATCTTGTTTCAAGGCTTGCTAATGGTTAGAGTAACCTCATACATCACATAAATAATCATACCTGTTTGTTCAGGATACCTTTGCCATCGGTATCAGCTAAGTCCCAAATCTAAAACATAAAAATAACAGACACAAAGTGTTCACAGCACTGTGAGGAAGTGGCAAGTTCTCACTCCATTTAACAATGCATTCTTGGAGGGAAGTGCAGGTATAAACTTTCATGCCAGCACTTACTTGTGAGGATGAATTTAAATAGTGGTTTCATTTCCACCACAAGTAACATACATGGTAGGACAAACAAGGATACTGAAGTTGGGAACTGCTGGACAGAACAACATTAGGGAAGATCATGTACCCTGCAGTACCACTAAGGATTTTAATTTACACAGGATACCAACTGAAGCAAGAGACAGGTTAATTAAATAATTGTCATTAAATACCTTTCCAAGTACCAAATCTGTCAATCCAGACTTTTTCAAGAAAACAGCTGCATCAGAAGCTAACACTCTTCCAGCATTAGTTGAATCAACCTGGGGGAGAAAAACACCTCAAATGACAAACTAGCTTTTGAATTGGTGCCTCTACACAGGCTGCCAAAAAGCCAGCAAAGAAGAATGCTCAAGCTGCAAGTCGCTTTGAGAACAATCTTCAGGCTTTTTGTAAAAAAGAAAAACTACTTGGTGATGCAAAGACAAGGGAAATAGAGGAAGAGCTGTGAGGTTTTGAGAACCTAAAGCAAAAGGATGCTTAGAAAGGGCACAGTATGGAAAACAGGACTTAAGGATATCTTCAGTCAATACAAACTGTCAGCTTTAATACATCACACAGGGAGCTTGAAGATGATGGTGCACTGCACCATTTACAGTCTCACAGATTTGTGTTTAAACAAAGACTATATTCAATATTGTGTCTGGACTGTAAGACCAACAGTCCAAGTTGGCAGGTGCAGCTCTCACAAGGTGCTCAAAGCAAACAGCTTCCAAAGAGGGGATTAGACCTGGCTGGGGAAAGCCTGGAGAATTTCTCACTTGGGAAGAATGCTGCAGCAGATCAAAGGGGGCTGTAGACACTTCTGAAAGGCACCAAAACACTCCAAAAGCAATCCCCAAAACGTCATTTAATGCGAAAGTGAAAACACTTTGTTTTCAACATAAGCAGTATGATTTTAATCAGGAGGGGTTTTTTCCTCTCATTGAGGATTCCCTGGTAAGGGAAATAAAATTACAATCTCTACAGCCTTGTAGTTAGACTACTCCTCAGATTTTTAAAATACTTAATTCAGTCTGTATGGGAGAGCTGTTCATCTTAAAGGCAGAAAGTTGCCAAGACACTGCATCAAATCTCCCCTCAAGTGGTGGAGCTGACCTTGCACGTAAGCACAGTAATCTTGGCATCCAACCAGAAAACCTCCAGCCTAGGACTTCTCTGTCAGGAAATCCACAAAACACCACAGTATCAGCTGTGTTTACTCTTTATTTCCCTACCTCCAACCCAGAGGAAGGTGACTTTAGGGGATTTAAGCAGGATTCTGATTTAACTCAATATGGATATAGTTTCTATTTGTACAACTATTTACCTGAACTTTAGTAATTGTTTTTTTAAGGGCTGATTTCAATTTCTTTACAAATTATTGAGTCTTGAATGTTGGATGGGGGTACTTATATTTGAATATTGTGCTGAGATGATGGCTGGTGTTTGTCAGTTATACACCAGCTTAGCAGAGTCTTTCTCCTGAAGCGCACAAAGCAGTTTTCAGAGCTTTATCAGCCAACAACTCCCTTGTTGCAGCCTGTCTTTTGTAGGGCCAGAAATTACTAAAAGTTACAAACATCCATCTGATGTCATTAGGCCACAAGGTTTACAGTGAGAAGAACTTCAGCTCAGGATTCGTGGAGGGTTCAGCAGCAGCTCAGGCACTCTGCTTTCCTGCTACACTGCACCACGGGATTGAGCCATTTCCTACTGCTTTATGACATGTATTTAAATTTATCTTTTAACCTCACCCTATTTTGAGAGTCAGTCCAGAAAAGGTTAAACAGAAAAATAATTATTTGAGAGAAAAGTGTTCCTACTGAAAGGCTGAGATTCCAATCTCATTCTAAGTACAAAGCTCAGGATTTACACCCATTGCACAGCATGTTAGGCCAGATGAATTACTTCAAGTTTGGGATAGAGTTGGAATTGTACTTGGCATCAGAGCTACTGCAGGTGATGAATTTATTCTCACGTTGCATGGAATGCTCTGAAAGGCTTCTGGTACATATTGAAGTGGGAAATGTCTTTCAAACACTTCTATTCTGGAAGTTGACATCTCCTTATCTGAGGAAGGGAAGGCAAAAGTGCTCTAGTGCAACTGAAAGTCCTCACAGTATGTTTGAAAGCTACTCTTTAAGGTAAATGCTCACAGAAAAGAGTTCAGCTGAGCAAATCAGAAAATTAATCCTCTGGAAAACAAATCCATTGGCACAACTTCACTAACAGTAACCTCATATTTAAGGAATCCCCATTCCTGTACACTACTGAGACTGCTGGACAACAAACAGTGCTCCAGTTTCAACAGAGTATCTATCCCAACAAGTGCAAGAGGGTAAGTGGCTTAGGAATCAATACCACATTTGGGCTTCAATTCAGTTTCTTCATCCAACTTTTTGCTTCACACTTCAGTGGTTAAACAACTGCAGCAGGAGGAAGAGACAGGCCCACAGCAAAGGTGGTACATGATGGTGAGTCAGAAACACCGACTAGGAAACCTGCTGTGCAAACCAATTAGTGCCTTGCCTTTTCTTGTGCCCTTGATAATGATATGGGATTCTCCTAAGGCTTTTAATCCAATGCCTAGAGATAAACACACAGTGGATTTGTCCATCAGACTGAAGGAAAACTTTGTGAGGGTGATACCATCTCCCTCAGCCACCAGGAGCCACCCGAACTTGGACTGAGGTAAACTCTCTCTGCTTAGCAATTTCAAATCTGTGCTCTCCTGTCATGGAGAAAAACCCTTATTAAAGTACAATGGAAAGCTCAGACCCTTCAGGCATCACAGGCTTTAACTGCTGCACTTAGTAATGGGACTGATCCTCTCAGCACAATCCCAAAATAGAGCATGGATGGAAATCATGGTCTTGCCCAGCAGATAAGCTTACACCCTGATGTTGATACCCAAAAGAAGTTCCTAAGTAAAGAGGTCATACACACTATATTCTGCCTTAAGACAAACAAACAGGAACATTACCAGCTGCACAAAATAAAACCTTCCTATAAGGTTGGTTTCTTACAGGGTTCACCAATTACTCATCAGATCTCTTAAAAAAGAAATCTATTTGTAATTGTTTTATTCTGTCATGTAGTTTACATTTCCTTGAAAGTTTTTATATTATATTTGTACAAAATACATTATGTACATGATAAAAAATACTGCTATGATTAAGCAGGTAAAACAGCTGGTTTTTAAAAAATGCTGTATTTATAAGAATTATATATCTTAGTACTGTTGGGCCAAAATATAAGAGACATATGATAAATAAAATTTATATTATATTTTATTAATACACACTTTTTATTTTTGTATTATGAAGTCAAAATATTTGTATCTCTTGAGTGAAGCTGCAAGAAGTACAGGCATTCTTTTTGCATTCAGTGGCCTTCCATCCAATTCCACTCCTTACAACATCCTGGAAGCACCTCTGGGGATACTCTGAGACTGATGCAAGTCTCACATGATGCTGCATTACAAACATGGGAAATTCAGCTTCACTTGTAAAAAGGAACAAAGAACGTATCAATACAGCACCTTTTAACAACTTACTCCATTCCAAGAGCTCACAGTCTGTTAGAACTGTAAAGTGATGTATGTCACAATACCTGACAGTTCCCTGGCAAATTGAGTAAGTCATCTTACAACCAATATTAAATTCATACCAAAATAGCTCAGACCTAACTTGGTTACTATAAAATTACATTTTAAAGCAGAATAATTTTCCTCGAACTTCTATTGTTCACACACTGTGGGTCATGCTGAGTCCACAGCAAAAGAATATCAATTCTTTACAATCAGAAGGAGGTTTGTTCTCTCGACAAGAACACACATACCTGTCGATAGAATTTCTCATACACAGGATTTGCACTCGATAGCTGTAAAAGAGATGAGAGAGAAAATTAACCCTTAAGATCCACATTTCACTTCCCCTCTCCCTGGACAAATAAAGATACAAACCACTTTCTACTGGTTTTCAAGGACACATTAAGGTTTTGTATAATTCTATTTATTCTATAAAATAGTGAGGACTATGACAGCTCCTCATGCTGTAACTTTTAGAGGCCTGACTCCTTGTTTTGCAGCCAGTGACACCAGCCCAGCTCAGATTACCATCACCAGGTCACCAGGTGAGCTCTGTGAAACAGGAACTCCTGTGCAACATCGGCCACAGGCAAGAGCAGAAACCTGAACCGACTCAGGCTAGGAAGTGCTCTCTAATATTAGAGTACCATAATTTTTATTTTGCTCTCCACTGCATCATTCTTTAGAATTCAGTGTCATATGCAACCAGTCTGTAAAATTTTCAGTTATCCAAATTAAACTCTGGATTCACAACTAAATCCACAGCCACAGGACCACATTAAAAGAGAGCAATATTTTAACTTGGGTTTTTGTAATTGGAATCCTTGGCAGAGACAATTTATGCCTTAATTCCACTGCCATCCACCACACTGAATTCAGTGCTCACCCAAACTGAAGTGGACAAGCATAAAACAGCTTCTTTGGAAAAGCCTCTTTCTTGATCAATTTATTTTTAAATCATTCTTAGAAACTCTAAAAAAAGGCCTCAAACAATACAGACAAACCCTATCTGGCCTATATCAAATATCCTTATCCAGGGGACACCCAAGAAATGAAGTGTTAGGGTTATCTCTCTCCCCAACATAAAAACAGGCACAAAGTCAGACACCATTTTCATGAAATGCATGTTGCTTAAACCACCGATGCATGACTGGGTGCATTTATGCAGAGGACAACCCTGGAATTACCACAATGTGTTGTCCTGACAAACCCTGTGGGAACAACTGAGC
Source organism: Sakesphorus luctuosus (assembly GCA_013396695.1). Taxonomy (NCBI): domain Eukaryota; kingdom Metazoa; phylum Chordata; class Aves; order Passeriformes; family Thamnophilidae; genus Sakesphorus; species Sakesphorus luctuosus. Next base: position 112,808 of record VWZD01007551.1, on the reverse strand, counting down.
CCAATACAAAGTAATTACACAATACACACTAAAAAAGCCCAAACCACATAACTTCAAATACCACCCAAAACCAGAGTTCTCCCTTTTAAAAGGAATATGATCTTGAACTCCCCTGGTTTCACAGGCCTTTGTACAAACTGAATCAAACAAAGTAGGTTCTTTGGATTTAAAACTCAGAAGTTTGAATGGAAATATGGTAACCAATAGTACTGTAGATGTTGTCAACCATATTGTTGCAAAAAACACCTTACTACAGTCTGGATAAACGGTGACAGCTTAAATAAAACCCCACACATTTTCCTACAGCAACAGCTAACGCAGTTACTCTTTGGGGCAAGTACCTAAAGGTTCAGAGGTGTTCAAAGATTATTAAGAGAGGAAGGTTGGTAGAAATCAGAAGTGTAATGCAATCCTATTCAACTACAGAATGTGTGCAGGATCACCAGAATGTCCTGAAAGACAAACTATAGAGGACAGCCAGAAATAACAGGAGAACTTCCACTTGGGCCTTGGTATCTGCTTATTCAGCAAGTACACTGCTTCAGGGACAGTCAGTTTCTGATCTTCCAGTTGGGTTTTGGGGCTATTTTTTGTTTGCTTTTTGGGTTTACCTTTGGAGGGGGGGACCTGGGGTTGGGATTACAAGGACACACAACTGGTGAGGTCTTATTTGTTTCATTGAGATGGCTGGGAAATACCTCTCGCAGAGGCAGACAAGAAAAATGACATATGCTGGGAAACCATCATTGGTATTCACTGCAGTACCTCCAGTTTTACAGCTTAACCTTGCTGTGACTTTGCTCTGGTACCCAAAGACTTTTATTATTTCAGCCAACAACTAAGCATGCATTTACACATCCCTTAAAATAGCCTGATCAAATACATTAAAGTTTTGACAGCTCCCAGACTACCATAACACCAAGTCAGCAAACAACTTTCCATCACTTTCCAGCACTCCAAAGCATGCTGTATTTTCTTGCTTAAACCTCATGTGCTGCACTTCCCAGCTAAGCTGCACTTTGCACAGCAACCTAGAGGGGCAGTTCCCCCAAACATTCGGGTACTTGACTAAGTATTATCCATTAGAGTGTAAAAGTCTAGGCACAGAACAGAATCAAAGCTCTGAGCAGTAAACTAGAACAGAGCTGGCCAGAGCATACACTGGAACCATCAATTCTTGTGCATCATCCCCCTTGCCCAATATCACCCTTTGTTCAGCCAAATGTTTCACTATCACAGCCAAACTGATCACTGTCACTCTTGGACAGGAAACACTGTGCTGAAGTCCTGCAATGAAAACACTAAGTGCAAAATACTCTTTTTCATTCAGTACTTAAGAGTAGAAGCCAATAATTCTTATTTATTTCATTAGTGTTTATTTCATTAATGTAATATTAATTTTAACATCAATATCACAACAGTCAATGAACGTTCCTGCAATGCCAAACAGAGTAATAGTAGTAAAAAAGTTTCCCAGACTATTTTATTAGTAACAGACTTGGTTTTCCTTCTAAGTACACCCCACAATATACCAACAGAGGCACAATAACCTAAGATACTCTTCTGGTATAAGAATAAAAATATTGTTCAACACCTTTCCAAGTGTTGCTGCAGAATTTACCTGGGAAAATTCTTTTTATGGGGTTTGTAACAGCCCATTGCAGAGTAAATTCAAGTTGTTTTAAATGCAAAAAGGAGGGAGGGAGAAAAGGTCAGATTCCACAGAGTACAAAAATAGAAAGACATTATTATGACTCCGTTTCAAAGCTGATCACCTCATAAGAGTAACGTGTGTTCTAGTAATGACAACCTTTGATACAAATCTATGAACTTTAGAATGCTAACCTAGGAAATAAAAAACACCTTCAGGGACACCTGTGTCTTTCATCTTCTGATGTCAATCAAGCCTTATAACCCCATGTTTTCATCCCTCTGGCACACTTGTATTTAGTTGTAATAAGATACTATTACCAGTCTGTCGCCCCATCAAGCCACAACCTTCCTTCCGCAGAGAGGTTTAAAAACAAACAAATAACACTTGTATATTGAGAAAAAAACAACTTTCCCTTCCAACCGCAATGAGATAGAAGGGGAGAAACAAGCTGCTCTATCTTGATCAAAATCCAAAATACTGTACTCTATGGTGATGCAAAGCCTTAAGACTCATGTTAAGAGTCTCCAGGACAAAGGACACGTCGGGCCATAAATATTCTTCACGTAGTCAGCCAGCCAAAAACCAGGAAAGTTTAAGGCAAGGTGGTTTTCTCACAATGCAGTTTCCAATTTCATGGCATAAAGCTTTCTGCCACCTTCAATAATATAACCAAGAACATCTCCTACAGCAATAACAAAGGTGAAGACAAGAAAATATTTACTGTAACTTTATATACAAATATTCCCAAGCACTTCAAAATGCAGCACTTTCCTTCCCACTGAACAGCTGAACGCACAAGGCCTGCTGTCTTATCTCTGCAGAGATGTCTGTCACTGCATAATTAGAAATGGTTTCATTTAATTTTCAAATTGCTTCGGAAGATCTCCACCATCTTCTAATCGGCACTGAACAAAGCCTGTATAACATGAAAGAGTAGCTCCACTGCCTTTCCAGATGCAGCCACACTTCAGCATGGTGGATGCAATGCTAACCAGAAAAAATGAGGTTCTATCTGCCTCAGGAGCAGTCAGCCTCCTCTGTGTGCAGGTTTAAACACACACAGGCAAACTCAAAATTCTTCCTTTCATGGAGGACAGAAAGAGGAACAGCAGGATCCTCATTCCACTAAAAAGAATAAGCTAAGATCTTAATTTGATCATTTTGTTGATTCCTTAAAAAAAAATTAAAATGAGGAGTTTGCCAGAGACCTCAAAATCTCTGGCTCTACATTATACATAACATGCACATTACTATGAAGGTATCATTCATACTGCAAGTATTTAGATCCTGTGTATTCCAGTAATAAGACATTAATCCTGGCAATGTGTGCATGAGACAGGAATCCACCCAGCTCAGCTCCAGCTCTAATACCCCACATTTCCCTTCAGCAGCACAGCACAACATTCTGGCCTCTGCAACACAGCACTCAAGTTTAAAATGAGACCCGCAGCTAATTAGGATACAAATTGATATTACATGATTTTGTCTTGTCTGCCAAAGCAGCTCATAATGACTTTAAGACAACCATCACATTTTTCACAAGAAGCATTTCATGACATCAGAAAGACAAACACAAAAAGTTATCTTCCTGTTCTCCCTACATATTTCTTTACAATCCTTCCCTAAACTGTGAGTTTCCCCCTCAAACACACATAGGCAGTTTTTCAGAATAAACCACAAGTTCAATTTTCAAGAGCAACAAGAAGTTTTTGAATGTCTGTATTAGATCACCTTTCAACAACCATCTCTTCCCCACTCTGAACATGCATTTTCTGCATCTTCAGTTTTCTGTTCTTCCTCCTTAAATTCTCCACATGAAATAGGCCAGAGAAGCAACCATTCTTGGAAGGTCAAAAAATACAGCTCTTTATATTGTCTCCAGCTTAATTTGAGCTTTCCAGCAACAAATGACAGTCTGTGAGACAGGACAGTTCCTTCTCATTGCTGGTGCTCACTTGTTTCCAAACTCAAGGCAACCACAACAAAACATTCACGTGGTGCAAGTTCCACATTAAATTCACAGTCATGCTCGGCCCATTACAGTCACTGAGCAAACACAAGTGGCAACAAGATGTTGCAAAATGGGTTCAAACTGGGAAGATAAAAAAAGACACTTCAGGTTACTATTAAATTGGAGAGAGGAGGAGCAGATAATCATCTTCAGTTTGCAACCCTGGCTCAAGCATACTTGATGTAATAAATTTCACTACAGCTACACAGTCCTGAAGTATTTTTACAAATCAGCCAACAGAATACAATTAGCACCAAAAAGTTTCAAATCAGTGAAATTACAGCTTTGCTATTCAAATAAAGGACGTGCAGCCCTCTCAGCCACTGCAGCTGCAAAGTCATCTGAAAGTACCCTCATCTCATTTGGAAATACCCAACGCCCCAGCTGGGCTAAAGCACTGTCAAAGCCACCACAGGAAAGGGAACAGAAAGCTGGGCATAACTGTGAGCCTGAGTGCAGGTTAATGTTGCTCTTACTCTCTGTCTGTGATGCACAGCAGAATGTACTGATCTGCACACTGGTATTGCTGGTGCAGCCACCACTGTGCTCCCCACCCCACGCTGCCCTTTTCACTTCCTCATGCTCATCCCAACACATTCAGGACACTTCATCATTTGTTAGGACTTTTCATAGCTCTAAAATTTCACTAGTTAGAACCTACGTTGAAAAAAATATCATCTTCAGGCTTGCTTGACTTTCTAAGATGATTCTTATGCAATGCAAGAAGAAAAAACAAACAAACCAAAAAAAGAAATCCCTACACAAATTGTCAACACACAGAAATAGCTCCCTCAGTTTAACCACTCATGTAAGCTGCAGCCACAATGGTTTTAAGGGTACTGCCGATTTTTCTGCTTCTGTCAACATTCACATTTGTATTTAGTCCCCCTTCCATGTGACCAAAAAAGTAAATAAATTCTACAATGAAAGGATTAAACAGCCTGTAAGCAATGAAGTCTTGCTGTAGAACACACCAGAGCAGACACTGCTCCTGTCCCCAATACACGAACCAGAACAGCACATGCCTTTAGATCAGCAGAACGAAGGCTGCTGGGCTGTGAAAACTTCTGTCCTTTTCAGCCAGCAGATGTTTAAAGTTTTTTCTTTTGCTTGAAGACTGTTGAAAAAGAGACTCAGACAAGGCTAACTTTGCAATTTTAACACTAAAGAAAGCTCTCAAAAAATGTACTATACTTCATAACTCTACCTTTAGACCCTTCGAGACACATTTTCTTCACATATTTGAAGTTCACCTTTTCACTGAACTATCCTCCTTTCCTTCTTTGAAATGGTTGATAATATTCTCCAAAGTCAACTATGTAAGTGAGTAACTGCAAACTGAGCAGCCTTGCTGCCAACTTCCATGTCCTTAAGCAAGTCATGCTTATTTACCAGCTTTCCTTCCTGTAAATGTCACAACTGATTATCAGATTGAAGCATCTCAAGCCAGGAGGGTGCAGGAACGGGACTGCCTCAGGCTTATGTCAGGTAGGAGGGAAAACTTCTCATGTCACTGCTAAATGAAACTAAAAAGTATCAAAAAGTGCAGTTCATTAGCTATCGCAGCTCTAGGGAGTAACACATAGACCTAACGGTATAGAATAACCCGTGTGAAGCGATTCTATTACCATGGGGAAAAACCGCAATCAACAAAGATTGAGGTGATGTGAGCTCAGCTAAGCACGAAACGGTGCCAAGAGTCTCCAAGTTTTAGGGCCACCACCTGCAAAGCTCTTCACCGTGAGACCCCGTCCGGGCGGGACGTGCCCCGCACCGCGGCGCCCACCGCAAAACGCCTCCCACGGAGCATCTCCGGCGACGCGTTTCTGTCACAAGAGAGAACTGGGCTCTCCATCGCAGGCTGAGCTGCCCGCAGAGCCCCCGGTGCCGGTGTGCGGGGCGAGCAGCGCGGGGCTGCGCCGGGCACGGGCATTTCAGCCCGGCATTACTGCCCTGCAGCCCCTCCGCTTTGGGCACGGGCATTTCAGCCCGGCATTACTGCCCTGCAGCCCCTCCGCTTTGGGCACGGGCATTTCAGCCCGGCACTGCCGCCCTGCAGCCCCTCCGCTTTGGGCACGGGCACCTCAGCCCGGCGTTACTGCCCTGCAGCCCCTCTGCTTTGGGGCACGGGCACCTCAGCCCAGCAGTGCCGCCCTGCAGCTCCTCCGCCCTGGGGCTGCACGGGACGGGCTGGCGGAGCCTCAGCGCCGCGTCCTGCACAGACAAAAGACGGAGCGCGACCGCCGCGGGCGCAGCTCGGCGCTCCGCCCGCCCTGGGCCGCTCCCCGCCCGCGTCCCCCCAGCCCGGGCACGGGCACCTGCGGCGGGGCTGCGCGGCGGGGCTGCACCTCGGAGCTTCCCGCCCGCCGCCCCTCGCTCGCGTTCTCCCTGCCCTCCTTCCCTCCCCTCTCTCTCCCACACGCGGACACACCCCCGGCCCGCGCCACCTGACAGCGGCGGGGCAGCGCTGCGGGGCGGCGGCGGCCGCACAAAGGCCGGGCCCCGGGGGTCAGCCCGCGGTACCTGTGCCAGGGAGAGGCGCGCGGCCATGCTGGTCCATGCCCCGGCCGGGCCGCAGGAAGGACGCGCCGCGGCCCCGCCACTCGCCGCACAACTTCGGCAACTTCCCCAGCCGGCCCCGGGCAAATCCCGGCACCGGATCCCCGCCCGCCCGGCGGCCGGAGCCGGAGCCGCCCCCGCCGCCTCACGGCAGCGCGGCCGCCAGCAAACCCGGGCGCGGAGCGGCGGAGCCGGAGCCTGCTCGAGGCAGCTGCAGCGAAAACCCGGAGCCGGAGCGCTCGGCCTGGTACGGTGGCCNCGGAGCATCTCCGGCGACGCGTTTCTGTCACAAGAGAGAACTGGGCTCTCCATCGCAGGCTGAGCTGCCCGCAGAGCCCCCGGTGCCGGTGTGCGGGGCGAGCAGCGCGGGGCTGCGCCGGGCACGGGCATTTCAGCCCGGCATTACTGCCCTGCAGCCCCTCCGCTTTGGGCACGGGCATTTCAGCCCGGCACTGCCGCCCTGCAGCCCCTCCGCTTTGGGCACGGGCACCTCAGCCCGGCGTTACTGCCCTGCAGCCCCTCTGCTTTGGGGCACGGGCACCTCAGCCCAGCAGTGCCGCCCTGCAGCTCCTCCGCCCTGGGGCTGCACGGGACGGGCTGGCGGAGCCTCAGCGCCGCGTCCTGCACAGACAAAAGACGGAGCGCGACCGCCGCGGGCGCAGCTCGGCGCTCCGCCCGCCCTGGGCCGCTCCCCGCCCGCGTCCCCCCAGCCCGGGCACGGGCACCTGCGGCGGGGCTGCGCGGCGGGGCTGCACCTCGGAGCTTCCCGCCCGCCGCCCCTCGCNGATCCCCGCCCGCCCGGCGGCCGGAGCCGGAGCCGCCCCCGCCGCCTCACGGCAGCGCGGCCGCCAGCAAACCCGGGCGCGGAGCGGCGGAGCCGGAGCCTGCTCGAGGCAGCTGCAGCGAAAACCCGGAGCCGGAGCGCTCGGCCTGGTACGGTGGCCAACATGGCCGCTCCTGCCCTTGCCTTACCTTCCCTGCTGGCACTGCTTCTGCTGGAGAGGTTTCGAGCATGTTGAGCGCTTACAGTGCTCCACTCTACTCACCACACAGGTGGGGGAAGTCCCAAAACAGGAGGTGCACCAGGTCTGGGCTTGGTTGCAACAGGTTTGGGCACAGGGCCCAGCAGGAAGCGGCGCGTGAGTCCAGCAGGATGTCCTGACCCGACGCATCCTCTCCTGGCTCTGCAGCAGCGAGGAGCAGCCCTGGGCTCAGCCTCCTGCCTACTCCACTCATCAGAAATTAGATGCCTGCCTAGGCAACTCTTGGTTGTACACATTCTTCTCCTGTCCTGTCTGGGATGGGGAAACCAGAAGAAAGGGTTGAGCTATCCTTATGACAGGAGAAGCTGTGAGACAACATAGGCAGCGAGAGGACAAGGAGCAAGCTGGAGTGGGGAGCAGACTGCACCATGTTCTCCAAAGCTGTGAAAAACGATTGCACAGGGACTGGCTGAAAGCAATACTCGTGTCACCATTTATTCCCCTGCTCCTCCTGTACCTGCTCACTCCCACCCCCTGGATATTTCAGCTCCTACTCTGAGCTCTGCCTACCACAGCACACATCAGTCACTGAGGGCGGAGGGAAAATGTTCCTATTTTTATACTTTACCGTGAGATGGATTAGGCACAAATTTAAACTTGAAATACACATTGGGACTAGTAAGAGGAAATCACCTGAAGTCATACTTGATTATTGGAAAGGTTTCCCAATATACTTTGTTTTCTTTCTCTCATCTTAATTCTCTACCACTGCATTTTTTTTGTCCTCCTCAGCTCAGTTGCAGGCTCATGCCCCACCTCTGCATCCCGTCATTCCTCAGCTGGCAGTCATCCTGAGCTCATCATCTGTCATGAAACAAGTGGAATCCTTCCTTCCCACCTATTCCCTAATAAAGGCTTTATAAAAGATCTGCTTTACCGATCTGCTACTCAGTCATTTTTTCAACAAGAAAAAGATATAAAGGGGAAGAATAAAAAGCAAACAGAATAGACATAAAAATATTCACACCATTCACATACTCACTGTCACACCTCTACTTCACATAACACTTATCCTCTCCTAAGTAAAATCCCTAGAAAATAGCAGTCTCTTAGATTTCCAGGTTGGTTTTTTTCTTCTTTGATTAAAATTGGAATATTATCCCACACTAATTAATACCTGGAAATTAAACTGGAAGATTGTAAAACTACAGCTGTGTGTCCTGGGAGCAGCAGTATTTGAGGCCGTTCGTATTTGGGAGGGGGCCCCTTGGTAGGGATCTGGAGGTCCTGGGTTTCTATCAGCTGCCATGATCTCATGTGGGTGCCCTTTGCTCCATCAGTTGTTTTCTCAGTCTCTCAATCTCCTTTCCTGGATGAGGAGAAGGGCTACAGCTTGGCAGGGACTGGTGGCCTCTCAGGAGAGAGGTTACACCCAGGCTGATGTGTTCATACTACTAATAGAAGGAAAATGCAAAACAGGGACTTGAGACCTGCTCTGGAGTTAGAGGCTTGATGTCAAGAGCTGCTGTGAGCAGGATTTTGTGGGCAGGCTATGTGGCTCAGCAGATGTGCTCTTGCAGCTGTTCCCTTTCCCTCTGCTGTTTCCCATCTGGTCCAGGCCAGACTCTCAGCTGCAGCGAAGCTCTGGAGAAAGAGTGTTGAGTCAAGGAGGGACTTGTACAGGCACTCACTTCTCCCAGCAGGGCAACTTCACCCAGAGCAGGATGAAATGTCCCAAGTGCCCCTCAAGCAGATCATTGGTCCAGGAGGTGGATCTGCTCTGTCCATATGATCACTCCCGAGGGCTGACCTTCCTGGAGCCTCTGGGTTACAAAATACCCACAACAAAAAAAGCCACCATTTTGTCCCTCAAACTGTGAACTGTGAGGCAGTTCACCACTCTGGAGAGCCCTTCCATACTGCTGCTGAGCTCTCCTAGGCAGCAGCAGCAGTTATACTCGCAGCTTAGGAACCAGCAGACAGTGCCAGGTACGTGGTTACACACCTCAACCCTGGCCGTGCCCACAGCACAGTTGGCTCCTCTGAGGGACAGGTGGACTTTCAATCATTATACATGACCACTTTGTCCACAGTCAGAGGGCAAGAATCACTCATGGTAACCACTGTGGCCTCTGCAAATTAAAATAATAATGAGTCTCATACAATCAACACTGAATTAGTGCAGCCACGTAGATCTCTGCTGTTGCTGATCATTCTGTACATCTCGCACACAAATTGTCCTGGATGCATCCAAGCACATGAGTTAAAACAACCAGCTCAGAGCCTCAAATACCTCTGTAACAACTACAACAGCACTTGTCAGCCTCTTGATGATAGATGATTGTACTGCAGGTTTGTATGTGAATCCAGAATGACAGCTCCCAGAAGGAAACAGTTCTCTGCTTCTAAGCTGGAGTTGAAATGTCATCACCTGACACTGGGTCATAAAACTGGACTTCATACTTATTTTCTGTTAAGAGAAAAATTAATGCTGCTAAAATTTACCCAGAACTGTTGGCAGGTTTGCAAAACAAAGCCCTCCAACTGCCTTTCTGGTTTAGCCATGAGCAGCTCACAAGGGCTTGGCTAAGGCAGAAGATCTCCTTGAACTCTGGAACTGGGGGACTTTCTCAACATACCTCTCCTCTCATTTGCTCCTCAGTGGAAATTCCATTTTTTTGTCTCTTCCCATCAGTCTTGATCTTTTGCAATATCTTCTGCACCAAGAATTGCATAAGGAGTGGTAGGATTCTGTGCTGGGTTTTTGGGAAAGCTTGTTAATTACCTAAGAAAGTCAAAAGGTCAATGAAGTGTGAGAACTTGAACTGACAGTTTCATTTTACATCTTTTCACATTCAACATGAATTCCCTAGCAGGAAATGTGTTTATCTGTAATTTGCTCTGCAATAACTGCTATATGTTATTTTGTCATAAGATCCTCTATTACAGGACACTGGATATCAAAAGGACATGAAGAACAGTACTAGCAGGCTAATATCTGTAAGTATAGTAGGACTTTTTATGATTCTAAGTACTGACATTTTGACAAATGGGTATCAGATCTCAACATTCCTTACTGTTTCTTTAACAGTACAATGCACAGGGTTAGTCTGCACTGGACAGACAAGTGACTACTAACAAATCAAGCCCAACCAAATGGCTAGTGAAGGCTGGGCCTTGCAGCAGTGCAGCGAGCACACCAGCAGCATAACTGTTTTGGTGCAAATTCCCACTGTAAAACACTGTGTAAGAGTATAAACCAATTTGTTCTGGTACAGTTGACTTGAATTTGAAACCTATGCTGTGGCAAGACAGTGTAGAAAGACCTCACACTAGTCAGAGTCAGACACTAATGACCTCTGTGCTTTTTAAATCTCTTATGATTACCAAGTATGTTTGTTAGTAAAGCAAACATACCTAAAAGCATTTTAACCACATCCACTGGTTTCCCTGGAAATAATATCTTAAGTGTCCATCCCTTCCTTTCTTATAGCCTTGTTTATCCTATGGATGAGCACACAGAAAGCCCAAAACATCACACAGGCATTTAGTATGACTTGTTCTGCTCGTTCTAGGAAAAGTGTTGCTGCAACCCATGAGCACTCAGGAGGCTGAGCGGAGTGACTCACTCCTGCCTCCTGCATACCTGAGCAGGAAATGATGTATCCAGCCCTCTGGAATTCCAGGGCAAAGCAGATTAGTAGCTCCAGTACTGCATATACAGAATCAGGGATCTAAAGGTCAGAAGGATTAAAGCATTCTGAGTTTTTCAGAACAAAAGGAACCATGTGCATGAACACACAAAATCCTGGCCGAGAGCCACTGTTCTATGACTGAAGAACACCATGCAAGGGAACCTGCTCAGGAGTAAACAGAGACTGTCTTACAAAACTTTGATGACCTTTGGACTGAAGGTACCTTTTATCAGAAATCTCAGGGTACTTTCCAGGAGTAGTGGCACAAGTTGGGTTAGGAAGTCTCAACTGCAGGTGTGGCTTTAACCAGAACTACACCCCAGGATATGCTTTATGTGCTCTTTACATTTTATACAGCTTCAAGTTTTCCAGACAGAGGGTTGCAGATAGACAGGTATGTTTTAAGGCCACAAGAGAACATTACAGTCCTATGGCCTGACTCTCTCTTTTCCATACAGATCTGTTAACTTACGAGGGGTTTTTTTGCATAAAACTTGTAATGTGTGAGTCCTACATTGTGTCTTCTAGGAGGATGTTTACTTACTAGAGTATGTGCAGTGAACATTAGGAAAACTGAGTAGGAATAATCTGCCCATTCCTCTTGTGCTGTGCTCTTAGTGTCTTAAGGTGGTTTGCACACCTGCAGTTTTAGCTGCCTTGAAAGTGTTTCAAAGTGGGTTGTGGGATGATAAAATTTATATAAAACTGTAGCAGTATTAAAGAAACATATTAAGGTAACTGCATATTTCTTAATTTCTGAAGTGTTTTTAATTCAGATGTTCAGAAATACTTGAATATACCTGAATTTAACTTCTTCATCTGGCAGAAACCAAGTAAAGTATGGAATAATTGTACCTCTTTGTTTTTGTAAAATAATGTAATTCATACTACAAATATTCAAAATCCTAAAGGCTAAAATTATTTTTGAACCATAATAATCACAACAAACAATCTTGAAATTTCATTGGAATATTACAGTTGAAAATAACCTGACTAGGGCTTGAGTGCATCTCTTCAGAACAATTACATTTGATGGAAGAGATGGCAAATCTAAAATGCAGCAGTACAGACTCATCCATGACATTTTAAAACACACACAATTCATCTTTTCAATAAGACTGCAAGAATATTTTCTCAAATTAATTTATATGAGCCAATTTTATGCTGCAAAAGAATAAAAGAAGATGTTGCTATATTCAAGAGGTCAGCTTGACCTCAATATAATTAGCTGGACAACAGACAGCAGAGTGACATTTTTAATTCAAGACTATATTTGAAACCCAGAAAAATCTTCAATAGGCATTAATTAGATATGATGTCCAGCTAATGTAGCAGTTGGAGATTTCACTGTTCCTTGAACAGCTTAATACATGTTCTGACAGAAACAGAACAAGCAATACCACTGCTGAAACAGCATCAGTCTTCATTATAAATTAAACACATCAATATTGTAGTGTGTACTGTATATTAAACCAAAATGAGGGTTGAAAACTAGTGTATTTACAAAGGAGCAGGCAGGAAGGCTTCTACCAGTAGTTTCTTCTGCTCCCTGTTTCCTTAGGCATTCTGTCTATACTATAAATCCAGGGAATGCATGGCTTGCCTTTCTGAGCAATTATAGGATTATTATGTTTAAGTAAATAGAAAATATTAACAAATAGAATCTACATACTGAATTCCCAAAATTCTCCTAACCTAGAACTAGTTCACTCTGCAAAGATCATTAATTAATTTCAGAATTACAAGATACAAGAAGTAATTAGGTAAAAGAGCATGTTATTGACCATTTGATAATTCTTCTTCTCCTGAAATGGTTTGTCTGTAAGACAAACTCATGACTATTTATGACATGATGTCATTTTTCTGGCATTACTGTAAATCTTGATACTAGCAAGTGTTTCTTCTTGAGATTTTCCTTTTTTGTCCTTTTCATTATTTTTATCTAATTATATATCCTCACCTTCTCAATTTTCTTTCATATTCATCCAGTCTTAATTACAATCATAACAATGTAAATGGTTTCAGAAATATTAAAATAACACTGATGCAAATGTGCGTCATAAGACAAAAAACTGACTCTTCCAAATCGCAGTAGCCCACCACCTGCAGGCCAGTTTTCAAGCTGAGCAACAATTCAGGCATTGACAACAAAACACTTAAAACACACATTCAAAACAACACAATATTTGTGTTGAATTTTACACTAGTAGTTAAAAATTTTCCTAAACTTAAATTGTGGACTGCAGGTTGCACTTTGTGAATCTATCAGATCCCATATTGCAAGGTTCTTTGTGCAGGCAGAAGGAATTTGGTGTGAGTCTGCAGGAATCTCCAGAGACACTCCTTCAGCTGCACTTCCCCTTCTCCGAACCACAATCCTGCTGCATGGCCATAAATGAGAAACCACCATGTGGGATGATTTTGATTTACAGCTCTGTAGCAGGGAGAGGAATCTCTTCTGTTACTCAGCCAACTATTGCACAACACCAGCAGGCAAAATGTTCCTTTAAGTGCAAAACACATACTCCCACTGGTGTCAACATGTAAGGATGATAAGGAATGTAGCCTTAAAACCTCTCTTTGTTTTTTGGACTACTGAGTAATTGATGTGTAATTATATTTTTTCATTCTTCTACATCAGTTTGGTCCTATCAATAAGAGAATGTAACGTGACTGATGAGATAATACCTAAATATTTTCCTTTCTGAAAAATGTTTTAAGCACATTTAATAAATATGACTGAACATTCTCTTCTTGCTGCAAAGGACAAATGCTGTAAATAGTTCACAATTCAACATATGTTCTCATATGGCTGCACACACAATGAAACACGAAATATCCTTAAAGATGACCAAATTATTTTCTCAATGAATGATTTGTTTGATTAGTTGGTTTTCTTTGGGTTTTTAATGATTGAGTTGCTGAAGTAACACAGCAATGATTCAGACTTGATGGAACAGTTTAAGGTGTGCACATGTCTGTGTGTCACGTGAGAGGGGCATTAATGGAATTTGAACTCCACCAGCTCACAAGGACTTCCTTACCTCTGCGTCACCTTATGTTCCTGTCCTGTTACCTGTAATAAAAGATATTGCATCAATGTCCCCTGTTAAACAAGTGAAGCTGATTGATCTATAAACAGATACAGCTACACAGCAGCAGAGCTATGGAAGTCTGGTGACCATTCATAAAAAAAGTTTCTTTAAGTGAGTTTTAGTAGCACTTAAAAAGTCATGGAAAATACTCCCAGTATAATAACCACTGTGACTGTGAAAACTACATCATGGATTCAGTAGCTTCTCAACAGTTTTGCAATCAAACTTGCTCAGTTTACAAATAAAATTACATTTAAATATATTCTGGTCTTAAAAATGCACTGCAGAATCTGACACACTGTTAACTCCCACTGTTACTGGTAATATTCATTTAAATGAGATGCACAAAAGCTGAGAAGCAATTGAAGAATGTATAGCTATTTACATCAGATTACCAAAATTATTGATGAAGATACACAAGTATCAAATCAGTTTAATGATAAACAATTTTGACCTTCTTTAGACAGACAATTCCCCCACGGTGCTCACAAAACAAATAGATAAGAGGTATAACAATGGCACAAAGATCACTGAGGTCCAAAGAAGATGAGTATCAAGGTTTTAGGTATAAGACAGAGGATGAAGCCATATAAGCAACATGAAGTCACACAGCTGGATGAGTTTTGCACAAACAGAGGATCTATTCTTCCTAAAAGAATCTCCATGATTCAAAAGGTATTCAAATTAAATCCAAACTGAAACATTCTTGATTGTCAGTCTCTTCCTGTTTACTGAAGATACAGAAGTTATTCCTGTTTAAATCAAGTTTACCCTAATGATTTTCCTTACAGAAACATCTGCACAAAATAATTCCATGAATTTCTGTCTCCTTTGCTTGTGACAGCATTAATGTGGTAAATTACAGACATACAGATAAGCATGAGAAAAAAAATACTCCAAAATCATCAGTAGATCTATTAGTTAACAGTAAAATGAATATATAGATGAGTTACATAATTTAATTCAACTTCAATTCTTCTAAGTAGGGAATACATCCCAGGCTAAAAATTAGCTGTGGCTCTTATTGCAGAACAAATCCATCAGCCAGATGGCACAACTGCCAGCCCAAAAATACAAACCATACAGGCACCTTGTGGAGATCAAGGTAAAAAACCTCTACATTGTATTTATAAATACAGCTATCTATTAGTAATTAAAAGAATGAAACAGAAGATCTTGGGGGGGGGAGGTTTTTTGTTTTGGTGGGGGTTTTTTTATGGTGTTTTGACTATATTTATCATGTGTACTAGACAACAAATTGGAGCAGATCCTACAGCCAGGAGTTTTAGCTGCCAATGAGGCTTGAAAGGCAAAAAGTACTCAAAGTTTCTGTTAGCAGCACAGAAGCTTGGCTTGCTTCCTTGGGTTCCTAAGTCACTTCATGGATATGTTTCCAGTCAGGTAAAAGGAAATTACTGTATTTTTAATTTAATTCTTATTTCAAGAAATGTGGTAGAGGCAGGACAGGCAGCTTGGCCTATATGACAGCTGGCACAGAGGAAAGCATCCAGATGGCATTAGGCTAAAAGAGTTCTCTTGCCCAAAACAGCACCTACGTCCTTGGCAGATTCTAAAAAGAGATTCTGTCTCTCTCTCTCCCCTTTACCATTATCATACAGCTTGACTTCTATATGGATCTGCAGTTCTGTCCCCTGCAATCACTTCACAAATTGCTCATATGGGAAAAGCACTTATTCTACTAATAGGATTCAAAAAGGAAAAATTTTCATTAGACTTCTTTTTTCTTTCAGGTACCTCAGTTTTGTAACATTGATGTAATAATGTTCATTAATTCCTCTTGCTCTTTTGGGATTACTAACTTAAAAAAGTAATAGAACTTAATGCTTGAGTAAGCAATGTAATATAAAGATCTATCTTGGATGAGATGAGCAGATTAAGTATATTACAAAAACTAAAATTGCTCAAATTTTAGATGTTGCACATCTAACTGCAAATATGCAGTTATCTGATTAAATGAACTGTGTGTGTTACTTCAAGCAGGAAGGAGTATTTCCAAGCACCTCACTCGACCTAATGTCATAATACTCTTCATGCAAATTGAATAAGATCAATACGTCTACATTTGGTCAATGCTCTATTCACAATTTACTATAAACTATATTGTTTCAGTCTGATCCTCATCACCAGAGGACTCAAACTTTGGTGATAATGCAAACAGTCTGGGGGATTTGGCTCATGTGAAAACCTATAAAAAAAGAAATTAAATGATCTAGAAGGAGAATCTGTGACAAAATGAATTTATCCCTCCAGTCTCCTGGCTGGTTCTAGATTTCTTCCCTCACTGCCAAATATTCTTCCCTCACTGCCAAATATTCTTCTCATACACAACTGCTACCCAAGTCCAAAGTTTCAGTGAATTCCACGGAAAGCAGATGGTCTAATGTCAGTATCTACTGCTTGCAAAGCAATCCCCTCTGTCTCCAGTCAGCATGAGATTCAGCAGCTGCAACAGAACTGAACAATGCTCATGAGAGGGAAGTAAACTGTGTTCCCCTGAAAACTGGACAAGGAAATGCCTAAAACTGCAAGCTGACTGAAAGAGTAAAAGGAATTGAGTCAGCATTCTGGGCAAAGGAAGGAAAAGGGAGGGGTCACTATATTCTTAAAAAAAAAAAGTATGTTCCAAGTAGATAACATATAAAAGAGATAAGTGCTACTAGTATGCCATAAATAATATCAAATTTAGCTAATGCACCATTAAAGTTTATGGATCTTTCCTGGCCAAGGAGTACTTAGGCATGACAAAGGCTCTCCAAGAGTTGGTTACAGCATTCTGCTTCACTGTGCCACTCACCTCTAGCACTGTGATGGGACCAGAGATGATTCATTAATGGAGGGAGCCAGACTACAGTTTCTCTACTCTACAATCCCTTTAAGACACTGTTTAAGTGCAATGTAAAACTGGTTAATAAATTAGCTCTCAGCCCATTAAGAACTTTACAGTTCAGAAGAGAATTTCCTGAACCTTGGGTGATTTTCTCTTCTTTTGCCTGGCCTGGGCACTGACAGGGGGCACAGGACAGCAAACATGGCCTGAGGTTTTCCACTTCTACCCTCCCTCAGGTTTCTCCAGCTGTCTGAATGCTCCAACTTGTCCCAAATAAACAATTTGTTTAGATGTGTCATGCACATGTACATGCACGTCCATGTTTACACATGACTACACTGCAAATCCAATTCAAACTTCTTGTGTTCAGGGGAATGTCTCCCTGAGTGTGATGTGCCCTCCGAGCATTCATAATCTGAAACAGACGGCTCAGCAGAGGAGCTGCCAAACACACAAGGCTAATTCAAATACCATCCAAAAGTTAAAATGAAGTGGAATAAAAGTTTTCCTTGTCCCATTTTAGATTAATAAGGCCTATCTGCTTGGAAGATGCTCCTTTCTCATTTTCTGCCTACTTGTTCTAGAAATCAAGTTCAGTATCACTGACTATGAAGATTTTATAAAACATTTTCCAATTTTTTTGTCTGTTTTTTTTAAAGAAAGCTCCAGACTCTGGAGTTAGGAGCTTGCATGGGTTATTTGAGCTTTAGTTAAAATAAAAAATAAAAACCAACAAGAAAACCGCAAAATATGGGACCTTGCTGGCCTTCAAGGTTGCCAAGAGAAGCTTGGTAATGAAGGCTGCAATGAACACCAGAATTCCTTTTTACGTTCTGCTGTGGATGGAAAAGCTTAAGCATACATAAATAATTTTAAATGCCTGGGATATAAAGTGTACTGATTTTCCATTTACACAATCTGATACATGGTACCAGAGAGCTCTCCCCAGCTTGTAATACTTCCTACCCTTTCCACAGGACTCCTTGCCCAGCACTTGGTCCACAGCTTGCCTAAGTGGAGGCATTGTTCCTGCTGGCATTATTATGCTTTAGGCAATGCCTTCAATGTAAAGTAAATTTGATTTAAAGCTACCATATATCTTGATTTTCCCATACATGCCAGTTTTTTCCATCTGGATTTTTTCCATGAGAGCACACACACATCTGTGTACATATGTGTATGTCTATTAATCTGTCCATCTCCCCAGTCTCTGTATCTAGACATCTGAATTTCTTAACATCAGGAATCTGACAAAGGATTATTGAATACATGCAAAAAACCCAGAGAAAGGCAGATTCCATACTGCAGAGTTTCTCTGTACATGAAAAAAATCTAACATTTCCAAGAAGTAGTTACACAGTCTGGGCACTGAGGGTACAGAATATGCTGGGAACAGAAATGACAGCCATCACTGCAGTCAGCCAAGCACCAGTAAGAGAAGTCATGCAGCAGAGTATTACCTGTGCTTCACACTGCACCAGCTGACACCACACTCATTATCCCTGAAATGTTCAAAGTACTACAGTGCTACAGTTAAGGATTTGTGAGTATAAAGGAGTAAAGCTAAAAACCACAAGGAAATTTTAAGTTAACTCCACAGTCGAGATTGGTCCACTACCTACAAGAAAAAGAACATTGTCCTCCTTGTGTTTTAGAAATTCAGTGCAATTCAGAGTAAATTTAATGCAATGGCTGTAG
Organism: Sakesphorus luctuosus; assembly: GCA_013396695.1. NCBI lineage: Eukaryota > Metazoa > Chordata > Aves > Passeriformes > Thamnophilidae > Sakesphorus > Sakesphorus luctuosus. Next base: position 94,265 of record VWZD01007551.1, on the reverse strand, counting down.
CAATTAAATGTAGGAGATAACACTTCTGATATTTAACAGATTAAATTCCCATCTAAAAGTGCAAAGCCAAGTAGATGTAACATTTCACAGACAGAATGGGTTAATGTTATCAATATGTAAGTGACAGTTGGATCAGGGAAAACTGTGGGTAGGATTTTGTTTTGTCTAAAATTGGCAGATATGTAAGCCCAAATCTGAAAGACTGACAACAGCTCATTGGCTACTGGTTTTGCTGTATTCAGAAGAGCTGCATCTTTTCTCTAGTTGGCAGACTAGGAACAGCATAATTAGAACTAGTCAACATAAACCAGAGAGTGTAATACTATTGAAACACTCAGATCCTCCTCTTTGCTTATGCAGTAAGAATAGCAGAGCACAATTGTGGGCATTTACATGCTTTAATCTCTAAGTCAGTGTGATAAATTTTGCTCTTGATTATGTACATGTAACCACATCAACACCAAAGGAACACACAAGCATGAACAACTTCTGTGCTGTTAGGCCTGAACTGGAAACACCCAACTAAACTTGTGCTTTCCTTTGTTGGTAACTTATTTTCAAAGGCTGATCTACAAACTATATTGCACACTTGACCAATAAATTAAAACAAACTATTTATTGTGTATACATCAAGTAAACACAAACTTTAAGAAATTACAACACCCTAAACATTACCAACTTCAGCTTATCTATGGAAATCAAAGTTTCACTGTACACTTCAGACTATTTTTATAGTTAGACATCCTTGTAAAGTACATTCCTCACAAGTTTATTTTCAAAAACTAATTCTCTCAGGCAATGGAAAGCAAATGATGTAACTCTCCATTTTGTCAGCTATTCAGAGAATTCAGTTAACTCCAGTGGCATTTAGAGATTTTAATATTAATGTTATTGTAGCAGTTGCTTAGAAGATATGTTGCAGTTACTGCTCAAATTAAATAGTTTATCAGGGCACTGGGAAGTTCATGGACTGAACTTTTAAAACCTGGAAGCAAACAGATGCAAGAAGGACTGGATTTTCTTGGCTTACATAGTGAGAACAGAGCTGCCCTGTGTGTGCTGCTGCCTATGAGCTGGGTAGGATTTCCTTTGTTTCAGTCCGTTACATCTGGGTATATTTCAACAGTTCTGAGCAATTTCAGCTTCAGTGAAAGTCACCAAAACTGGTCATGTTAGAGAGTGGGCAAAATAAGGTCTGACTACTGAAATGTGAAATTAGACTATGATATCATTAAAGATCTCCACAGAAATTCCATTAATTTTGCTGAAAAAAAAACCCTAGAACCCCAAATCTTGCTTGAAAGCTATAGAATCCCTTAATGAAAATAAGTCTCTTAATGAAAATAAGAGCATAATGTAAAAATAGGGGTAGTAGCTCTGCACATAAAGTCTAAACAGCCCAGTGTCCTGCCTCCAGCAGCAGCAATAGCTGGTACCTATGGAAAATGGCAGGAGTGGAAAAGGTAGTGAGACTCCCCTGGTGTACTTCCCAGACTTCCAATGATTTACAGCTCAGAAGTTACCTGAGCTGGAGTTAATTGTTGTGAGTGGTTGTTTTAGCCTAGACAGCAGCTTAATGTGTCCTGTAGTGTCCCAGGCTTCTGTTTTTATACTGCCAGGGCTGGAGTCCCATCAGGGTGTGCTAAGGCTCTCCCTGATCCTCGACCCTGGGATTTGTTCCTGCTGACACCAAACTGCAGGAGGTGCTGCTGTGAACTGATTCTCACTTCATCTGGAAATCAGATGTAACTGCATTCTGCATGAGTCTGCTCTGTTCACACAGAGATGGAAGAGTCTCCTGACAGCTCCTGAGAGCTGTCACAGTAGCAAAGCACCCATCTGCTTTCTAAATTGGGGCCCAAGTGCAGACAAGGTTTTTTGGGGAGCAATCTGAGTTTATTCTACCAATTCTGGTGGCTACTTATTTTTCTTCTACTAAATCAATTCTCCCCTTCTTTCTTCATTTCTTATGGAAGAGAGAGAGAGAGTTGAGTAGGAAAAAAAATTCTGCATTTTTGTTTTCATCAGAGCAAGGAAGAAGCAAATCCCTTAAGTAGGGCCCCAAAGGGATATTTTAACTCTCAGATAAGAAAAAAAAACATTCTCCAATTTTTGGTAGGGTGAACCTTGTTACTTTTTTCTCTCATCCTTATACCAAAAACAGTAACCTTGAAGAAAAATTTTTCTGTCATCCCAAAATCAGGCCAGTATTAAATGAGGGCTTATACTGTATATAGGGCTCCTCCTATGTACAAATCATAGGGAACAATGCTAGACCTAAAGAAAAATTATTTGGTCTTAAATTCCAGAATAAAATGCAGAAGGAAACATAAATTGACTCTAAATTGACAAGGGAAACTTAGTTTTAACAGATATCCTTTAGTGTTTTCAGCTGTGGAGACAAAATGAACACTAGAGGCACACATTCTGTATACTTGTGGGTTTTGATTGATTGCTCAGCTCTAGGTTTCCTTGACTTTACTTCTTCCTTTCATCTCCTTAAATTCCCACCTAGGACCCTAAAAATAACCACAGTCAGATTTCTGTTATTTACTGAACAAAAAAAGTGGGGAAAAAAAGAGGGAAAAAGATATATATTCTCCTGATTTCAATATGACTTTGTACTAGAGAGCATGCATACTGTTCAAAACACATAATAACACATATATTTTGGGATGCATTGTGTATGTATTTATGTATGTATACACCAGCTTTAACTACTACTCTTGATGTTGCTCTATCTATCATAACAAATAAATATGATGTATAAAGAAAAATAAACACAGAATATTATCCTTGTGAGTAGGGACAATACTCTAAAATATTGAGTTCCTACCTCTTCCCTTGCTGAATTTGCTACACACAATACTGTAAAAGTCTAATTTTTGTGAGAAGATGATGATGTATGTATTGCATACTCACAGAACTGACCACAAAGAGCAAGTAACCTTATTTGAAACACATTAATAGGCCAAACACTATGAAAAAAGGCAAGCTTTAGGAAAAGAGATTATGCTCATTTGCCTTTTAGTAGCAGTGGGCTGCATAGCACAGCTGCAGTGAAGGAGACATTCCAGTCGAGTAGCATTCCTCTGTATCTCTTCAAAGTCTCTGTGGAGGTTAAAGTAGAAATCACTTATTTGCGGTTGAGAAAATAGCAGGGACTTCTGCATTAAATTTTAAATAATTCTGCCCAGAGGATGGTAAGATGCTTAAATCAAATGATGAGACATTACCCATCTCAGCAGTGCATTAGGAGTATAAAATAGCATTCAGCATGCTGAGAATCCTCAACTCTTGTACTCAGCAAAGAATTACAGACTCATACAATACGCCAGGATGGAAGGGGCCTCAAGGATCATCTGGTCCCATCTTTCTTGGCAAAAGAACACTCTAGACAAGATGGCCCAGCACCCTGTCCAGCTGAATCTTAAAAGTGTACAAGTCCTGTCAATCTCAAGAGTAAATTATGACACTTTAAGTTTTATAATAAAACAACACAAGGATTACAGTGAATCAATTACCCTACTAAATTCATTCCAGCATTTTTCTAGTTGCAAGATTGATAGATTACCAGAGCTCAGCTGAAAAACAGCTTGTGTAACTGTTTCTTCAGTATAAAGGCTGGGTAATTTTAAAAATTATTTTGGACTAGATTTATATTATGTTAAGTTACACCACTTGTTAGAAGGTTCTTTCTCCATTAACTTTTTATTGCTGTTAATGGCTTCAGCTTGGCACACTGAAAGATCCCAAGCGTGACCAGGATGTGTGGGAGGAATTCTCTGCCCTATGTGTAAAGTGAGTACAGAAAATACACACATTTCTCAATGGCAAAGCCCTTCAGGAAGTTCAGAAATGTACTTCTTAGAGAAATGTTGAGCCCCAAAATGTCAGTTTACACCTCCTGCAGCTCCCAGATAACATTGTTATGTCAAACTGTCCTGCAAAACTTTAACCTGAATTTACTCTTATAAGACCATACTGAAATTTCAGTTTTGTTATTGTTACAGAGCTACTCAAATTTACAGTGTCATTAAAATGTGTTTCTCCACAGAGCCTGTAACAGGATTTGGTCACTCAGTGAGTCACCAGAATGGCTCAGGCAGTCCCTTCACACCCTGTTTTTAACACACCCTGCACCCACCACCTGACAAACCCCTCCCGGGCCTGGCAAGCCCAGCTGCCAGTGAGGTGAGTCAGCTGTGCCTTTGCTGCATCATCCCCCTGACACACAGCACTACTAGAGAGCATTAAACAGCTAGAGACTAAATAAATCTCAGTTTCAGAATCATCTCTATCTATTTTAAATGCAAGAGAGAATCTTCAGCCCTTTCCTAAATGGTGTCATATTTTGGCTGAATGTATTCCATGGGGTTTAGGGAAATGGCTCCAATATTTGAATACTTTCCAGTGCAGCTTTAAATATGCCATGAAAGGATGAGAATATGAACACTAATAAGGCAGATATTTATAATATTAAAAAAGAAAAGTCCCTTCTGTCATGAACTTACACCAACACAGCAACAAGCAGAAACAGAACAGGAATTCTGGGACCTGATGTCTTTAATTCCAAACAATTTGATTTTCCCCAGTGTATGCTAATATGGAGTCATTTAGAAGACTCAGAAAGGTCTGCTTAGCCCTCAATGAGGTTGCTCATCCCTGAATTAGAGGAATTTATGACAATTCATTAAGATCAGTGAAAAACTAGATGAAAATGGAAAGAATTGGCAAAATTCATTGCTAATGGCTTTTATTTCATAGAATTATACAGGAATTGGCAAGAAAGGCCCAAGAGAATTATTTGTTTGCTGCAGAACGCCACTACTGTCTTTCACTGTCTTTCTGATTTTTTTCATAAACATTTGTATTAAAACCAGTGACAGTATAATAAATCTATTCAGAAAATCTACTTACAGTGGCACTTACTGTCATACTTGATTTAATTATCCTCTTTGAAGAATGACTGCTTGTAGGGTGAAGATGATTCTCTCCCATCTATCTTCCTCTCCATAACCCCCTAAACCAGACATAATTCTGAAGAAATAAAATAAAAAATGTTTATGCTCTAACATTGTTCTTATTTTTAGTGTAGTCAGGATGTGCATAGAGGGACCAGAAAATACCTTTGAAAGACAATAGCAGGAGATTGAAGATGACACAGAATGCTCCATCTTCTACTTGATTGTACTTGTTTAGCACATTTGTTACCCATAAAAAAATAAAATGGAAGACACTTTTACCTGAAGGAACAAATAAAAGACATTACTTACTACCAACAAGCAGAAAAAGAAAGATCCATTATCAGGCTAAAACATAATTTCTTGATTATGATGATTATGTTGTCAGTAGTTGACACACAGTCACCTGATAGGACAAGCAATACAAAAGTAAACTACCAACACATTTCTGTAGTGGGAAAAGAAAATAAACAAAATGTTATTTGTTCTCTTCTCAAATGGCTTCCTTATGTTCCTCAAAACCTCAAGCAATTGCAGCTGCTGCGAGAACCTAAAGCCACTTTCACTGCTGCCAGTCACACTCCCAAACACCCTCAAGGAAACCCACAAGCCACAGCTTCAGCAAAGTTAGTTCAGCTTCAACGTCAGGAAAATTTACAGCACAAAAGCATTTCCCTCTTAAAGAATTAGACTTCCAGTATGCTGCTGCTTCCCACTCCCTCTACCCTGGTTCTTCACTGGTATTTACTCTAATCAGCAGTATCTTCCTTTTGGCTAGAAACCAGACAGATTTACATTGTCATGGCCAAAAAATGTAGTTTATTGGACAAAGGAAAAGAAGTTTTTAAAAGCAGGGTGCAAGTTGGGATGTCCTGGAAAACACAAGAAGGACCAGGCATATCTCTGGTGTCCCCCTACATTCCTGCTGGGACAATCTGAGTATTCCAGAGGCAACTTCATGGGCTAAACATTGTGGCTGGTCAGGAAATCTGGGACGCCACAGCAGGATAATTTAATTGAGGCCTCTGTGTGGCAAGAAAACAGTGCTGGACAAGATCTCCAGCTGATGGAGCAGTGTGTGAAACAAGGGCAGCATAAGGAAGCAGCTTCTGCCTCCTGCCCTGTTCTGTTGATGTCGTAGTACATTATTCTCTTAGACAACAGTAAGTTCAACAGTAAGTACTAAATATTAGAGGGTGACATACTAGTCTGATTTACATTGTGTAAAATATGGAGAACATCACCATAAAACTGTCTATAAAAAACCAGCTCTTTGTTACTCCTCCAGATTGGATTCTGATGGAACATGCTAAAGCAAGCTAAATTCTTCTGTTAAGGAAGTTACTTACAAACTTCTATTTGAAGTATTTTTTTAATCAAAATCATTGTTACCGATGATTTAAAATACAAAGCATATATAGAGGGGTTATACCACAGTTGTGGCTGATTTCAGTTTGTTGATTTGTTTAAATGAACTAAAACAGTTGCACTTATCTTTCAAAAGACTTTGAATGGGCCGTCAGAATTGTTATCAGAAGGATCTAATGACTTAAGCCTAATCCCTTCAATAATACCCTCATGATCCATGGTCAATGTATGGGGAGTAATCTGACAGACACACAAGGCAGAGCATCCTGGGATGCTATGGAAATACATAAACCTGTATGATATTGTATTCTGGGTGCTCATAGACTGTAATTTCATATGTATTTATTTTAATTTGTGATGGATGTTTTTGAAAAACAATGATTCTCTGACCTCTGCCAAGCTACCTGAAGAGAATATCCACAGTACATTTCTAAAAGAAACCTTCAGTTGAATTGCCCTCTAATACCTGTTAACACAACTCTTCCATCTACTCCAGGGCTTTTAAGGTTAAATTGAGCTAACTAAAATACATGATTTTGCTAGTGGAGGCCAGTCCCTGAACACTTCCCCTCAAAAAAAAATAAAGCCAAAGAGAACAAAGAACTAGTAAGATATTCAACCCAAGTTCAGCAGATTCATCCTCTGGCAAAACAAGGTAAATAGAAAGCTCTCCTGTGCAGAATTTCTCACTGCAGATGCTTTGCCTACACAGTTAAGCCAAGAGGTTTTTTAGCAGGAGTTCTTTGCATTGTTTCAACTCCTGTGGTATAACACAGCCAAAGTAGTGATCTGAGATAACGAATCTCCGTTCCAGCTTTAACTGGCAGCACTAGTAATGTTCTGGCACCATCTGATGTTTTTTGTTTTGCTTGCTTGGTATAATCTCTAGGCAGCCAGGCTTTGTTTAGTCGGTGAAACTAAAGAACAAAACAGACTACTAAGGTCATATGCAGCTTGGAAAAGAATGTTATCTAAATTAACAAGATGGGTTCCAAGACTAGATTGTGCTTTAGGTGCCTTAAACTGGCAACCCTGTGCATAAATACATCACCAGGGGACTCCAAGGGGCATCATAAAGTCAACACTCTAAATTCCAACTGGTAACCAAGTAGTAAATGAGAAGACAATTAGAAAAATTTATATATAATCTACACATATAATCTAAGTATTTCTTATTTTCCCAAATCAAACACACTGAGTAATTCTTTTTCACAAAATGGGTGATTTTTCTATTAAATTAACTTAGTATAAAGTTGCAGTGTTGTAAGACACTAAAGCTACTTCAGCCTTACTATAAAGGTATTTTTCTACTAAAATAATAAAAAAGGCTGTATGTGGAGAAGGAAAAAAACTTATTTCATGAATACTCTGAAGACAGCATGACACAAACCCCATGATAAAAGCACTATTTCTGCCGCTTTATTGTTCATCCCTAGGAAGGAACATGAGTATCCCTATGGGTCCTTTGAAGTATTTGATGTTAAAGCACAACTCAAGTTCTTTACTCATGTCAGAGAAGATCAGTGCCAAAACCAAGCCTCGCACAGAACAGATTTGCAACTGTCTGTAGCTCCTGGGGAATTCATTCCGCATTCTTGGATCAGTCCACAGGAAAGCTGTGTCACATTCAAGCCTTACCCTCTAAAGGTTATCTCAGGAGCTGAATGTTTTTTTGTACACTCTCACCACGTAGCCCCTTCAAAGAAACATCCTCAGACCTCTGTTAAACCCACTTAAGGCACTTTGGGCAGGAAACAACCGACAGGCGGAGGGACAAGCACAACAGAGAGAGGAGCTAAAAGGCTCCAAGTGGTGCCAAATGCTGCAGAGAGACACTACGAAGTTCCAAGCGTTTTAGGGGACAGGGTGATGCCCTCACACATCCGCAGCGCTGAGGCCGCTCCGCTGCCGCCTCACAGCCTTCTCCCGGGCCGTGAGGGGCAGCCGCGCTCCCCTAGGGGTGGGCTCCTTCAGGCAGCACCCCAACATCCCGAATCCCAAAATCCCAAATCCCCAAATCCCCAAATCCCAAATCCCAAATCCGCCTTCCCTCGCCCCGGGGCCGCCCGGCCGCCCCTCCCTGTCCCCTC
>VWZD01007551.1:0-85318 GCA_013396695.1 Sakesphorus luctuosus | reverse complement strand
GGAGGGCTCGCCCTGGCCCCGCTATGGGCGCTCAGCCCAGCCGGGGACCCGTGCGGTGCCGCCTCCCCGTGAGCGCCGAGCAACGCCCGTGGCCGCGATCGTGCCCGGGGGTCGCGGGCTCGTTGCTGCACGGCGGGTGCTCCCCGGAGCCCCATCAGCTTTCCCTGTTTCCGTTCAGGACTTGGCACTTCCAAACAGCAACTTTTTAAGGGCGCTGTAGTTTTTTCCTTAACTATTTTTTCTTTTCTTTTTTTTTTTGCATAACCCCTGACAGATCCAGCCCTGCCGGCTTGTTTGGCTGCTTAATTCACGTTCTTTACGTAACTTACTAATACTGTAATGGTGCAAATTGATTTTATCAAGGATGTACCCCGAAATGAGAAGGCTGCCTGGGTGAACCGCGTCCGTGCACCAGAGTTTTCTTCTCGTGGAGCAATTCGTGTGTCAACCTGAATAAAACACATACAAATTAAACTTGTAGTAGGTTGGAACATTTACAGCGAATAACTTGCTATCTGTGAAGGTATGTTCATACAGGAGCATATACCACTTTAGTCCCTAAATCTGCATTTCTAGGAGAGGGCTTGTCTCCCCAGACTCGGGAGTTTTAGGCTCTTGGCATAAAACGGTTACAGACTCCCAAAACATTTTGTCCATGTACATTCAAAATCGTGCATTCAAAATTCCTCACCTGGAATGTGGATGGAGAAACGAACGTGCTTTTATAGTTGCTATTTAATGGCTGTTCAAATGTCAGCTCTGTGACAGAGATGAATTAGTGAGTGTGGTCTAAGTAGCAGTCCAAGGTGCAGTCATTTAATGCTCAGCTACAGAAATAGAAACATTTGCTGATGACTGGTGTGTATAATTGTAATCCTGGTTATTGCACTGCCTGTCATTCTAGGGTCTTCAGTTGTTTAATAAAAATTGTTCTATTATTTCCTATAACTAGACCCTGAGATCAGCTCAGTTGGTTAAAACTTGGCTGTAATAATGCCAAGGTCATGGGTTCAATCCTCTGTGTGGGCCATTGACTTGAGAGTTGGACTCGATGATCCTTGTGGGCCCCTTCCAACTCAGAATAGTCTGTGATTCTGTGAATAGGTATCCCCATATATACATTACACTTTTACTTTGTACAATTTATTATGTTCTCTGTTGGTGTAACAACTTTGAGTTCGCAAATTTAAAAATCCTCTTTTTACCTACCTATCCTAAAAAAATTCAAGTTGGATTCAAGGAATAAAATCCTGTGCTCTGCTTTATGTGCCTTTACCACTAAGAAGTGGCTGCAGTTAACATTTCCTTTGGAATGCTTTCCTCATCCATGTGCTGTCTTTTCTGCACATATGCCTGTGAAGTGCTTGTCATGCTGTTCTCTAGACATCTGGAGTCATTCTTGTACCTAAGGGTGTGTGTCGTGCTTAAAACTGCCTGCCAAAAGATCTGCTCCTCCAGCACACATCTCTTCATGTGTGCTGGCAGGATTGCTCCCAGGGCTGCAGGATCAGCTGGAGTGGAAAGATAACTCACATCTAGTCCCAGTTGATCACATGCCTCACAAGAACTAATATTATCACTGACAGGGTGGTAGGATATGGTTTCCGTCAGCTTCACCTTTAGTTTTAGAGCAGTAATTCCTGAGTGGTAGTTTATGAGGCTCATAAACAACACAAATTTGGATGTTTGCAGGTTTGGGGGCTTTTTTGGATGGGGAAACAGCCTGTTGTGAGTCTTTATATGCAGCACTGTATTTGGAATTAGAATCATAGAATCGACTGGGTTGGAAAAGATCATCAAGTCCAACCCTTGGTCCAACTCCAGTCCCTTTACCAGATCATGGCACTCAGTGTCACGGCCAATCTCAGGTTAAAAACCTCCAGGGATGGGGAATCCACCCCCTCTCTGGGCAGCCCATTCCAATGCCTGAGCACTCTCTCTGCAAAGATTTTTTTTCTGATCTCCAACTTCAATTTCCCCTGGCAGAACTTGAGCCCGTGCCCCCTTGTCCTGTTGCTAAGTGCCTGGGAGAAGAGACCAACCCCCACCTGGCCAGAACTTCCCTTCAGGTAGTTCCAGACAGTGCTGAGGTCACCTCTGAGCCTCCTCTTCTCCAGGCTAAACACCCCCAGCTCCCTCAGCCTCTCCCCACAGCACTTGTGCTCCAGTCCATTCTCCAGCCTCGTTGCTCTTCTCTGGCCCTGCTCCAGCCCCTCAATATCCTTCCTGAACTGAGGGGCCCAGAGGCTGAGCCGTGTCACCAGGTGCACAGGGACGTGCTGTGTTCCCTCTGAGCCAGTTTCAGTCTGAAGCGATGGAGCTGCCTCTGCTGCTGTGAGTGTGACTGGGCCATGTTTGAGCCTGACTGGCCCTTCCCAGGAGTGTAATCGTGGGTGGGGTGGACTGGGATGGTTTCACCCTGGCTGTACAGACCCACAAACTGCAAACAGTTCTGCTGATAAGAGAAATTACAGGTATCTGATCAGCTTGTACCTGCTCATTGCCTCTTCAGGCTCCTCAGCCCATTTCAATCCAAAAAGTTGTGTGTGCAGGAAACACTTTCTGCAGCAGATCCAACAGCTTGTTAACCTTTGGCAGGGGAGCTGTGGAAAACTGCAGGGTAATAACTCCTGATGCAGCTGAACTTTCCATCAGAGCCTGATCCACAAACGTGTTTCTTCTTAGGCGTGTCCTTGCACTGTTGTATTTAGTTGGGTTTGGTAGTAAGTTAAAATAGACTGCAGAAAAGGACCCTTAATATGAAATAAACATTCCAACAGAATTAGCGTGCAATAGTATTACAGTTCTCTGGGAAGAAAAAAGGGTATGCTTTGTATTTCGGTAAAATGAATAAGTTGTAATCTAAGTATGTTTTGAGTGCATACAGCAAAAGCAAATTAATTCAATTTAATATCCATTCCTGATATGGTTAGAACTTTAAAGGAGCAAGGCAAAAGATTTTACACCAAGTATGACTCAGAAAAGAAAAAAAAGAATTCAGTGTTCACTTTTATTTCTGTTTTAATTTGTGTATTCATTCCTCTGTTCTTGTACTGCAGAGAACACTGGTAGTACTACTTGCAAATGTTTCTCACGTGCATTTACAAGTTATTTTACGAAGGCCTTTTACAATGCCAAATTGCTTTTTTGCCACTTCTGTATTTCAGTAGTTGTTTTGCTCCTTTTGAATACAAATGTTCATACTCAGATTTGCTTATAATTACATTTGTGTGAAGGTATTTTTGAATTCTGTATTTAAGAGAGTATGACCTGAACTTGTCATCCAAATGCTTTCTTTTCATGGTTTTGCTCAAATAAATGATTGTCCAATATCAGTAAATAATAACTTTTTAAAATTTTTTTAAGAGCAAATTATGAAATAAATGATGTTCTGCCATTTTTGATCAGTTTCACCAATGGCTTGACAAATTATTTCCTTTTTTCCTGTCAATATTCTCTGATTTGTGAATTCACCAATGTTTTCTCTTGAGGGGATAGCAAATATAAGTCTACTGAAGCATTGTGGATTTTCACTGTGTAATTGGCTGCACTAATCATATTTAACTGACCCGTCTCGAAGTGGCTCATTCCTGCCTTCTGCTGGCACAGGAGCTGTAAAGTTGTTCCATGAGCTGCATTCCAGCTGAAAAATAGCTTTGTGCTGATTTATTTTTTTCAGCTGGATTTGTTCTGTCATTTGTTTTATGCATGTCAGTATAAAAACGTGTCGACTTTGTGCTGGAAGAGAACCTGAAGACAAAGAAATGGCCAAGGAGGAAGGGGGAGTTGAATGCAATTTGCTTTTTGTTTGTGTTTTCTGGCAGAAGTGCTGTCTTAAATACACATCAGCTATAGCCTTGATAACCCTTGGGAATCCTGCAGAAATAATCCAGAGAACCACTCAGCGCTGAAAATCTGATTTAAATTCGTGTTTTAAGTGTACTCTTTAAATAAATATTTAAATTGTATAATAAATTGAAAGCAGAACTGGCATAGCTGTGCAAACAGTGCTAAACCCAGGGCCAGTACAGAGGAAGGTCAGTTCCTTAAAGTATTTAAAATGTTGTGGATATTTGACATATGGTGGTATAGAAAGGAGAACTGATCAAAATGTTTTAGGCTTAAACAGCTGCCTTGCATAGTGAATGAGGGTTGCCAGAAAAAATTGTGTATGACAGTTCCATGGTGTGTATTCTTGAATCCAAACTGGGGAGCTCCCCATCACCTTAATGGTTCTTGCACCAATAAGTGCTTAAAGAATAGATTTAAGGGCTGATTTTTTGTTAATAATTCCATCAGACTACGTTTAAAACCTCTGCTGGGTGAATGCTTTCAGGAACAAAAGCTGTGTGAAAACAGGGAAAGTAGTTATGGTAGTATAAAAATATTTTTCCCCTCATTACTACTAGTTAGCAACTTTAGTCCTACTGATTTTACTGGACTGAAGAACTGCTTGTGGATGCCACTACCCAGATACTGAGGAGAGGAACTCAAATTTTGGAGCAGTTTTATGAATCTTGGTGGTGAACTAAGAACAAACCTTGTTGACTTGGTTTCAGAAGCTGCTCTGAGGCTGCAGTCGTGGCTCAGTGCCCCATGGTAGAGACTTTCAGCTGAATGCTTTTTCCAAATACAGTTTCTCAATCAACAGCTGTGTGCAAAAATCCCAAGAAAACAGGAGAAAAAAATACATCTGCTTTTGCACAAACATTCCCTCTGAGGTCTCTGTTTTCCATTCTCAGATGAAGTGACACTTTTTTCCTGTAATAACTTGTTCTGTCACATGCTCAACGAACAGCTCAGTGACTCTATTAGAAACAGACACAACTATAAGTGAACTAGTAATTATAAAAATAATTCTGAATTTATAGTCACAGGATAAAAAACATCAGTGGCTACTCTGCAGCACTAAATTGAATTTTGTACATGGTTTAAACTTCATATCACAGGTTTTAATGCACTGAATGAATTGTTACAGGATGATCATTTAAGTAGTTGTTTCCTGTGTAGTAACTGGGTGATGGGGCTGGTTGTAGGTCTCCCAATACCTGACCATTGCTTTGCAGTGCAAGTCATTGGCATTTCCCATCCACTATAAACATATTTTGCCTGTTGTGTTCAAAAATATTTGGTGGGTTAATGTTGTACTGGCACTCCAAACTGTGTGTCATCTGTCCCCTCAAAGCCAGCCTGTTTCTGGCTCCGTCAATTTGACATAGCTGGGCACTTGTGTAGGATCTGGATCAACATGGGCACAGTGTGGCAAATCAGAATTGGGAGTACAGGTCATGTGCTAACAGTGGATCAGTGCTCAGTCTGTTCACTTACCTGTAAAATCTCATCTGTTGCGTGTTTTTATGTTTTCTTTGTTAGGTGTGCAGAAAAAAAACAGCAGCAATTTTGTTGTGGTTAAATTACAACTTAGTTTAAGCTTTCTGCTACTTAAAAGTCCCCAGTGCAGGTTGTGAATGGAGCTGATAACTAATAACTAATGTATGGTCATGTGAAAGAGACAAATTAATGAAAAAGCTTTATTTAAAATAACTTAGAATTATGCAGAATGATCTAATAGCAATTACAGCATTTAGAAACTTGAAAAGGTCAGCCTGGGATCAGATACCTGGTCCTGTTCTGGCTATAGGCTGGTTAGTCTGTACCTGTGCTTTTTGGGGAAGGAGCTGAAGGGAGGGCCCTGTGACTGTGCTGTGTCTTTTACACCTTGATTCAGTTGAGGCCTCCCAGGTATTAATTCCCTGTAGAATTCTCCAAGCAGTTCATGCTTTTGTGTGGCAGGACCCATAAATTACTGCATTACCTAATTCATAAATCCACGGCATCTGTGGGTGTTAAGTGAGACCCAGTGGCAGCCTCAGTTATCCCCGCAGTGTTTTGGTTCCTGCTCTTTGTCTGCGTCCACAGAAGTCACAGCTTTAGCTGCACAAACAACATGGCTGGGAGATGCTGTCCCTGAGCTCAGGGAGCTCCTCTGAGACTGGCACGTGCCTTGCAAGGGAGCTGAAGGGATTGTGGGCTGGGAACAGCCTGTAAAGGCTTTGAATTGTTGAGTTTTATTTCTGCCTTAGGATTTGATGAGAAAAATGACTATTATGGAAAGTGATCCAAGTGAAAGCTTCTCTTGTAGATGTAGCTAAACCGCAAAGATCAGTGTTTATAAACACAGCGTGTTCCAGGTTCTTCATCCCTAACAGGAAATGAATGTCCCAAGTGGTTTTGCTCCTCTGTGTACTTGTGTTAGCGATTTCCATGACAGCCTGTGTGAGTCAGAAATGCACCTCTCAGAGTTCTCTGCAAGCAGAGCTTATGCCTGAGAAGTTTTGGAGGCAGACAGCAGCTGGGTTTTATTGGAAACCTTAAACTTTCCACACAACAGCTACAACTGAAATGAAAGAAATTGTAGAATTTCCAAAGATGAGGAAGGGCTGGGGGCCTTGGGGAGTTAGGATTCTAATTTTGTTTTGTTTTTTAGATAGACACCGGCATTATTTTAATTTCTCTAAGAAGTTGTAGGTTACCTGAAATGCCCTATGCTAGGTCAGTTCTGTATGTTATCAGCTTTACTGTGTGGATGTAAAAGAGAAACCAATAAAGGCCATATTATTTTGGAAGATACCTACATTCCCCCTGCAGTAATGCTGTATAGCTTTGTTCAGTTTTACAAATTTTGATTTGAGTTTCAGCTGAAATTTGTTTCATGTTGCTGTCTGCTTGTAACCTGTTCAAGTCTTTTATCATCAAAATCAGTACAGTGTGTATTGAAAGTTTATGAAAAATGTCATTTTCTGTGGTTATAAAACTGATCACTGAAAAGAGATAGCTGCATATTAAAACTTTAAAAAGAAAGTAAAATGTGGCTTTTTATTAGCCATTCAGAGATGTCTTTCTGCTGAATGAGATTTTATTCAATGAAATGAATTCTTTCCTTGAAACAGTTATGGGATGGCTTTATTTATCCAAGAATTTAATATATTTATCCAAAGACATACTGGATAAGCTAATTTCAACTAAAGGGTGATAAGGGAAAGCAGAAACTTGTTTGAATTGTATTTTTGTAAAATCTTGCTTTTGGAGGTGGGGAACAAATCTAAAATGTCAGCTGAGTTAAAGTGCTGTCCTGCAGCAGCCAGTGAGGGGTTTGCTGCCTGCCAGTGAGAGGATCCAGCCCCGGGTGTGCTGACAGGACAGCTCTGTGCTTTAGTGCTCAGGGGGTTCAGATGCTGCAGTGATGGGGGCTTCATTACACTTGGGTAACATGAATTAGATTTACTGCTTCATTAGAATTGGCATTAACCAAGCAAAGCTCTATCGGAAGATGGTGAAACTATAAGTATATAGGCCCACGCTCCGACCTGTGATTTGTCTTGTGAATCTTTTTGCAGACTAAGACCATGATAATGTTGAAACTTAATTTCCATTCCATTAAAATGTGGTGTATAAGAAAAAGGAGGGCTTTTTCTTTTGGACTGACAGCCTGCATGGTGGAAAGGAGGGCTGGTGGGATTCTGCCCTCCCTTGCATGAGGACAAGCTCTGGAATTCCCTGCACTTCCCTGGTTTAGAGTCTGAACCAAACCAACCCAAATGTCTCTTCTGCTGCCTTTGCTTTTGTCCAATGTGGTTCCTGCCTGGCCCTTCACAGGGATCTGGGTGGGCTCTGCCTGCTGTGGGATCCAGAGGTGGGCTCTGCCTGCTGTGTGAGATCTGGGTGGGCTCTGCCTGCTGTGTGGGGTCTGGGTGGGCTCTGCCTGGTGTGTGGGATCTGGGTGGGCTCTGCCTGGTGTGAGATCTGGGTGGGCTCTGCCTGGTGTGGGATCTGGGTGGGCTCTGCCTGCTGTGTGGGGTCTGGGTGGGCTCTGCTTGGTGTGGGGTCTGGGTGGGCTCTGCTTGCTGTGTGGGGTCTGGGTGGGCTCTGCCTGCTGTGTGGGGTCCAGAGTGGGCCCTGTCTGCTGTGGGATCTGGGTGGGCTCTGCCTGCTGTGTGTGATCTGGGCAGCCAGATCTGGGCAGGTCTTTGCAGCTGCTGCAGAGGGGCAGTCTCAGTCCAGATAGTTTTTTCCCTGCTAGGATTATGCCAATATTTCTTCCAGAAACCACCAGAGGGAGTGATAAGCTCTCAGAAGTGTCCTCCCATCTTAGGAGAACTGTCAAGGCAGTGAATATAAAAAATAGAAGAGTACTCTAGTGAGATATATCCCAAATATACACAGTTTCTGGCAGGAAATTATTGGAGAAACTTTGTTATTAGATCCCTTCTAGGGTTTGAGCTTTAAAAGAAACACACCCAAACCTCCAAAAAGTCTTCCCTATGTACAGGTTTTTATTCAGGAAATCTAAAAATAAATTATGTATCTGTGGAATACATTATGGATCCACTGCTTCTCTTTACTTCCAGTTTCACTTTGACCAGCTAACTTATGTTGATGTGAAAACAAGTAGGTTCATACTGATGGTTTTTAACATTCAGAGGACAGCTCTGATAAAGCCTGAATTGAATGGGAGTTCAGCAACAACATTATTTGAAGCCTTGAGTGCTGTATTTTTACATTATCTTTAGTGAATAGGATTTGCTGTGACTGCCTCCTGCTTTCCTTGTAGCTATATCTCAAATATGTAGCAGATGAAGAATAATTTGTCACTGTTAAGAATGATACTTCTTGTCCTGTCTTTTTTTCTATTGATGTCAGCAATATTTCATTGTCTAATGGCTTCAGTGAAAATAAGTCTGGTGATAATAATGTCAGTGTATTGTCTTGGTGGGATTGCTATTGGAAAGAAGTGGGTATTTCAGAAGATGACAGCAAGAGAATCTGTTCATGACAGTGGCAGCTGTTGTTTTGCTGACCTGAAAGAATGTAGTTTGAATATTTGGATGGTAAGAGAGAAGACGTTGTATTAGACAGGACTGCCTTTCAGATGAGGCTACAATGACAGGTAGCTTATAATTTAAAAACCAGAAAGTGTGTGTGTGTGGTTAAAAAGCAGCAGATGGTTGCATTTATCAGAAAACTGAATATTTAGGATGACCTCAATGTTTCCTTTTTCTTCTTTACCTTAGTTTGTGTGTGTGCTGCTTGGGCTTGCCCCTCCTGCCCAGTGGCACTGGTCACTCACAGCTCTGCCTGCAGAGTCAGTGCTGGGAATAGCTGAAAGTTCAAGTATCACAATTCCGAGCTAGAAGTGAGTTGGCTGTTTAGGATTCCCTCCCTGGGGGGCTGGAGGTGTGTGGTGTGAGGGGTTTGTGTCAGTACTTCAGACAGATAGTAAAGAAGAGATTTGGTAGTTTACCTGCATGGTAGGTTGGTCTTCAGATTTGAGCACTGGTTATGGACGTGGGAATCCTGTTTTCTGATCTGGGTTCTTACTGCTTAAATAGCTATAAACATAACTTTTCTAAGTGTTTAATGACAGTGGGCTGTACTAGCTGGGAAGTAGGCATCGAAACCTGTCTAAAAATGGAATTTATATCTGCATAAAAAGGATATGAATTGGGCAGACTTTGACAGAGTTATAATTTCATTTGTACAGTGCTGCCTGCACAGCTGGATTTTGTTTTATGGACACTTTCCTGAGAGTAGGAGAGAAAGGAAGATGTAAATCAGTATACTGCTGATTTTTAATATTTCCCAAGTCCTTTCTTCTTTTTACTTTCTGTAAAGATGTGGACTGCGTCTTAGAAGTATTTCTTGAAGCTATCTAGATAACTTCTTGAAGAGGGATACTGTATTTTTATTTCTTGAAAGATTAGTTTTTCATACCATGGTGGTGTGTTTCTATGTGAGAACTAACCTATTTTGTAACAGAAGTTGCATGTCATTTAATCAGTCAATAAAACTTTATGCAAAATGCTTTATTCTTTTCTCCTTTGCTTTGAATTAATTTATTACTGTATTTCTTAACCCACTGATCTGTTTTTTCTTTTTCAGTCAAAAGACAAGATGATGAGAGGCTCTCGCCGAGGGTGTGTCAGACTCAGGGTAAGTGTTTTATTCAGTACTTAATGACTTACTGTGTGTAATATGTCCTAATGGAGAGAACTGCAAGGAGACTTTTGAGGTTTGGGCTCTATTCCTGACTCTGCAAAATACTGAAATAGTGAAAGGTTTTAAGGAAAGAAAACATTAGAGGTCAAGTGACATGCTGGGCTAATGATGTTCAATAATTTATATATTTTATAGAAACATTATACATTTTATATCATATATTAAAAATGTTCTATGACAGACTAAGATGGGTTAATAGTAGCAAATTATGAAAAAGTTGCTGTTTGCAGTTCTCATTTCTTTGTGTGTGGAGTTATAGATATATATATATATACACACATATTGTATATGTATATTCATACTGTTCTGTGCTGCAGAAGTCGTTGTGAAACTGCTTCCCTCTGTCCTTTGGATATATATATCTTCTGTTACTGTGTCCTCCATCCTGCCAGTTGACTGTACTGGAGCTCAGTGAAACACAGGACTAGAAAGGGAAGGGAAAGCACTGCTGGCAAAGTTTTTGAAATACCAGCTGGGGTGGGTACAGATTGGAGAAAAAGAGGTAAAGAGCTCAGATTGGGAAAGCTGAGCATCACCTGTTTGAGCCCCTTAGGCTTGGGACATTTAACCTGGAGTGCTGTGGTTGCAGCTTCCAGGGGCAGCACTGCAGTGAGGTGGGAATGCAGTGGTGTCTGCACATGCCCAGTTCCCACCTTGTGGTCAGACATGCACTGAAAATATTTCTTGCACAAGTCCTTTTTCTATATTTTTCCCATTTCCCATAGAATCTCTGGTTCCAGCCTACAGCAGTCTTGTGAAGAGCTGCTGTAAATAGGAGGATAATGGGTATAAACAGGAGCATTTTGAGCCTTGAAGCAAGAGAAGTGTAGGGAAGGGAGTCTGTGTCTGACAAGCGCTGTGATGAGCATTGCAGCAGAACTCTGCATCTTCCACTTACTCCCTCCTTTTATTGCTACTTCTTTCTAGTCTTTCTGTAGCCCTAATACAGGGGTAGCTGCAGCCTTTTGAGACTCGGAGAATCTCCATTTGCTTGGATTCCAGATGACTTTTTTGCACTTTCCCTTGTCCAATGTACTGATATTTTAATTTAGTATGTCTCTAGGAGTAATGTAAACTCAAGCTGCTGACTAGAACATGACATTCCCAGAGATTGATAGGGATGTTTTTTGTATTGGGCAGAAAAATATAGTCTGAAAAACCATGTCTGCTTTAATAGTGCTGTGAGCCTGTCAGTGTGGAGGTTGGCCTCAGCCTGCCAGTTTAGGAAATATTAAAAGTGAACAATCTGTTCAATATTGCATCATCCATCTTTATATGTATTTAACATGAAACAATCCCTTTATCTTCCCCATCTGCCACTCTTCAATCACAAATTATTCTTTGGAGTTTTCTGAAGACTTACAGACTCCCCCAGCCTTTCTCTGAATATGTGTGGGGGTTTGGGGTTTTTTTGTGAGGGAGGAAGGAATCTTTCTTTTTTTTACTTTTGTACAGCAGCTCCTCTGGCAGATGACAGTGATACTGATAGCTGAACAGATGGGCTTTTGCAGTCTGAAATTCTGTCAGAGAGGTTTTCAGTTTAGAGTAATTGTTGATTTGTAATTGGAGGTGTGAACATAAACAAACGTGTGATTTAAACAATTTGGCTAAAATACTTCCTTTTCTCTTGAATGAATTTTTAAAAGCTTGTTCCTCACCTTTTTGCTCTTGATATACCTTTCATAGGTCTGAAGTTTCATCTTCACATTCTCCTGTTGACTGTTATAGTGTACTTGGGAAGGTGCATTAATTCATAGAGGATTCTGTGTTACCTGCACTGTGCTTAATTCCTGAAGTTTACTGGAATATACACTTAAACTTCTGCCTTCTCATTTTTCTTTACTTGTTCATGGCATCTGCATGACAGCAGAAGCATCTTCTGTGCTTCTGGCTCAGATCCTTTGCTTTAAGGTTGCAGGTGCAGAGTGTGGATTTCATGCGGGTTTGTGCTGACCTCTCCCTGCTCCTCAGTTTTCTCCCACACTTGGGATGGGGCAGGACATGGCTGTCTGTGTTCAGCATTATGTTAGTTTTACCTGTATTCTCTGGGGAGAGTATCTTGGTCATGTTCTTGGTGTCTGACTTACAGATTAGCCTGGATAAAAGGAGGCTCAGGGGAGCCCTTCCCACTCTCTACAACCCCCTGATAGGAAGGTGCAACCAGGGCAGGGGTTGGTCTCTTCTCCCAGGGAACAAGTGACAGAATGAGAGGAAATGACCTCAAGTTGCACCAGGGGAGGTTTAGATTGAATATTAGGGAGAATTTCTTCACTGAAAGAGTGGTCAACCATTGGAACAGGCTGCCCAGGGAATGGTGGAATCATGGAATAGCCAGGGAATTGTGGAAGTGTTGAAAAGATGTGTTGATATGGCACTTGCTGATAGAATTTAGATGTGAACACGGTGGTGCTGGATTAATGGTTGGCCTCAATGATCTCAGAGCTCTTTCCCCACCTCAACAATGCTGATTCTATGATACACCTGTTGAGGAAAATGATATGGTACAACTTGCAGTGGTCTTCAGATTTATTGCATAGCAAAGCATGTACTTATAGTGCCAGACATTCTTTTCTATTGGTATGTTTAATAAAACCCAGATGAGTCCATCAAAGTGAATCTGGCCCATCATGTCATGTCACTGGCACACTGCATGTTTACCACATAGTCTCTGAATGTAATGACTGGTCATTTGGGGGTTCTTACAGCCTGGCATTAAAAATACAAAGAATTACAGGGGCTTGAGTACGCTTTCTAGGGGCCTCTTTTATAGTGAACACAGAGTTGTCCATGAAAAGCCTATATAGAAGATACTCTTGGAGAAGTTAAAAGTGGTACATTTTTGGCAGTGAAGAGAAGAAAAAAAAACCAGTTTGGAGCTGTCCTTTCCTGCAGTATTGCCTTGGATTGCATCTGATTGGTACTGGTTTTAAACAGAACCTGTTCCTGCCACTCTGTTTTGTGGGGCCTGTGGTGGTCCCAGCCATGCATGAGCTGGTCCTGTTGGCCACAACCCTCTTGGAGGGGCTGTGTGGAATGTGTGTGGGTAAGATGGGCTCAGATCCCTCTGCCCCCAAGTCTGACTCAAAGGAATCCCTAGATTTTGGGCAGCCTGATGGATGCCTGCCCCTGCCCTGCAGCTGCTGGGTGGCACCTGGAATGAAGTGGAATGGAGCACTGGTTGGCACTGGCTCGGGGTGCTCACAGTGCTGTTACTCCCTGTTTATTCTGACACTTAAGGTCACAATTCACCCTTTAAATACAGGCACCTCCCAGTGATATCTCTGTGTTTTGTGGGAGGGGGAAGAATACAACAGATCCTGATGCTGTATCTCCTGGAGAGCAAGAGAAACTGAGTAAACCCACTAGTGGTTTTTGAACTAAATATTACAATTTATTGGAGCTGGCAGAGGCTTGAGATGGTTCTTTCTTCAGTGTCGTCTTCTCCTGGGTGAAACTGTTATTTATTAAATGGTGGGGGTGGGAATGAAATTTGGGCTGGATTTGTAAATAGCTAAACACAGATGGTCTTTAACTCTGTAATTTGTTTGCATTTCCTTCTAATAATTCTTGAAGAATTAGAAGACAAAGCTAGTTGCTTTTGATATATTCTGATTACTTACTGTGAATATTTACTTAGGAACTGAAAATTAGATCATGCAGTGTACCAGTGACATGACATGATGGACCAAATTCATTCTGCTAGAATGATTTATTTTTTACTACAGGCTGGTGGATAAAATCAGGTCAAGAGCTTCTTTTTGTAGAGTACTTACGAATTACTATTTTTATATATGGAAAGTACGTACAAAATATTGCTCCTTGCTCTTCTTTAAGTTGGAATGTAGTAGAGAGCTGCTGCAGCATAAAGCCACCTCCATTACAAAAAGAGAAGATGCATATTGTTATTCAGAAAATCAGCTTTATGAGCATTTACTGGGTTTTTTCTGCAAGTGAAATTTTATTATTTTAAAGAACCAACTGCCTCCTATGACTAAACGGAGAATCCTTCTGCTCTCTGCTGTCTTCAGTTTGCCTCTCATTTGTCAAAGCTTTTTAAATTCCAGTGGTGTAGTGCTGGAGTGTGTGCTGCTGATGTCACTGCTTGCCTTATCAGGATTTTGTTCTTTGTTTCACAGGGAGCTGTGATTGGTATAGACGACGAGGACGACAGCACCTTCACAATAACTGTTGATCAGAAAACCTTCCATTTTCAGGGTGAGCTGAAAGAAGAGATTGGTTTTTTTTCTTGTAACAGATTCCACTTGCATTTAATGGATGATTTTAAATGTTTGCCAACAGAACAGCATGAATGAGCAGAGTGAGAACATTCTGGATCCAGGGGTGCTGCAGGTTAGGCAGGGATTTACATCTGCAGTGGATACATATGTGCTAGAAAGAGACTGTAGCTCCGGCAGGATTTGGAGATTAATAATGTAAAGAATAAATTGCTCAAGGGGAGAAAGTAATGTGCTTCTGATTATGGGTTTCGCTTACAAAACCTTTCTGATCTTCATTATCAAGATACAATTATGCATTTCTGTATGAAGAGAATCAAGACTGGCCTGAAGGTTGCAATTTGTATCCAGATAGACCTTAATGCTCAGTTATGAGGAGACCAGAGGCAACGTTTGGCTTAACGGTGGAGCTTTGCTTCAAGATTTACCAGCTTGCATTCATTCCATCTACATTTCTGTGTGTTGTCTGCCCGTCACCATTTCTCTGCTCTTGTCCTTTTATTCACATTTTCTAACACCAATGCCATCTGCCACTGCTATGTTCCGTCATTGCATGCTCTGGCTCACCGGTAGAAAGGGTAAGGTCCTGCATAATTGTTCTGTACTCCTTACATTGTTTTATCTGCAGCAGTAGCACAAAATACTGTGCTGATATTGGGTAGAGAACTTCTTCTTTCTGAATGTTAAAAGCCTAGGGAAGTGTGATGAAAATATTTTGCAACTAGCATTTGTTAGTTATTTTTGGTTTTCCTCTAAAATGTAGTGGCTGAATAATTTAATTGCTTTGCCTAGAGCTGGAAATTGTAAATATCCAAGAGGCACATTTGCATTTAAACAATCATATTAAAAACATATATACCTGTAAATTGAAATAATTCTATAACCTATGTTGTATATATTTTTAAATCAGTGCTTTGCAAATGAGAGTTGTTGTTAATACTGTTGTTTTTGTGAGACTGTTTCTAATGATAAATATTAATTGTACACCATATTTTCACTGGCTTCTGTATTCCTTGTGCTACAGTTCTTCCTAAATGCTGCTGCTCTCTGGCTTTTCACTGCATTAAGCCCTGTAAACACACCTGCATAATGCTGAGCTCACAGTAATACTTCAGTCCACTGTTCCCTAGGATAGCTGATAAAATGCAAGCTAATTGCTAATGCAGCAATGGAATGCTGTACTAGGGCAGTCTTTCAGTGCTACAGAGCTAAATACTGCTGAATATTTGAGAACTTGATACAGGTAAATCCAGAAATCTCTCATCTTTAGTTACTAAGAGAGACCTTTTTTAATGCATCTTGTTTGCAGTGTTTTGTTATGTGCTGGATTCTCCTTTGGGTGGTCAGATAAAAGAAAACTGATAGTATTTGATGCAAGTAATATTCTACTCTAAATCATATGATAATTTTTGAACACCAATTTTGTCATATAATCTCAGTTTCTCTGCATTTCATGGGATCTGTGTATGCTCCTTTAGTGTGCAACTGAGATCTTGTACACTCTTTTCTGTATTGTGCTTTTTCTGTTAGCATGTTATGAAGATAACACCCCTGATACCCAGGAAATTGTAATGATACAAGCACAGGGTTAATATATGTGGCTTTAATGCAAAAATGTCAAAAGACAGGTAAGATACTAGTGCTGGGATATTTCAGTATTAAAAAGCTCTGTAGAACTGTATCTGTATTTTCAGGCCACTCTAAATGTATTCTCACCTCATAAATCCTTATGTCATATTTATGCAAAATGTTTTTTCGTTATATTAAATGAATTCAGTGTTACACAGACCTTAACTTAGGCAAAACATAAGTCACTGTCAGGAATGGTGAGTGGGTAATAATGTAAATACTACAAAATATATGCTGAGACTAACCAGGATATGTAGGACAGATTCTGGGAATAATCCAAGAAAACATACAATATTCCTAACAATTTCTTTCTAAGTTTATTTTATACCTGATCCAGATAGAGCTTTTGTTTGTGAGACAGTCATAGCTATAAATACATTCACCCTTTACAAAAGAAGTCTGGTACAAGAGAACACTGCTGCAGAAATGGCAACTTTTTTAAAGATACAGTCTCTTTTTTATCTCCTTCCTTAATTCTCAAAGTCACCCAGGGCTCCAAACAACCTGAAACCTCACTGGGCAAAACACAGAACTTTAACAATCCATGATTTTAAAGATTTGCTGATCTGTATCTAAGTGAGGGTCCCACCTGCAGTGGGACAGTTTCTCTTTCAGGCTCCAAAACCCCCTGTTTTTATTCACTGGGACTTTTAAGAACTGATTGGTGCCTCAGTGAAATTTTGCTGCCAGGCAGGGATAGAATTTGAATTTGGGAAAAGAAAGAAAAGCTCCATACTGGATTAAGTAATTATTTCTTACAGTGCACATTTGACTAACACATTAGAGATATAAGTAAAGAGGTGAAGGGCAAATAAGTCATTTCTCACAAGGCTGTTGATCCCTTATGTGTGTGTGTGTAACTGAATTTCCAAAGTGCTAAATCTCCAGCACCTCCCACTAAGATTTGCCTTCACTGGATCTTGGTAAATTCTGAGTCTTTCTGGTGTATAGTTCATATTTTGTTGCTGCCTGTGACAGTCTCCCTCTCTTCTGTTCTCAGCTGTGCTTCCCAGTGGTCATCTCTGCATTGAATGTTAGTTAAAATTAAGAAGTTTTTATTGGAAATGTAGGTTTGAATGATGGCTGGATACATCCCAAATGGGATCCATATATTTATTACCTGGCTATAAAGGAAAGAAGTGAATTGAATAAATATGGGCATTAAAACAAACAGCATGTTTTGGTTTTACTGTCAGCTTAACTTCAGCTCTACTGGAGTGCCCAGCAGACTTTTTCCCCTTTATTTTATTGTTATGGACAGCTGGAGGGGGAAGGGAGGTAGAATGACCTCAGAAATTTAAAAATGTCTTTAAAGGTAATGTGGTTTATCTCCTGATGGGTCATGCTGTGTATCCAGTTTTATGGCTTGCTTGTGAGGCTTCTGAATTAGGTAGATCTCAAAGCATTCCCTTGTGGGTTTGTTCAGATTAGATGCAAAAATCCATTCAAGTTGCTGTAAGACATTTGGGATAATACTCTTAGTTTAAATTACCTTCCTGTCAGAAGCTCTTTCTTGATAATATATTTTCCCTTGCTGCAGTTCATGTCCCTGTTCTAAATGTTCCATAACCTTCGAACACTGGAGGGGGGTGGGGTTGGGTTGGTTTTTCTTTTAACATTTTTCTATCATCACCAAGGTATAAACTCTTTCCATGTGGAAATTCAGCTCTCCTTCATATCACTTAGCTGTTCTTTCTGCTCACTGGGATGCTTGTGGCTTAAATTCAAGAGTGGGAACATGATGTTCAAGAGAGTCCAGCAAGGGTATTGTTGTATTTCTTCTTGATATTTGATTTGCTGTCTAACCTGAAACCATAATAGCTTTTATGTGGATTGAGTTCCTTCACCAAATGCACATCGTGTGCAGGGAAAAGGAATTCAGATTTTTAAAAAAGAATTCAGATTTTTGAACTGCTGCCTGAAAACCCAGCTCTTACTTTTACATCCTGCAACACAGATCCTTGGGAGGCAGCTCAGTTTTATCTCCACTGTTTTGTTTAATAAAGGACTGAAATATTGGAAACAGTCCAGGGCATTGATCTGAGATGATTTTGCTTTAGCTTTTGTCTTTCCTTTCCTATTCCTGCCACAGAAGTATCTGAGGAATGAAACATGATTGTTCTTGTGCAACTTAATCTGCTGTTACATGAAAGCTGTCAGCTGGTTAAGGTAGATTTCACCTTCTTTCCCATCCTTAACCAGTTTTTAACTTGATTTGTGTCTGCCTGTCATCCCAGCTGAGAAAAAAGGGAGATATGCACTGCAAGAGGTTGCCTAAATGTCAAATAAAAGCAGGGAATTTTTGTTAATGTGGGAGTCAGCTATTTTTAAGGATATACTGAGGTCCACAAAGGCCTTAGATGCTGAGCAGTATCAGAATTCAAGATCTTAATTATTTGTATTAAGCATCAGAATTAATTATAATGGTTCCATACCTGTGTTTCACCACTGCTTGGGGAAATAGTCAATATTTATAGTCTTCTACAAAACCTTGACAGTGTCCACCAAATAGATGACAGGAAGCTGATTGCCCTTGTGGTATGAAGAGGCACTTTAGTCCACCACATTACCCAATTTAAATAACGATTCATAAATTGCAGCCTTCTCCAAAAAAAAGTTCTGAGAGCTTTTTGGTCTGATAATAAATGCCTAAAATACAAAAAAATGCCTAGTGAGAGATTTTGGTGTGAAATCCTGGTCTATGCTGGATTCCTCAGTGATGTTTAGTGCTGTGACCACAGTGTTTGTCCTAAGCTGACATTTTCAGGGTCTTTTAGGGTTCTGGTGGTGCTGAAACAGTGAATTCCTCTGTGCTGTGCTCAACTGTGCTTTTATATTGCAGAGGAGGATGAGCAGCTGTACTGAGAGTAAAGCTTCCACCTTCTCTTCATACATTCCCACCAGAGCTGAGCTGCCTGTCCTCCTCCCTCTGCCTCACCAGGTCTGGGCTGCACAGGGGTCTGGGCAGCAGCTGATCCTCTCCTGACTGGCAAAACTGCAAAAAATTATCTTTTGCATTGATTTTTCTGTCCTTCACTCTCTTCCATCTACCTCCCTTTTGCTGTTGATGTGCTAGACTGATATTTTGAGTAGTTAGGACTTGGGATCAGAGTGCAGGGAACGGTGTGTGGTTGTGCTTTCCCTGGTTCATGCAGCTCCTTCTTGCCCCTGCAGCATCCTGTGTTATAATTGTCTGTCTTCTAATCATCTCCATTTTTAATGGGCCTCTCTGCACTCAATTGTTATGGCCATACCTAAACACCTCTTGGGTTTCCATTTCTTGAGGTTGAAGTTCCAGATTTCAAAATTTATGTTAAACTTGAGAAATAATACCTTGAAACAGTGTCTGTATGAGATGTCCTTCCTCTGGAAGAAATAGTGTATTTACTGCTTGTTACTTGTGGCATCAATACAAGTCTATTATCTCAGCTGTATATATGATATATGCCAGCTGTTTTAGAAGGGGAGAAAAGGTCTCACTATAAGCAGGGAAGGGATCAAACACTCTTTTCCTTCTGTTTTGACATTTCACGTAGCAATAAACTTGAGTTTGACCTGTTAAATCGCAAACTATTGTATTAGCTAAGAGAACTGTTGTATTTTTGGTTTTCTATTTGATTTTTTTTATTTCAAGCCAAAATATGGTTTCTGTCTTAATCCAGTAGTTCCTGAGCTCTGTCAGAGTGATCTGCAAAGGAAAGAATCTTTCCCTGTGAGGGTGGGCAGGCCCTGGCACAGGGTGCCCAGACAAGCTGTGGCTGCCCCATCCCTGGAAGGGTCCAAGGTCAGGCTGGATGGGGCTCTGAGCAACCTGGGATAGTGGGAGGTGTCCCTGCCCATGGCAGGCGGTTAGAATGAGATGATTTTTAAGGTCCATTCCAATCCAGGTCATTCTCTGATCCTATGATTAATTTTAAATGCAAACATACCTTGAAAGCCATTTCCACAGACTATCATGTGAAGTATTATATCAAAGTAATATAATTATTATTTAAGCACTGACATTCTCCAGTGAGAATCCATATACTTGCAGATTGTCCCACATTGAGAATTGTTTAATTACAAAATTAACACGTTATGTATGAATTTCCAGAGAGAACTAACAGCAACTTGTGTATTTCCTTTGTCACTGGATTTCCACCCAAAGGTATGTTTATGGGCTGATTGTAAAGCTTGCTAAAAATACCTTTTGAGCTTAGATAACAGTGAAAGGCAGTTTAGTTGGTTTCTCAAGATCACAGATTAATCTTACTAATACATTATACACAAGAGACCTTTGATGCCTTTTGTTTGGGCAAGTCCAATGCCTTTGTGTCTCGTGTCTGCACAGGAGTGTTGGCAGGGACAGGGAGATCAGAGTGCTCTGACACCTGCAGAACAAAAGGAGGGTTGATTTATATGTGTGGATGGAGAATGGCATCAGGAGGAAGATTAGTAGAAGGGAGAATAATGATTGTGACAACTCCAAAATTACCACGTGGAGGAAATAAGGTTCAACCCAGTGACAGATGTGGGAGCTGTGTGTGTTAGCAGGGTGTTTGTAAGCAGTGAAACTGTGGTGTTTTGTCAGGCTTACATGAAATGCTGCTTCATCTTGCATGTTTTTCTATGGTTTGAAAGGCCTTTAGTGACTTTAAATAGCAATTTATTTAGCCATGGGGCAGTCCTTTGATGTGTGACTTTTCCACCTTATTGAGCACTACTGATAAAATCTCTCTCTGTTGAGACTGGTGGCAAAATTCCTATTGATCTCAATACAGCCATAATTTCATCTCTATCATCTGGTTATTTGTGTGTAAAGATACTACATTAGTTCTGCACTTGGCTGAGAAAATAGAGGAATTTTGCATACAAATGAGTGGCAGTTTTTGCAGAATGAAGGCTGCATAATTGACTCTATTGACTCTGTGGGTGTAATAGACTTCTCTTACTGAGTTCTGCCTGTAAGTAGGTCACAGTGAATGAAAATACAACATGCATTTCATTTTGTGGCAGTATGGTGTGTTTGTAAGTAATCTAGTGATTTTTTTTTATTGTTTCTTGAGGGTTTTCTTTCATCCTAATGCCCATGCAGATGAACACACACAGAAAAAGCACCAGAATGCTGATTCTGAGGTGATAAGTGTTGTGTATTCTCTTTTCCCAGTACTGCTGGGCATGACCTAGAAATGCTGGTGGGAAATGCTGTATCGTGGAGTGGAGTTGTTAAACTTGTTTATATCTAATCTTTAGATGCTATCAAGCTTAGGCTGGAAAAAGTAATCTGTTTTATGCTGTACTTTAACATTTGGTATACGTTATATAAACACATATAATCTCTCCACAGCAAAGTGAATATTATAGGAACTCTAAATTACAAAATTTATTCTCTATTTGGGAAATTAGTAGAAGCAGAGAGCATTTAATGTAGTTGCATTTCATTTGCCTTCTTATCCTCATAAAATAGAACTTTCCAAAATCCCTGTCATATCTGACTTGGCAGTTTGGTAAATTCAGAGATAAAGGACTATTTTGTAAAACAAAAGGGAATTTCAAACCACAGTTTTTCTGAATTACAGAAATTCCTCAGTAGAAGCAATGATTCTCATTTTGACTGATTTTTTTCACTCTATGATTTTCTCCTTGGTCAAATAATTGCTCTTCTTTCTTTGTAGCTCCTCTAGAAAAGAGTTCAGAGCTTTGTTAGTATAAAATGGGTGTTAAAATATCTTCTAAATAATCTCAGCCAAACAGATCACAAAAATGCACATCTTTAAAAACACTGTTATCATATTAAAACTCACTAATGCAATGACATGCTTTTCAAGTGTGTTTCTCTGAACTGGTCATAAATAGGACTGTGATCATGTTGAGTACCCTGTGGTTGTCTCAGATATGGCTGAGATGTCACAGTAAATTACAGAGGTGCCTTTCAGAGGGTGCACCAGAGACAGAGTCAGGGGTTAAGCATATGGGAACAAACTGTAATCTAGCTCATTAATATTAATTCTACTAGAAAAATGTACCAATATCTTAACTGACATAATCACAGTAAATTTGCATTGTTTCAGCCACTGATGATTCCAGGCTCTTGCACACAGCAGTGGTTGTGCAGCTCTGTGTGGATTTAGCTTGTTCCATGTGCAAATGTTCACTGTTAAATTACAGTCAAAACTGAATTAATAATTCTGGCACTTAAAATAAGAGAAAAGCACGGGGAGTGCTGATGTCCTCTCAGCTGCAGATGCAGCACTGCTATTTTTGTGCACAGTTGATGCCCTGGTACAACTTGAATTTCAGCTGACCAGGTAACTCTTCCATTAACCCCCAGACTAAAAACCACAATTAATATTCATGAAGTGCAGTGGGCTCCTCTACTTAATTTCTCATTAGCATTACAAAAATTAATCACTTATAAACAGCTGAACTAGCACCCTTATGTTTTCTAAGTGCCAGATATTTCTCACATACCTCTCAGTGTTTGTCATTTGTCTTTTGTCATACTCTTATTCTATAGTCAGCCTGGGGGAAATTTGCAACTTGTTTCTCACTCTCCCCCCCTGCCCCTCTTCTCTTTCTGGAAGTTTTGTGCCAGGAGGGACCAGGTGTCATTCCTCCATTTTTTTAGAAGCACAGATACTGGTGTAACTCCTTGGTCTAGATAATAATTGCCTTATCCCAATTATGGTGGCAGCAGTTCTGGAGTAGCTTTCACATAGGAATTGAGGGTGGGATTAACTTTAAAATGGAGCCTGATGAACTGAACAAAGAAGTGATTTCAGGGTACTTGAGACACTAGACTAATGAGCAAGGTGTTCTTGTCCCCTGCCTGCTGAGGAAATCCTCCAGCATTTGCAGATGCACAGTGGATATTATGTATTGTGCATCACAAACTTTTTAGCTGAAAAGATGTTAGAGCTTTATCTTTGGCCAAAGTTGCCTTCTTTAAATGCAGACCAGGTTGGATATTTAGCTTTCCCTACAGATGGGTGGATAATGTTCTCTGTCCATTGTGTGTAGATTTTTCCCATAAATTGTTTCTAAGTGTGTTGGCTAATCTCTTTTCTGAATGTTCCCATTGATTTTTTTTTTCTCATCAGTGATCTTTTGGCAGCTGTTCAGTTCTAAATTGCTTTTACCATTAGGGAGCTTTTACTTTCTCCTAATCTCACAGCAGCCATTTTGATTAGATTTAATATAACTTTTCTTGCAGCTTGCTTTGCTAAAAACTGCATCTTACTGTTTTCTCCATGGTTTTCTTAAAAGAGTCTGTGGAGGAGAGCCAGGAGGATCTGCTGTTGGTGATAGATGGTCTGAAAGTTAATCCAGTGTCCTGTACAGAGAGTGCTGAAAAGGTTCTGCTGCTGTGTGTTCTGTGCAGTAAGCAGTCTGGTCATGGCAGTGGTCCTGGATTTGTCATTGCTGAGACTGTGTCCTGAGCAGCAGGATGGGTGAGATTCATGTGCTCTGCCTAAGGATTGATCATGCTGGGCCAGAGGTTTGCAATGGCTGGTAGATGGGGGAAAAATTCAGCTTTTTCCATCTGCTGAGCCCTGGTAGAAGGAGCTGTAAAGGGGTCATTAGAGGAGTAGAAGCTTCAAAAATGTGGTTTGTTTATGAGCATGGGCAAGTCAGTTCTGGTTTTGAGCTGTAGGTTGGTTGGTTTCTAGGTCTGCCCTGGTGCTGGAAAGCCTCTATGTTCTGCTGCAGGTTCAGATACAAGTCATGATGTGATAACCTTTATTAATGGACCTACTGTATATTGAGATTAGTATTTAGCTAATACAGTGACCTCTTTTTGCTGCCAGTATGGAAGATCACAGGAATTCTACTGCAATACAAGGATTAATTCACTGGTCTGCAGCTTAATTGTTTCTTTTTTAGTTTAAATAATCGTGGGAAAAAATCCTTCCACATGGGATTTTTGCACCCTGTGAATTACTCAGGAGCAGCAGCACCCCAGTTCTCCAGTAAGATTTAAAGAAAAACCCACAGAAAAACAAACAGAAAACAAACCCAAGAAACCTCACACACATAGAAATATTTTAACCACAGTCACTTGGAACACACCTTTGAAAAGGTGAAGCATTAATACATCTCAAATACTGATAGTTTAATGACACAGGTAACTATATTTTATATCTGTAGTAACTGGTATAAGATGCATCAACCTGATTAATATGTTTGGCAGGACTGGGCAAAGGGGCTGTTTTTGATAAGCAGAACCAAAGAAACTAATAAGCATTAAAATTGATTCTAATTGACTAATTCAGTAATTGAAATTAGTGTGAAAGTGTAAGCCATGCTGTGCAAAAAGAGCAGGGTGTTTGTGTGTGTGTACACAATGAAAAAGAAAAGTACAGTTTTCACATTGCAAAATGTATTTGGCCTAATCCAGCCCCTGGGCAGGGTTCACAGGGCCCCTGCCCCTCCATCCTCTCTGCTTTCCCTGCATCAGACACATCCTCAGCACCTGCTTCAGCTTCTCAATTCCAGTATGGATCACTAGTGGGTAGGGCCCCATAAATTAGAAGTTCTTTCTAGTGAGCTTTTGAGAGTATTACAGATGGCAAATTCAGCTTTTTAATACTTGCTGCAATCCCTGCAGAAAAGTTATTCACCTGCTGTTCTAAGTAGCATTTAATTACTTTAACTTCTTCCTGCAGACTTCCTCTGTGCATCTGAAAGCACTTTGGGTGGCCACTTTCCCTCGTGTCTGGTTGTAATTTGTGCAGGTTAATGGTATTGTTACCAGAATACCTGTGGCAATTGATCATGCTTTACTATTTTGAAAGAACAATGAGTAGGGATTGACTTGCAGTATCTGGGGAAATGTGTATTTTTAGGAAAAAACTAAACATTTTAAACTTTTACTTTCACCTTGCATGTAATGGAAGTTTTGCCTGCTGCTTGGTGAAGCCACCTCATCAGTTGGGCTTGGCGCAAGTTTCTGTGTTAAAAAGGCATTCTTACCTACCTGTCATGGACACATACACTGTCAATTCTTTCCTGATGGTTTTGTTTACTTGGCATAACTAATGTATATACACTAAAGTAAACAATGCACTATGTTTATCTTGGTATTAATAGTGTTTTCTTAGGGAGTGTAGAAAAATCTACATATTTGGAAGACTTGTCATCTCAAACCTGGTCAGGTTGAGCTGCAGATTCCAAAGAATAAAAGCGATGGAAACGTAAGGGGGAGAAAGGGAACATGGAAACAAAGCATTTGAGCTGGAAAGTACATTTCAGTGTAAACTAAAAAGACTTCCTCTGAACTCCTGAACAAATAAGTCTGATAGGAATCTCAGCTCTCAGCTTCATAATAGGTCCTAGCTCACTTAAGCTTTCCTTGCTTTTGGCAGGCTTCCTGTTTCTTGTAAATACCTTCCATTTGAGTGGGGAACTAGAAACAATTGTCAATAACTATTCTAAATCCATATACAGACCAGTTTATTTACAGTCTATTTAATGCCTGTGGAATTTTCTTTCTTTACCTGGAGTCCACTGACTCTCTGCTCCTGTGGTTTTAAACCCTCTTAGAGCACAGCAAGGAACTCTTTCAAATTAGTGAAGGTGGTGTGTCTGTACTGGGGGTAGGGAGGAAGAAAAAGAGTATCAGGGTAAAAAAAAGTGATGATATGCCTTAGTCTGTTTTGATCTGTTCTTCATCTTCCTTCTCCAGCTCCTCTTCTGTCCTGTAATCCTCCTTTAATCATCACTTGCTTTCTTAATTATCACTGTCTGCAACTGAGAATCCTAATACTCTTTTATATATATAATACATCCTGACAGGGGTTCTTAATTAAACTTATGTGGTGGTCTATTGCATAAGTATGAAAATATTCATGTTTGTGTTGTTAACATATAATTTAAGTTCTATTTGGTTTTAGAGTAGGATTGTCTTGAGTTTAAAAATATTTGTCGTATACTTCAGATTATTCTTTGTTCTTCATTATTCACATTGGTGTCCAGTTAAAGATTACAATGTCCACACTGAAGCAGAATTACTGGATAACCTGTTACAGGTTGAATAGCTTCTTCCAAATGTGAAAATTCAAAAAAGGACTTAATTAATTAAGTGAGGTCTGTCTGTGCAAACTCTTTTTGTATGCATGGCCCTAAAGCTGGACAAGGGGAGAGCTGTAACCACAGAAGAATAAACAGGATAGTAAGACAACAAATTATGTCCTTGGCAATAAAGTATGGTTTGATTTCCATATTTAGTGTGGACATCAGATCTGTTTGTTTATGGCTTTTAGTATATAAAACTGTATGTAACCCAATGGTATCTTTTGGATCCTTTTGCAGCCCGAGATGCAGATGAGAGGGAGAAGTGGATCCACGCTCTAGAGGACACCATTCTCCGTCATACCCTCCAGCTTCAGGCAAGTTTCACCTTCACTTTTAATCTGTTTTACTTCCTTTTTTTCAAAGCAATGAAATACAATGGCATAACTGCTAATAGCAAACAAATCCTGTATAATATTTGCATATTCTATAGCCTGTCACATATAGTAAAACATCAGTGGGAGTATCTGAGATTAGCTTTGAGTCTGTTACTATTTTCTTGTCTTACCATCATGAAAAGTTAGCATAAAACTTCCCTTTATTAACTCATATCTACAGTTAGCATTAACTCACATTTATTTATAATTTGTATTTATAGTAAAGTTCCAGACTTACTGTTGTACGTGTAGTTTGGGTTTTTTGTTTAAAACTAGAAGCTAGTCCTTTTTGGGTCAAGCCTGTTGTGTGCTTGTATGCCACCTAATTTTGAAATTAAAATGAGACAGTATCACTGAACCTCTTTCTGGATGACAGAAATGGGAAATAGCTTGTGTTTGAATCCACTGTGTAAGCTGGATATCAGTACTTTTCTGGTCCTAAGGACAGATAGTTGTAATGGGGACGGTTCTTAGCACTGGTCATCTAGACCCAGGAAGGAGTTGGACTGGTGATCCTTGTTGGTTCACTTCCAGCTCAGGATATTTTACGATTCTATGATCTAAGATCAGTTTCTGGCAATGTTCTAGACTTGGACATGTCTATAGGACTTGCTAAACATTTATTTTTGCCCTGGAGAGAAACCCAAACTCTCATGAAAGAGATTTCCTCTTACTCAGTTTGTCCCACAAAGGTGTCTGATGACAGTGTAGAAGTCTTAAAGCAGGTGTTCACTATTTGTGTTGAGTAAAGGCTTGGTGTGCTTTTGGAATATGGCAAGAGAATTGGGTCTCTTAACAATTGACCCTGTGTGAAGGAGCATACAGTAAAACCCCTAATATCACATAAAGACAAGCTTATAAAGACTGATTTAGATGACATTTGCCCAATGTAAAGAGTTGGAACAAACCTGAATTTGTCCCATCCAAGTTTACGCACTTCTGCTATCCCAGTCAACTTGCCAGTTAAAGAGTGGGCACCAACCTTTTTTTATTTAGTAAAGACCACTGCAAATTTTCTAGTGGATAGCAGATCCCTGGATAAAAATTCCTGTTTGACAATCAGCTTTGTATCCTTAGTAACATGCCATGGGTATTTTAGAAGTAATCTCTCCATCTGGACACAGTATCTGACCAGGGACTGAAGAACCCCTGTCTGCAGTGGGTGAGAGGCGACAGAGCTTATGTAGGGAACAACGTGTGGAGGGAGAAGAGCTGAGCCCCTTCCCAAGGGATGCCTCTTTGCCCATCCTCAGCTTAGAAAGTGAATATGTTAATGTGAGTGTCATGTTTAGGGTCTGGAATGAACTAAAAGGAATCTGTGCCATTTTCTCCACCTGGAAGATTTTTTTATGGCTTGCAGATAGAGAGTGCAGGAATGAAATACCAGAATATACATAGGTTTTATCAAAATGTACACATCCACACTCCTAGAAACTGTAAGTGTGGTTTTACTGGCAGAAAGAGATTTCACAGTTGCAACTAATAATGGAACTGCTTTCCGTTGCATAACTGTTGACATTCCTGGAGTTTTTCAAATTAATAAGGCATAATTAGATAAAAAAGCCTAAGGTAGTAATTTATCTAGTAATGTGTGAGGGAATAATTAGAAATTCAGAACTGCTTACTAAGAAACATATCCTCCTCCCTGGTAAATATATTTAGCATTGAACGTGATACTTTGTGGGTCCCTGTGTGTGTTCACCACTCATTTTCACGAATGAGTTTCTTCATCGGGCACGTAACATTTTGGTTTCCGAGTCCCTTGTTTGGTAGTGGCTGGACAGTGTTCAGTGACACCCCCGCTCGGAACTTCCGAGGTTTGCCGTCTCACAGCTGCCTGAGCATTTAAGAAGGAAACTCAACCACACGTCCTTGCCAAACCTAGCTGCTTTTTTGTTTAGGACGAGTGGTCCCTGGTGCTGTTCAGCGCCACCGGAGCGAGAGGGGCCGCGGGTTGTGCGGGGCGGGCACAGACCCCGCCCGGCCGCGCTGGCCCCGCCGGGCTGTACCAGCGGCCGCTGCCCCTCCTCCTGCTCTCCGGGGCTGCCCCTCGCCAATCCCTGCCCGCCTTGTCCGTGACGCCGCGGCCGGGGGGTCCTGCCCTTCCATCCCATCCCTTCCCTTCGCCTCCCGCCCCTTCCCGCCCCGCTGGAGGCGGCGCACCGGGGCCCGGCGGGCGGGCGGCCCCGCTCCTGCGCTCGGCGGCGGCGGCGCTGCGAGGGATGGCCGGTGTGAGTAGGGGCGGGGGCCGGTGCGTGGCTGGGGAGCCCCCCGGGGCAGCCCCTGCGCGGGGCAGCCCCCACGGCGCCTCCGGGCCGGGGGCCGAGCGCCGGGCCTGCCTTCCCCTGCCCGGAGCCGCGGGCCGGGCTCTGCTCCCGGCCCTGCCCTCCCCTGCCCGGAGCCTCGGGATGGGCTCTGCTCCCGGCCGGCCCTGCCTTGCCCCGAGCCCCGGGGTGGGCTTTGCTCCCGGCAGCAGCCCCGAGCGCTGGTGCCGGTGCCGTTCTCCCGCTGGGATGCTTCCTGGCGGATACGGGCTGTGCACAAACACGCCGTGCCCTCCGTAGCCTTCAAACAAAACGGCGCTCCGTGCACTCGCGGCGCTTTCGCTTTCCTTTTCCCTTGGGCAAAAAAAGTCAAACGGCTTCTTTGGGGGATTATTGGCTCAACGGGATGGAGGGTTGAGAGCCGCGGCAGAGATTATTTTCTGTAAGGGCATTTTCTTACGTTCTTAGTTTCTGTCGCAAACAGAAGACACGTGATTGTCTGTCATATAAAACCTTCGTGCATCTGGTTTTGTTCAAATGTTGTATCGTTCCTGAGTTTTGGGGGCGATTTTTTCATATTTTCATGCTATTTTCAGTCTGCCTGTTCTGGATGGGAGTGTTTAAGTTTGGAAAGTGAGCCTCAAAGTTTACTTCACACATCTACACATCTGAGATGTGAGAAACTGCACTGAAACTCAGGTGGTTTGTGCGGTGTGTGAGCCAAATCAGGAGGGATTACGAGTTAATGCGAGGTGGAAAGGTGAAGTGGTCTGCGTGTTCTCTAGTCTGATTAGTCTTGCTGATTTTATTTTTGTCTAAATGTTCTACTGTGTTGCCCTTAAGTCTTTATAATGGAAATGCTTTTGAAGTATTTAATAAAACACACTTCCTTTGTATCCCCTTCCTCCTCTGCCTCTCTAAGCCTAAACTTGTAAGAATGAGCTACAGGCAAGGAACTGAGTCATAAATACACAGAATGAATAAAGGGAACCAAGCTGTCCAGCAGGCTATTAGTAATGTTGTATCCAAAGGGAACAACAATAGGGAGGAAACATTTCAGATATGCTTGTAGCCTAATTTGGCTGAATTTTGAAACTGAAGTGGGTTGTTCAGCTTGCTTTGTTTTTGTATACAGTTACATTGAAGCTACTGTGAAAAACACACGTAGTTGTTCTAGTATTAGCTTTGTCTATTGAAAAGTCCTTGAATGCCTGGTGCAATACTACTGGAGGTACTATCCTGAACCCACCAGTGTTCTCCCCAGAACTGGCTGCTGTTGTGGCATTATCAGGTCAGTGGTTTTGCAGTGAAAAGCACATCAGTTGCCTCATGGCCACAGGAGACAAAGGGGAGGATGTTCATGGGGTCAAGGTATATTGTGGCTTAGGCTTGTTTGTGTGAGCAAAGATGTGGGGTGATAAGTTATCTCAAATTTTCTTTAGTTCCTCAGCAGCATCTTATGTCAGCCAGCAATCCAGTTCAGACAGGACATGCTTCTAGGTGCCCTGTTCAGTGTAAACACCCTCTGTCCTCACTGTCTTTCAAGTGCCACCCTACTGCTACAAGCACTTCTTGATTCTGGAATTCTCCCATGTGAAAACCCCTTGAAGATGACTCTTGTCTTACAGGGCCACAGTAACACAGTGACTTTCTTATTTGATTTGCCTTAAGCTATTTCAGCCTTTAGGTGAACGCTGCAGAGACAAAGGAACTGAAATTACTGTCAGTACAAAGGTTGGGGCATTTCTTACCCCCATAAAAGTAAAAGGAATTAAATAAAAAAATAATTGCTCTGTAGCTCGATACCTCCATAATTGAAACAAGCAGTTTATGTCCTCAGGAGCAAATAGCAGGGTAAGAAAACTCGATTCTGAGAAGTGGATGTGTGATGGTGGCTGTGAAGAGTGATACAATGGCTTAAACACTGAGTTGCACCAGGGCTTCCCAACACGTGGAGTTGGCACTGCTGCTGGGAGCACTCCTGTCTCACTTCTCCTGGCAATGGGGAAGGGGCAGAGTGGCAAGAACACCTGAATTTGGAACTGGATTCAGAAATGGCACAAATTATTACTGTTTTTCCTGCTGCACTCCCTTTCCAAGTTTAATTTTAACCCCGATTAGTTTCCACATTGAGTTACTTGTGTGGCAAGGTAAATGTTTATGCTGACTCAAAGAAAGAGCAGAGGAAAGGTGAGAGTAAACAACAGGGCAGCTGATTTGTTTCTCCTTCATTTATGCTGGTGTAAAATGTTTGCGAAACTGTGTTGATAGTAGAGGTTCATTTAGTATTGCATTAACCAGGATTTATATGACCTTTCTAAAGCTGCAAACAAGAATAAAAGGTAAAGCTTTCTTAAGCCTTAAGTGTCTTACTGTTTCAAGTATATTATATTGTTACTCCCTGACTTTTCAATGCTGCTTCTAGTGTTAGTCAGGAATACTTGCATAAAAGTAAGAATAGGTTCTTTTAGATTAAAAATGTATCCAGTATAGATGTGTTTCAGGTGCTGGTGGAAGGGCTGAGTGTTGGCAGGCATGCTGCTATTTTC
Source organism: Sakesphorus luctuosus (assembly GCA_013396695.1). Classification (NCBI taxonomy): domain Eukaryota; kingdom Metazoa; phylum Chordata; class Aves; order Passeriformes; family Thamnophilidae; genus Sakesphorus; species Sakesphorus luctuosus. The sequence goes on along the minus strand of VWZD01007551.1, from coordinate 54,158 downwards.
AGATCTTGCTAACAACTATTGATAGTGGGTAAGCACCTTAGAACATGTGCATTGTCTGTGTTGATTATGGATCAATGGATAGATACAGGTAAAGGAAAGGTGCTCTAGGATATATTTGGTATTTATGAGGTTTCAGAGTGGTAACCTGTGCTTTGAACACAGAGTTTTACATCAGTGTGTAAATACTTCTGTTTTTTGAACTTTGTTTTTCTTGAAGACATGAAAATAGCTGTAGTTACACAGTCTTTGCTAAACGTGTTGTGTTTTGCAAAGCAGAAGTTTTTTCATAAGAATTTGCAATATCCTGGCTGCTTGGAAGGCTCAGATGCTTTCCAGACCCCATATATTTGCTATTAAACTTGAGACATTTACATTCTAAGCTTTAAATATTGCTTACAAATCTAGCAGAAACAAAAAATAAGGTTATTTTTGCCATGAAAGTGCTCATTTTCTGGTGGCTTATGAGTTGATTTGTCATTTTTTTATCCTTGGTCCTTACAGGCAATGTCCTACTTGACAAAATCAAAGATGCTGTAGGCAGGGGATGTGTTTTTATGAGATATTGTGGATGGAAGGAAAACACTCTTATGCACTTCTTTAACTCATAAGACTTTTTTGTTGGACTTTGAATCCTAATTAGATGAAGAATGTAACAGAAGTGTCTTCAGAAAGATAAGCAAGTCTGCTCTGTACAGCTTTCTCTCTTCCTCCCCCAGCAAAGCTATTATTGTAATGCTTTTGTTGGAGAAATGTATTTGAATTTTTCTGGTATGCTTCTTCTAAGGGTGATGCAATCTTTTCATCCCATCTGAGTTTGAAAGAACTGGTTTAAATTAGGCTGAATTACTTCTCAGCATGGACAAGTTTTGAATACAAATGCTGCATTATGGTATGTGTGACTTCTCACTCAGAGGACAGGGAAACAACATGTAGACTCCCTTAATGCTGGCAGTTCTCTAGTGAAAATAAGGCTCATAATGTGTATTTTCAGTTGGTTTATGTTTTGTTGTTGCCCTCTTAGTTACCCTCTCCAAAAAGAAGGGTTGTGTTTGAAGGGAATAATTTTGCAGGACTGTTTGTATGAGAGTTGTTTACTCAAGCCCAGACCAGCATGTACACCCTTTCCTGGGATAACCATGCTGTCGGCTTGCCCAGCATTCCCAGGAATCACTCAGATTCCAGTGGGAGGCCTCTGCCTGGGGTCTGACCCAAAGTGCTACTGGGCCCCAGTTAATCTTACTGCCTACAAACACTGGGATTGAGGTGTGCCCTTAGTCTGGTCTGTCTGTCCTGCTATGTCCTGAAGGGGAGGGACATTCCAGAAGTTGCAGGAGGGATAAGGGAGAGAATGCTATGATAGGTTACTCTGTTTTCACCAGTCATTGTCAGAATGGGTTTCTTTATGGGGAGGAGTCAGACACCAAACACCTTGGGTTGGGAGGTGTGGGCAGACAAGAAGGTTTTAAAATGACTCGATTCTCTATCTATTTCTTCTGGTATTGTTAATTCTTTAAAACTTACGTGAACACAGTTATTATTGGAGGGAAATAAATTTTACTTACCAAGAAATAGTTATTCAGTGGCAAAACCAAATTACGTTACTTGAGGTAGGTACTGACCCTAGGATAGAATCAGTGTATTTCTGAGATCTGAAGTAGTCTGGGTTCCTATTCTTTTCCGTGATTTGAAGATACTTATTTTAGAATGACATTATGACTTCAGCTGGAGAAGACCTCTGGCAATCACCTGTTCCAAGCCCCTTCTCCTGGTGAGACAAACTTGTACTTTAGATCAGGTTGCCAAGGGTCAAATGCAGCTGAGTTTTGAATTCTGCCCTCCAAGGTGGAAGTTCAGCAATACCTGCAGGCACCTGTTTTGTCAGTTCATAAATAGGTGAGCAGCATATAATGTAAGTTTCTCATGGGAATTTGATTGCTGGTTCAGATGTGCAGGTTCCTGGTTTAAATGTTTAACAAGCTGTTAAGCCATTCTATTGACTCTGCTCACCCATTTCTTTGGAAGCCTCATTTCCTTCGTGGCAGGGAAGGAGAGAAAGGGTAGCCTTTTTACCTCTACTGTGTCTTTGGGTGACCAGTTAGTAGAGAAATAAGGATTTGTTATGCAAATCTGCACTTTGTATATCTGCTCTTTCTAAATTACTGCTGGGTTTGAAACGCTAATTGATTTTGTTTGCTGTTTATGGAGGGCTTTTTCTGTGCTATTGGTAATCTTTTTAACTTTCCAATTATCTTCTGGCTTCCAATTTTAAAACTATGTGATAACTTAAAATCATTAACCTAATGTTTTCATCACCTCTTCCCATATTGCTAAGAGCCTGATATTTAAGAATGGCATTTTATCTTTAAGCCACCACTGGAAATACCAGATAGTTACATATCAGCAGTCACAGAGTGATGACTGAAATAAAAATCAGCATTTTGATGCAACATACAGATACCATGCACCATAAACTATATTTCTGCCTATAGTATCTTCAGGAGGAGTTTTCTGTGTAGTTCATGTGGTTTGGGTATGGGAAACCTGAGCTCCAGAATTTTTAACTGAGCTTGCAAGACCATTTGCTGAACTGATGGGGTTGGCTGTACAGACAATTCCATTTTCAACAAGCAAATAGAACACTAATTTCATATGGTTTCAGATCTAGTTTCAGTGCAATTTAAACTTGACTAGTTTGAGGAAGTGTCAGAAGTTCCTTTGTTTAGAGGACTTTCCCTCTGCCTGTGGTGGGGGTGTTGTGTTGGTAACTTGTTACACTGAGTGCTTTTTGTCTTTTCTTAATTTCTAGTCATAATTAAAATAAGTGCTTTCTTCTCTTCTCCTCCCTCCTCCTTGTCTCAAAACACTATTTCTAGATTTGCCCTGTGTGGACTGTGTAGTACAGGGTGAAGTATATTTTCTTTATGCTGGTTGACAAACTAAATGGATAGATTTACTCATGCAGAGCTGTTGTCAGGACTTTGAGTATTAGTTTGCAGCACAGGTTAAGATACGGCAAATAAGCAAAGAGTATTTTCCCTGGGCAGTGGGTGGGTTTGTGCTTTAGGCTGTGTGTGACACTGCACACAGCTGGACAGAGGCAAGAGCAGGTCATTCCTGTACTGCACACAAGTGTTCACACCTCTTTAGAGACGTAAACAAAGCTCCCAATAAGATGGCTGAGTATCATGCAAAATTAAAACAATCTGTCCTCACAGAGCAAACAATGCCAAAGAAAACATGCTAATATGGAATATTCCAACTATGGATTGCCCATCTTCCCCACATGGAATGTTTTTTCCCCACTGGCTGATCTTTACACGTTCAGACTCTTGATATTCTCATATCAAAACAGCCCACTTCATGTTTTGTAAGAGTTTGAAGGGAAGCTGCTGTGTTTGAGATCAGTGTGAGTACATGTGCATGGATTTAGGCTAATAGGAGAGTTGTCACTGCTGTGATCTGTTATAACTGATGTTTGTTTCTTTACCCTTTATGGATATTTTCCTCCTATATATATTTGTTGTACATTTTTTTTAAGCTGGGTGTGCTTTAGTATTTGTTTTGCAGTTCCATTTGCATTAAAGGTATTCTATAAATAAACCTTTAATGTGTGTACATAGCATATATGCATGAAAGCAGAAATAATTGATTTCAAGAATCTTCTCTTTTCTTTCCTCTAATTAAAGATGTGGTAACTCAGTGAGAATTTCTTTAAGTCTTTAAATACCTGGTGTATCAGTTTAAAGGTAAGGATTAGGTTCTGTGTAGTGTGCTCTGAGTTTAATATTTTGAGAAAGAAATTTCCAGGCAAGAAAATATAAAAGTAATCATCATTGTGGTACTCACTGATACTTTGTCCTTGATGGAGTATGTGCCACAAGCTCTCAGAATTCAAATACCTTGACAAGGATGTGAATCACCAGGGCTGTAAAGGAACTGGGGCAACCAGGACTAACTATTTTGGACTTGTCAGCTCAAAGGTGGGTCCGTATTTAAGAGGAGATTCAGCAGTTCTTAGCTAGGACGCTGTGAGCTGAGCAGGACTGTCTGAGGTGTGACAAGTGCAGTCATCCCACTGGGTGTGGTTTGGGCTTCTCTGACTGAAATGTAGGGATATGGAATCACAAGACAGCCTACAGAAAACTTAAACTCCCCTTTATATTTTATAAAGAAACTTTAATCAATGTAATTTCAGAGGATTTGTTCAATCATAAGTAATGAAATGCTCTGGTGTGTGATGATTATGTCCCCATTGAAAATGTGGAGCAATTTCCTGCTACTGCAAATAGAAGCCCCATGTGTTCAGCTGTTGTGTGCCTGTGCCTGCACGTGGCAGGAGGAGAAGCAAGGCAGTGTTTGCTGTCAGATGGCAGCCAACACCATACTGTTGGTATGTTTTTCTCCCCCTAAATGCTAATCCAGTGTTTCATTTTGATTTGTTTGTTTATTTCTAGGGTGTGGATTCAGGATTTGTTCCCAGCGTTCATGATTTTGACAAGAAGCTCACGGAGGCTGACGCTTATTTGCAGATCTTGATAGACCAGTTGAAGGTATGGTGGCTGAGTGGTGGATTTCCTGTGCTGGGGGGTCTGCTGGCCAGGCTGGTTTCAAGGTCAGGGGCAAAGGAAGCTCAGCAGGGAGAGTCAGGCATGTTTTGTGCTTGGCAAATGTTCTGGTAAATGTGGGATGCAGAGAGATCATCTGGCTGTGAACTGGAAAAAAATGACCTTTTTATATATGAAATCTGATGATAATAGCATTTTATTTCCTTTTTCTTCCTTTCTTAGTATGTTACATAAATTTTAACTACTTCTGAAATAAAGGGGTTTTTTACTATAGGTGTAAAAATTAAAAGTTACAAGCTAAGGGATGAAATAAGTTGGAAAAGGGAGTTAAAAATAAAAATAGCTTAAAGATATTAATGTAAAATGGTTTACAGTGGCTGAAAGATTCTGTTTTATATGCACCTTTATAGAAATGGCAAAGAGGGGTTAAGTTTAATTGCAGAACATAATTAAATCCTTGTGTTGCTTGTAGTATTCTGGCATTTATTTTGACAAAATGTTGTCAAGGAATGTGTAACTACAGTTGCAGATAGTTTCAGACTTCGTTGCATAGTGATAGATAATCCATGCCTTGTCCTTGACAGAAAACAGTCTGTAGGAATGTTGTACAAACACAGTTCATTTGTACTTTGTATTTTGAGAGTAGATGGGAATGTGAGCAGTGAGGAGGTCGTAGCTCTCAGTACTCACCTTATTGAGAAGCAGCTTTTGCTGCTGCTTAGGACACTTTTCCCCATGACTCAGCAGGTTAAAATTGCTGTTAGGATTGCTTTAGTTCTGCTGGGTTGGATTGTTTTTATCCTGGTATAATGTGCAAATATTGCATGTGAGATATTCAGCAAAAATCCAGTCAGAGGGGAGGGCAGGGAGGGGGAAGAGCATAGTAACAAAAAAGAAGGGAGGCAAAAGAGAAGCAAACAAAATTCAAAGCAACCCTGCAGAGACTTGCTGAGGGGCTGCCTTGGGCTCCCCCTCTGGAGCCATGGAGCACATTTCACTGATGGAAGGTATTTCAATCTTTACACCTTCTTATTGTCTTTTCAGGCCAGCTGAGGGGAGGGGTGTAGGATTTAATTAATAATGAAAGAAGAGTCAATTTGAGGATGGACAGAGACCAAGATCAGTCTATTTTTAGAACCAGAAATTAGCCCTCAAGGGAAAGGGAACACATGGGGAGGTTTGAGGCAGGCAGTTGAGTGAAGAACTGCAGCTCATTTCCTAAAAGTTACATCCTCTTCTGTCAGCAGGGGTGGGTGTGATGAACTTTGGAGCATTACCCTGAATCTTTTCTCTTCCTTGAAAACTTCATGATTATTTGTGGCACCTCAGAGGCCACTGTTAACTGTGTGTTACATGCACATGGAAACTTCTCACTGAGAATTTGTTTCACTTTCCTTAGCTGCATCTCAGATTCCACTTTTAAGAACATATGCACAAATTAATGCTGGGAGATCACTATATATCTTCCCAAAAGAAGTGCTTACAGATCTTGTGAGACTGGAATCCTGTACCTGAATAACAGGGTACCTGGAAGGTTGGTGAGAGCTGAGGCTATTTTGGTAGATGCTTTGTGTGCCCCAAAGGTCTTTGCTGAAGTAGAAAAAAGGTGTTTTGATGAGTTCACTTTTATTATTTAACTTCACCTTTTTGTTCAAGCCATGGTAGAATCATGCCAGGCTGAGCTGTGAGATTTGGTCTCTTGCAGGACAGGATAATGGGAAAATTAGTTACAAAATCGTTAGATCACAAATGCTCTAAGGAAATACTAGAACAAAACTGCTTTGAATCATAATTCCGGGGGTTGATGCTTTGAATACTTACTAAATGCTTTTGGTTTTGAAATTTCACTGTTTGTTCTACATGGAAAAATAACACTCCCAGTATTTTCACAAGTATCTCTTTCTTTCAGCTCTTCGATGAAAAACTCAAGAACTGCAAAGATGATGAACAGAGAAAAGCAAGTACATTTTGTCTTAAATATTGTTTGGTTTTGCTTGGTCAGGTGGCTTTGTGCATCAATTTGCTTTAGCCTAGAGAACTATAAAGCACAGTTGAAATTTGTTGTCAAAAATCAGTTAAAGCAGTTTGAGTAAGTGATACCATTTGTGTTGTGAATGGGTTGCAAACAGAAATTTTAGTAACACTGGGTGTCATAGTATCAAAAAAGGTTTTAGTCTGGCAGAAATTATTACTCCTCTGCTATCCAACAACTGGAAGCATTTTAACTTAGATTTGCTATTTTTTAAATGGCTAACAAGGATGAGTGTTTAATATTCATAGGAATTAGTGAGGTATTCTGAAAGAACATTGTCAGTCCTAAGGATCACATATTTCCCATGACCAGTGACTAGCATGGCACATGATGGAAGTCTGAGAGTACCACAATTCATTCACCTAAAGTGAGAGTGCCAGAAATATACTGGTAGGGAGCACTGCTTGTTTAATGAGCTTGTAATATTTTAAGTGTTGTGTATTGTTTTGTGCCCCTTGTGGCTGTAGGCCTGAGTTCAAACACTGTTTAGGAAAGGCTGGCACATACTTTGGATAGTGTGGGTTTGGCACTAAATGTTGTGCTGGTTTCATATATTAATTTGTGTGGTGTGGAGGAGGGATTTAACAATTCCTTATGAAGGTTTTATTACTGAGGAATTGCTTTTTTCAGCAAATGCAGTAATTTCAGTATCACCAAGTAGTGGTGTGTTTCATCCTAGTTTCCTCCCCCAATGTCTCTTGTGAAAAACAAGCTGATGTTCTCATGGTGTTTGGTTCCAGTTTTGAAAACCATTTGATGCTTTCTGTGATCACTTCTTCATAATGGTTGTGACCTCCCATGTGTTACCCATCTTGCCTGATGTGTTCTGTGGTGTCTTAGGGAGCTCTTTCATGTGTACAGGCTTTTAAAATAACTTTGAAGTACTTCTCTGCCAGTGTTTCTAATCTGTGGACAACTGACCACAGAGGAGAGATCTAAAGATTTTGTATTTTTCCTTCAGTATGTCTTACTGGAAAGACTTGTCCTTCAATTTTGACCTCCCTGCAGATGGTACTCTGCAGATCAGGCAGTACTTTCTTTTTCCCTGTGACAGTGCTCCTGATCCCTGGAGACTTTCTGCATGTTGTGCTGACTTCTTTCTTTGTCTCAGCAAAGTGTCTGTGGGACAGACAGACAGACTGACTTTTTAGGGAAAGCAGGAGGCTCATTTAGGAGGGGTCAGCTTCCTCTGGTTTTAAATCTTCATGAGCATTGCTATTACTATAGATTCCATTTATTCTCTATTAAAAATGAAAAAGACCTGGCAAAGCACTTTCTTGATCATGTCTCTTCCTGTACTAAAGCAGCTGAGAGGTTTTTGGATATGATATTTAGCAGTTCTCCTGTTTGTTTGTGGAAGTCTGGTTCAGCCATCAGATCATGAGCAGAGTGTAACCTGCAGGATAATTCATCCAACCCATAGTTCTTTCCTCTGAGGAAACAAAATTTGGGTGTTTGAGCATTAAGTGCTTCCCAAGTAGCTGAGCACTGTTCTGCAGCTGTTCATGGCCAGGGGTTTCAAACCTGAGCTATTGTTTTGTGTTTAATTACAGATTATTTGGCCTTTTAAAGATGATGGTATAGGGTATAGGTGTCTGAGATGCCTCCAGATCTCTTGGATATCTTCCTTCTGGGGCATGGTAATATCTTGAACTTGAATGAAGTGCAGACGTAGACTTGATGAGTTTTGAAGACTGGGCAGTACAGGGATTATCACAAATGCCCAGGGCTGTATCACTGCTCCTGGCAGCAGAGCCAGCAGGATATGGTGGGATCAGACACAACTGCAGAGCTGCAGGTTCTGCTCAGCCTGCTGGGGGGGTACAGCGTGTGTGGGGAGCAAAGGAGGGTGTGGGATCTGGTGTTCCAAGGTGGAGTCAAGCCAGGACTCTGCTTTCTGACAGTGTTAGCAATGCTATTCTGGGAGCTCAGGTGAGCTTTTCTGCCCAGTGTTGTGGAGTCATCTTCACATACTGGGGAGAATAAAACTTCAATGCACCCAAAAGCACAGGAACAGCAAAGAGGTGTACATTTGCAGGCTGGAGTAAAGCTGACATTACCTAACAGGATTTGGGAGGGAAGTGTGGCCTGCTTAAGCTGTTTGGTTCAGAACAAGTGCTTTTTGTGAAGTAAATCCGAGGCTGAGCACAGAGATTTAGGTTGCACCTTACAGATCTCAGCCATGAGTCAGCTGCCCTACGTGCCTGTGCTGCCTCTGTTCTGGATGAGCTGATCCCTCTGTAGTCACATGATTGTTGGATGAGGTAAAAATCATGTTCAGTGAGATAAAATTAGCTTTCTCAGTGATTTCATAAAAAAATCAGATGTCAAGGAGGTGCAATGAGCAGCAAGTAGATGGAGCAGTTTTGGCAGCAGCAGCAGCCTGCAGTTTGATTAGATTAACTGTGGCATGTGGCTGCATTCTGCAGATGTAAATCTGCAGGAAATTGATGTTTCATTTGAGAATATGTGTATTCATTACCTAAAACTAGGGGAACTGTCTTATTAAAATTTTATTTTCATCAGTTTTCAAAGCCTAGGGATGATGAAGAGAGGAAATCGTGTAGTAGTAAATGGTACTGTTTGATTATTGTTTTATTGGTAATGTTTCATCTTCAACATATCTCTTTACATGCTTACGATTTTGCTTATGATTTTGTAGTGTCTAAATTATCAATACTACTCACTTTAAACAAGTTTATACAAAAGAGGAAATTTAGAATTACCCTTTTTTTCTGTACCTGTGTGTAAGAATAGCAATGTCTTAGTGTCTTGCTTGGAAAATTACAAATTGCATCATGTGGTCTGAGATCACTTCCATATTTTCAGCAAGGTGATCTCACTGAAGGGAGTGAGATCCCAGTTTATTTGGTGTGTAAATACTCTATGACATGTTGGGGGAAAAATAGTAAAGAATGATCAAAACTGTTGCAGTTTCCTATGAAGCTTTGAGACTGAATGATTTCCTTCAGCTGCATCATCTGAGATCTGTGTGTTTGGGTACATTGCCTGTTCTGTTTTGGTGCTAAAAGGCTCAAAACTTCACTGCTGTCATATTTTAAATGTTTTTTCCAGTATGTGTTCATAAAGTTTGGACTGGAAGTACAGCAGAGACATGAAAAACAAAAGCAAAGCAAAGGGATTTATAGCTGTTGGCATATTCTCTGCTGGCAGCAGGTGTAAATATAATATAACTTTGTGGTGTGGCATCCCTGATATGCAATTTCCTGGATCAGTATGGTCCAGTCTTCCCAGTGGGAGGGTCTGAGGCTGGTGCTGTTTGGCCTCCTCTTGCCAATTAGTCTTGGTGAAAATGTACAGCATCCTTGGAGTAGAACAGAGCATAACTGAAAAATTCCCCCCAGGCATTGACTGGGAGGTGGTCACTGCATTTGTTTTCTTTTTAATCCACAAATTGGGACTGTTATTTCCTGCAGACTTTCAGCTGCACGTTGCTCTCTCCTGGTTAGAGTTTGCCTTGCAATGCCCAGTGGGGGGAAAGGTTCCTTTACACACTTGGATTATTCAGGAATCAAGAAGTTTGTGGCTCAAGTCACATGAGACACTTGTGTTAATGAAAACAGAGAGGTCCTGTAATTGCATTAGTCGAGATTCAGTGCTGAGTCCAATTCAGTAATTTTGCCTTCTGCAGGCAAACCCAGGGACATCAACAGGAAGCATCTGCTGCTGGAACAGATCACACTGATATGGAGAATGGCAGGCAGATCCCTTCTCTGTGCCTGAAGTGCAGTCCCACACAGGAAATATTTATGAACCAGTGTTTCTAGATAAAATTAAGTAGGCAGATTTCCAGATACACTTTTGCTGGAAGCTTAGAAAGAGCAAGAACACGTGTGCACTGTTGTTTTCTGCGATGTGCTTTAAACTGTGCTTAACTGCATGTGATTATTGTACTTCCATGGTGGTCATTTCATGCAGTAGTGTGGGAATGTGCAACCATGCAGTGCACTTTGTAAGGATACAAACTGCATTTAGAATCTTCATGCTGCATTTCATTTTTGTTGATGTTATGCTAAAACAAACTGTAGGCTTTAATGGGTAAATGTGTATAATGTCACTGCTTAGAAATTCCTACCCTGGTCATCTTTAAGCTTTAGTTATCAGTTTGACTTTTTTCTTGCCTTGAAAATTGTGTCTATATATGGAAATAGTCTTTATTGACATGTTGGTTAAGGGCTTTTTCCCTTCCCCCAGTGCAAGATTAAAATATTGTGCTTATACAGTATTTAGGTCAAACCAGATGCTGGAAATTCTGCCTTTAACCATGCTATTTTGATTTTTCTTTTGCAGAAAATTGAAGGCCTCAAAGAAACAACTAGTGTAAGTTTCTTTAATTTTCACATCTATTATATATATTCTGAAATTTGCCTTATTTTCTTGGAGAAGTTTTCATAGCCTTTTTACAGCAAAGTGGGAACTCACATCATGTCCAGCAGTGTGATGGCAGAGGCAGTGTGGTTCTGGTGCTGTGCTCAGATTTATGTCCAGCACTTTAGAATCATGGAATGGTTGAGGTTGGAAGGGGCCTCTGAAGGTCTTAGCCCAACCCTGTGTACCATCAGCTGGAGCAGGTTGCCAGGACCAAATCTGCTGGGTGTGAGTAACTGCAAGGATAGAGGCTCTACAACCTCTGTGAACAACCTGTCCAGTGTTTGATCATCCCTAGAGAGAAGGAAAAGGTGTTTTCTTCTGTTTAAGGTGATTTGCCTGTGTTTCTCTTTATGGCCATTGCCTGTTGTCCCATCACTGGGCACTGCTGAGAAGAGTCTCCCTCTCTTCCCTTCAGCTGCCCTCCCAGTCAGTACTGATGCCATGGGTAGGGTCACCCTGAGCCTTTCCCTCTCCAGACTCAGCCAGCCCAGCTCTCTGAGCCTCTGTGCCTGCAGTGCTGGGGGGGTGTGGAGCTGCCCTCCCTCTCACCCTGACAGCCTGGGCTCTCTGTGGCCTCTGGGAACTCCAGTTTGCTGCTCTGCTTTATGTCTGGAATAAAAAAGGGGAAGGGAAAGTAGGGGTTCTACAGAAGTGAGCGTCCCTTTAGCCTTTCAGCTAATGTTATATGTAACTAATGACAAAATACTAAGGGATAGTAATGCAAGGGGTTTTTTCTGTTCTTTTTGTTTTCCTAGAGCATGGTAGAGTCAATAAAACACTGCATTGTGTTGCTACAGATTGCTAAAGTAAGTACACTGTAAACTCCTTTGAATTTTAACTATATAGTATTACTCCATTTGAAAACAATTGAAATCTAAAAGTGCCTTCTATATGATCCAAGAGATATATCTATATATCAAAACCCCCAGTATAAGCTGATTTATGGTAGTATTTTAATGAAGTTTCTGAAATTCTGAGTTCCATGGCAGACAGTCCTCTTAATACTTTTAACAGTTGTGTTAGTGACACAAGTTTTCTGTCAGATAAACTTCCTTTTGCAGAGTTTGCCATTAAACTAAAAAACTTAAACGTAAGGGTGACTGACCAGAGACTTAACTCTTCTTTTTGCCTCTTTTAAGAATGTGGCTAAGAAGTGAACAGGGGGGAAACATGACGTAAATAATCTAAACTGGTTTGGCAAGACTTGTCATAGGTCTGAAGTTCATGGTGGTGTTGGAACTTTGGAAGTAAGAGTTGTATTGTTTGAGAGTGCAGTGTAGGTAATGCAGTTCTGCTTTTCACCTAAATGGGTTTTTTTGTTTTTAAAATTTAGTGAGGCTCAGATTTACTTTTTTTGTCAAGTTCTGCCCTTGCAGGTTTAACTTACTATATTTAGGGTATGTTCATTATGAGCTGCTGATTTGTGTCTTGTGACCAAAGTGAAGGGAGATGATATTTTGCAAAGAAATTAGTTGATGATATTTTCAGAATTCAGGCTGATTTAATCAGAACACATCCTGATTTACCCAGAGAGAGGCATGGGCACTTCATGTGGTCCAGATCACCTACTTTTGTGTAGCTTTCAAATGCAGTACTGCTGTTTGTCTTTGTTCAAGGTGCCAGATACATTGTGCAAAATCTTGAACACAGAGAAAATTGCAGTATTTAGAATCTTACAGGATCAGAAGTCACTCACTGAAAGGATCGTGAATGTTTTGTGAAATGCAAAATTTGTGTTAGTAATTTAAAAATCCTGAAGGAAATGTTTGTTAAATAATGGGTTTGTACAAAAGTGAAAATATTTTACAAGCAGTAGGTACATTGCAATAGCTTTGTGCCACATGAATTTAGAGCAAAACCAGTTTGTTTAACATGCAGTGGGACTGCTTAAATCCTTCACTGTAGTGGTAGCAAGAAAAGCCTTGTCAGTACTTAACAATTTAAGTGCTGTTCTTTAGTCCTGCGTACATTTAGAAGTGTTTGAGCACAACGAAGCCAGCAGACTGTGTATTGTTCTTGAGGGGTTTGATGGAGTGAGTTGTAGGCAGATTAGATGGCAATATACATGTTTTCTTAGACATCTGTGTGTGACCTGCTCTATTGAAGTAGCTGTTGGAGAACCTGTGAATGAGCAGAATTGTAATCTGCTTTTCAGGTTCTTGATCAGAGCTGGTAAGAGGAGGCTGTGTTAGCTTTCTTTTTTCTGTTCACTATCAAATCCTGTTTCTGCTGTGTGAGTTTGTTGGAGGACAGACAGGTATGATGCTGATCTTGCACTGATGCCAAGTGTGTTTGAAGTTGTTTAGGTGGTTTGCTGATAATGGACAAAACTGGTATGGCAGGTGCAGTTATTTTAGATCAGGTTCAGTACTTTACTGCCCCAACTCCCATATAAGCATAAAGGTAACTGGAATTTGGGTCCCCCAAAGGTGCTGGCACTTGCTTTCTGTTCCACTAAATCAGACCTTGAATTCCTCCTTTCAGCACCAGTAAATATTAATTAATAGATGAGCTTATCTGTTAGGGAGTGGGGGTTTGTTGTTTGGTTTTTCTAAACCATATCTAAAGCTCTTTTGGAGCTGCTGAAGAGAAGATGGTTTAAATGGGTGGCTCATGCATAACTTACTGGAAGATGCTGATCCATTTATAGTGAAAAACACCCTCTATAAATCTACCCCTTACTTTAATAACCTTTATTGTATTTCATCTCTTCATCATCTCTCTCTCAGGCAACTCTCCTTGTTGACTACATGGGAATTCTGTCATCCTTCCCCCCACATTTTCTGTAAACTGTGTTGATACCCTGATTTGTAACTGCTGTAGGAAATGAAGAATGCAGGAGGGGTCGGTTTGTGGGTTTGTTTTTACAGTTCTGCAGGTTGTGTGTGTGTGATGCTGTGTCTGTACCAATGTACTGTGCCTGACTGACAGCTTTCTGTTCTCCAGTATTGAACTTTTTAAGATTCTGCAAGTTTTTTCCCCAAAGCTGTAAGGCAAGTATGGCTGCTGACTGACACTGCTGAAAATAAATCATATTAACACCACCCTGCACCCTGTTTTTACTTCTACAGTGCCTTTCTCATTAGGGGACAGACTGGACCTTCTGGTTCTCTGTGTACCTTGATACTGTTCCCACTTCCCTGTATACTGAGAACATTCTCTGTTCCAAACACGCAGCCACTGATTATTTGGATGATTTTGGCATATTGAGGCAAACCTGGGTTTTTCATGGTTTCAGTTTTGTTTCGTTTCTTTGTTTCATTTGTGTGTTAAGTTGATCTGTTCCATGGACTTTAAAACAAGGCTGCCTTAGGACTTGAACATTTCAATTTTCATTTGCCTTACTGGTGATCCAGGTGTGAGGTCATGCTGCTCATCCTAAGGGGACACAGGGCATTTTCAGAGTAAGGAAGAAAATACCAGCTAAGTAGGAATGTGTTATAATGCACACATTGCTTATCCAAAAGCAATGGAAACGGCCCAGTGGGCTGGGCAGGTGGAGTATCTGCCCTGTGCTGTCCCCTCTCTGTGTGTGGCAGTTGAAGATGTCCAGCTTTGCTGATGTGTTTGCTCTGAAATACATGTAATGGTCTGCCAGTGATCTGGTAGTCCTCAGTCATAGAAATACCTGTGTTTTATGAAGTAGTTTTTATAATTTAGATATTTAGTTTTGCTTTTTTGCCTTTTTCACTCCATCATCTTGGGATGGGATAGCAAGTACCATGCAGCATCTTTGTGGTTTTTTTCTGAGGTCTTAGAGTTGATAGCATGACATGGAAATTTTATGTGTTGAGAAAAAAAAATATGTATTTTGAATCCAGTGTTATTCTTCCTTCCTTGTTTGTAAATTTGCAACCCAGTGGAATTCTTTGCCCACAGTGTCATTTCTATCATGGGAAGCCTTCCTTAAGAAATGTCAGCTAGCAGTCATGAAATCTGCTCAGCCCAGAGCCAGCTATATAAGCTAAGAGTGTATTAAGTATTAAAATATAAATATGTGCCAACTTTCTTAACACCATTTACAGCTTTTTTTTTCCTCTTACTCCTCTTAACTGTAACAGCTGGAAATCCGGGGAAATACTCTGCAGACAAGTCTCAGGGGTTACAGGGGCAAAGTTCTGGATTGATACACTCACTGAGCTGAACTTAGCAGAAGAAGGGCAGAGACTTGGCTCAGTGTGCAGTAAAATTGATCCTCCTGCTGGCACAGTGTTACAACTGCACTGCCTGCCATTGGCATTAACTTGTCTGCTGCTCATGTCATTTCCCCTGATGACAGGTGTTTTCCGTTTCCTGCTCTTTCACCTATGTTTCTAGGCAAAAAAAACCCAAATCTGAGATTGTGAGTAATCTGATAACATTTCAAAACCTGGTGGATGCCAAAAATCAAAAGTTAAAAACTTTCAACATCCGAGGGCACTTCTGCCTTTCTAAAGCAGGAAGTGCTTTTGAAACCTTGACCTGCTTCCTGATCACAGCAACAGAACCTCATGTGTCAGGACTCATTGGTGCTGCAGACTGTGTTTTGGGGAGCTTTAAGGTATTTGGGAAGAACCCACGTTGTAAAGCATAACTGTACTCTGCAGGTCAGAAAGGGTAGTTTTAGAATTGTTCCCACTTGTGTGGGCAGAGGCTCTCAGAAAATGCTGCTCTTGAGAGGTGCAGGGACGGTGTGTGGAGTTGTGTCTTTGAAGTTTAGTTACTGGATCACAGAATGAGAACATTCTATGGCTGAAAATGTAAACATTCCTGAGAGAAACTCACTGTTCTCACTTAACACAGAACTGAAAAGTAATGCAAGATTGTTATGTTGATATTTTTAACATTTCTTCCTTAAGGACCAAAATAATGAGGAGAAGCACGCAGATGGACTTATAGTAAGTTTAAATCTAATCTCTATCTCCCTTCAATTCTGCAGAACATGTGAACAGAGACCTGAATTTCCACTCACTTTGCAACATGCTTCTTCCTTTCTCTAATTTACCTCTTCAAGTGTCTTGTTAAAGTTCCTGTTGAGTCCTTAGCTCCTGAGGTTGGCTAACACCCTTGTCTGTAGAAAATAGAGTGGTCAGTTGTGTATGGAGTGTCTGAAATGGCAGTGTTGTGACTGAACACTTCGATACAAACCTGCCATGTGAGCAGATGAAAGGGAGTTACTGGGATAGAAATAGTTTTATGTTTCATCTGGAGTATCTTTGTGTAGGAAATAGATGTGCTCTCCGTGTGCTTCCAGTAGTTTGTCACTTCTGCAGTGCTGCTCCTGTGATGCAGAGTTGTGTCTTGTCTGTCCAAGCAATGTTTTTCTGTAATAGAACTTCTGCATTTTTAGTGTAACTTCTGTCATTTTTTATTTCAGTCACATGTGATTTCTCTTCATTCTCTTTTTGTGACTTGAGTACATTTCAGATACTTTTAATAGGAGATTGGTTTCAGTAAAACATAACTCTAAAAATTGCAGTGTGTTTTTATTACAGCTGACAGTAATTCCCAGGCTTTATTTGTCTTTCCACTACAAACAGCTTTAGCAGTAGGATTTTCTGCTATGAACTTTGGAGTAAAGATGCACATACATATTTTTGTTTCATGGTTATTGTAAATAAGGTGAATGATGATCTACCCTGTGGATTGTCCTGTAGTTCAGGCCTCAGTGTGAGGGCACAGGGGCTGTGATGTGACCTGGAAAAGAGAATTTGTGCACGTGGACATTTCCACAGGCAGAGGTGACCTGCAACT
Organism: Sakesphorus luctuosus; assembly: GCA_013396695.1. Lineage (NCBI taxonomy): Eukaryota > Metazoa > Chordata > Aves > Passeriformes > Thamnophilidae > Sakesphorus > Sakesphorus luctuosus. The sequence continues at coordinate 37,436 of VWZD01007551.1, read as the reverse complement.
CAGAAATTTCATAGAGATATTACAGCTTATTATAGTCTGAATTTGATTAACCACTGATCTCATTATCTGTGGGTTGGCTTATTTTGGGGAGGAAAAATCCCCTTTTCTGTCGGAATGTATTAACTGAGGCATCAGTGGTGGTGGAGACAAGAATTACAATGCTGTTGAGCTTGGGGTAAAGGTCAGGAGTTCACTTTAAATTTAGGCAGAAATATGATCAATAGTTGGTACTGTGGTAGGATGTCTTGTTCCTGTGTGGTGGTTGTCATTAGAGCAGGGAAGTTTCAGCTCTGCCTTCATCTGCTTCTGAGCCACAGAGGCATCCCCTAAACTATCCAACAGGAACTCCAGTTCACGTTCCAGTATGGAGAATTGTTAAGGATAAGGTTCCAATCCTGCATACAAAAATCCATGTCACTTTGTTCTTTCTTTCCTTTAACACACCAGTGTTCTGTATCAGTGTTCTGATTATTAGTTTCCCTACAAACTAAGGCAGACAGAGATAGCAGCAGCATCCTGTGTATCACAGAACCATCTTGATATTTAAATTTGAACTCTAAAGATGGGATTGTGATTTTAACCTGTGAACTCTGTGGGACAGGGACCTACCTGTGTTGCATGCAGAATTCCACAAGCAGGTGAAGTAATGTTTAAGAGACATTAATTTTATGCTGGGATACAGTGGAGTACCAGTATTTGTACAAGGTATTTGTATTCGTGTTAGTAACACCAACAGATAAGTAGGAAACTATTTTTATGCCTGTTTTAATGGAGATTTTTGTAAAGATAAACAGAGGTTTTTTCAATTAAATAAATCCTGTGCTATAAAAAATGATACAACTCTTCACTAACTTTTGGAATCATGGAATATCCTGAGTTGGAAGGGATTCAGAAGGATCAGGTCCCAGCTCTGGCTCAGCACAGGACAGCCCCACAGATCACACCGTGGGCCTGAGAGCATTGCCCAAAGGGAGGATAAAGTTCAGAATTGCAGCTGACCAGGAAATGAGGCAGGAATGAGTCTGCCTTTTGTAGGAGAATGGGAGGAGGAACGTTAAAACAAGCCTGTTTCCCTCAGTCTGACTGCAAATAGGAATTAACAGACTAAAAGGAGGGAAGAACAGTTGTAGATGCTGCTGTTTCATATATTGATCTAAAAAAGAGGGTAAACATACTGACTGAATTTCCCAGCAAACTGAGGCAGAGATTTCCACAGTTCTGACATAGATTGAGGGGTTTAAAGTGCAAGATATTTGGAAAAGGGTTTTATGTGCCTTTTATCCAATTAACAACCCAGAAGTTCTGGTTGTTGTGTGCAAACATATATAACAAACAATGCTCAGATGATAGTTTGGATTAAAAGATGTTGCAGTGTAGATTTCCAAGGGGCTCATTAAATAAAACCCCAGAACATACACTGCAGTCAGTGACTTTTGTGAGCGATGAGCTGACCTGGTGCCTCGTTTTCCAAGTGCCCACATTCAGAAGTAGGTTGACATGTCCTCTGCTGAGCTGCACTGAACACTCTCAGCTTGCTTTGGGAAGAATTTTGGGAAAAAAGCTGCTTCATGGGCATGCTTATGATTCTTGGTTTGATTTGTGGTTGATTTACTGTGATCTGGACAAATTAATCTGGGGGGGGGAAATGGTTTTAAAAATACAATTTACCTATCCTAATTTTTGCCAAATAATTTGCATCTAACTTTGCACTCTTTGCATGCAATATTTATTAGTGGACATTGGAGGCATACCAGAAGCTAGAACTTTGAAAGGAGAGTTCTTTATAGGATGCTTCAAATCTGTAGCAAACTCAATTTAGTGTCAAATCTGTGTAAGGAATTAAAATATTACTGCTTTGAAATTACTTCTCGTGTCCTCAACTGTCAGTTGTTGTTTTGCTTTCTCTCTCAGGAATTCGCTATTCTTGCATTTGGGCATCTCTTGTGCTCACAATGTTCTTGCTGTCTGTGCTTTATTTGATTTGTTTTAATTGAGGGGGGGATTAAAAAGTACTTTTCTGTCTTGGTTCAGAGCACCATCAACCCAGTGGACGCCGTGTACCAGCCCAGCCCGCTGGAGCCGGCGGGGCTCAGCGCCATGCCCTCCCAGGCCGTGCTGCCCCCAGGTAGGGTGGGCAGGGGCACCCAGCACGGGCTGCAGGGCCACCCCAGCACGGGCTGCAGGGCCACCCCAGCACGGGCTGCAAGGGCACAGAACCCAGGGGGGCCCTGCACTCAGTGCTGCTCACTCACCCCAGTGGGGCAGAGCGAGGGGAGGGAGCAGGAGGGCGTTCCTCAGCTGTCACATAGATGTGCCTCTGTGTCTGTGGATGAGGTGATGTATTTTACTTGCTCAAAGCTGCATTTCTGACGTGCTTTTTAAAAATAAATCAAACCATAATTCTCAGAATATAAATGCTTTCTTGCTAAATAACTGCCTCTTTTTTTAAATGCCATCTTTGCCTAATTCGAACAGGAGCTAGATGAAAATGATGGATGGACATCTGTCTAAATGGCTTTTATAGAAAAGGATTTAATTTTTGGAGGGGAGGTGAAATAATGTGGAATCTCCTTCTGAATTTTGGGTTTAACATGCCAAAATATCCCCTAGAACCTGCTCAGCTGTGCAAGTCAGAGCAGCGACCCTCCTCTTTGCCAGTGGGACCCGTAGTAGCATCGCTTGGAAATCAGACTCCAACACCAAATAGTACAGGTACAGCTCTGTGCAACTGTCTTACTGAAGTACAAGAAACAAGCCCTGCATGTGTACTGTCTGTGATTAGTTATCAACACAGCTTTGTGTTGGCCTGCATCTTGCTTTTAATCAAGCCCTATTAGAATCACTTCCCCTGCTCTGTCTCCCTGCCAGGTATACCCAATTCACAGGAGTAGTGCCAGTTCCCTTCCTATCTCAAGCATTGCAATCTTGCAGTAATTGGGGAAAACACACCCTTAAACTTCACTGGTGTTTTGTGCTCTTGATTTGCCCTGTGACCTTTCTTTTGTTATCTGTTAAATGCAACTCAGTATGAACCTGACTAATTATTGCTTCTAATTTTTTAAATTCCCCTGCTGAGTTTGCATCAGTCTTTAACTGATTTGGACAATCCTGTTTGTAAGTTACAACCAGTGGATTTTCAAAGAATCTGTTTTGATTAAGTCTGTGATTTTTAATCCTCCATAGGAAGTGGGCAGTCAGCACCAAGCAGCAGCCTCACCTCTCCAAGCCACGTCAACCTGTCTCCAAATACAGTCCCAGACTTCTCTTACTCGAGCAGTGAGGATGAGTTCTATGATGCTGATGAGTTCTACCAGAGCAGTTCTTCCCCAAAGCGATGTCTGGAGTAAGTAGCTGGCTGTGTGCAGGGTGTGCTGAAAGCAGTTTTGTCTGCAGGGCCAGGGCTTGTCTGCCTGTAGAAGTTCATTAAGCTAAATAAGCAAATAAGCCTCATTGGCTTTAAAAAAAAAAATAAAAGGGGTGGCAAAAAAGCCACTTTGTGTAACAGTGAGATTACTCTCTCCCTCAGCCACAGACAGGTGTCTGTGAAGGCAGCAGTTTCCTCTGCTCTATCCCATTCCATCAGGTATATATATTGACAAACTAACATAAACCAAGCTTGGGAAGCCACCAGCTCAGAGCTGTAATCTGATGCATTTCATGGGTATTTGGTGCAGCCATTGATAAATGGCCAATTCCCCCTCACATTTACTAAAAGACATTTTTGAAGGTAACACACTTTCCCCAAAATCCCTATTTGCTCTTCTTTTTCTATGAATCAGAAAACTAATTTTAAGAGATGCTACACATTTCAGAGAGAGATTAGTCAGCTGTTTCCTGCCTTCAGGTGTTGGTGTCTGAGGCTGAAGGCTTTCCCATTCCTTCAGATACAGTCCATTCCGAGCTTTCTGTGCATTAACATGCAGCACATACGTTGGTGTCTGTCACTGCACATGTATTAATGTCTATCACTGAACTCCCTGTCTATGAATTTCAAATTCTGATTGGTCTGAATTAGTTACTTGTGAACTGTGAGAATTTATGGCTCTTCCTTAGATCTTCAGGGCCTGCTGCAGTCCTGACCCGGAGCAGCACCGGCAGCAGCATGAAACGTCCAGATACCACCGAGTCCCTCAATTCTTCCATGTCCAACGGCACCAACGACACTGGTGAGAGGCCTGGGGGAGCTTTCAGTGGGAGATACTGACTGTTAGGATGTGACAAGGTACTTGGGGGGAGATGGTTCATCTACTGTTTCTTTGCTCATGGAAGACTGCTGAACTGTAGGATTTAAAAACCTTGGATTCTGACAGCTCTGTTGTGCTAATTAAATACAGTCTGTCTTTGGAGGTTCAGAGAAAAGCAAAAGCCGTTTGTTCTTTCTAGATCTCTTTGACCCTCCTGATGATCGAGAAGATGATGGGGAAGGAGAGTCAGTGGAGGAGCATAAGAGTGTTATTATGCATCTCCTGTCCCAGGTTAGGCTAGGCATGGATCTAACCAAGGTGAGCCTGCTGGTGTCCTTGGGGAAGGGAGGGGGAGTAAACCCTGAGTTCTGTGTGAATCAGTTCATTGTTAGATAACAATTTAACTGCACATTTGTTCTTAGAGCTAGTTAAGCTGTAATGTCTCTCGTGTAGTATTTGTTAATTGGAGTTCTTACTGGAAGGGGAAAAATAAATGCAGAATAAATAGATCCAGCTGCTAAAATCTGTTTGGGAAAATAGTTTGCTGTGGAAAGTAGCAATTTATTCTCTTTGAACCTAATTCCTGGTGTGCCTGTGAAGCTGGGATAAGAGGAATGCTGTGTGCAGTAGTGTTACTCCTGCCTTTAGCTGCCTAGAACAAAGATCTACAAGATCCCAGATGTGGTGACATTCAATAAAACATAAATTAAATAAAAGGGGGAAGTAACCATATAGTGAAATGCTTTGCTTATTTGGGATCTTAATGAGCAAATTAATTGAGTAAATTAGACCTTTATATTTTGAAATGCTGCATGTAGGTCTGGCAGGGAAAGGGTTGGGTTTTTCATGAATGAGATTAATGCTGGTGTCTGTCTGAAGGCTGAATGAACAGCATTCTGAAGGTGTTGGCCTTTCTGGGCAGTTTGTTTAAATTTAAACAAGTAATTCCAGGCTGAAAAAGGGTAAGAGAGATAAGCCCTATCATTAGTTCCCTTAAGTGGATGACTTGAACTGTCCAGTGTGGAATGCACAGTAGGTGATGGAGATAAAACTTTTCTGGAGAACAGCCAGCAGCTCACAAGCAAACTGGGGGAGGTTTCTGGCAGTTCTGAATAGGAATTGAACCAAATTGTGTCTGTTTGGGGAATTCCTGGAATAGATGAAAATTACTGATCTCAGGTTAGCTGCCAAGAAGCATCATGAGCATGGACCTTGTCAGCAAGAGCAGTCAGCTCTGCTTTCAGCAGGGGCCTGGGTCACTCTGAGGCAGAGAGCAGATCCACGGGAATGGAACCTGCCAATCCCTTTGGGAGGTAGTAGGGGAGAGATTAACCTGCATCTTGATAGAGACACATAACAGGATGTGACTGCCTGAGTGAGGTTTCACCTATAACTGAAAATTGACGGTGGATGTAGAGCTGAAATTAAATAATCAGTGATGCTGTAATTAAGAAGAGCCTTTGATAATCTCAGCCATGTAGCTAGGTGTGCCCTAAGTGAGTTTAGAATACATGTAAAACAAGACAGTTGCTCTTAGATCTTGGGTTTTATAGAAGCTGCCAACTGACCTGCATATGTCAGAACTCATTGGGAAGCTCGAGCTCACAATCAGCTCAGGGCACACAGGGCTGTGGGGCTGTTTGCTGTTTACAGTGAGCACAGTTGGCTTTGGTGCAGGATGTTCAAATACCTTCATCTCTAAGAGTTGTTTTCTTCACTCAGGTGGTTCTTCCAACTTTTATCCTGGAAAGAAGGTCACTGTTGGAAATGTATGCTGACTTCTTTGCACATCCAGACTTGTTTGTCAGGTATTTGACTTTTAAGTAAAGCACTAGTGGTTCTGGTATTGTTTATGGCCCTTGTGGTCTGCCAGAAGTAAAGTGGTAGTTCTGAGGAATATTTGCTTGGGTTTTGGTATAAACATGATGAAAGATGGTCAAAGCAGTCAAACGTGTAGTTGCAAATCTTTCCTGTGTCCCAGGTACCTGCTTGTGTTTCATTCTGCCTGCCCTTCTTTCCTCTCTTTGCCCCTGTAGCATCAGTGACCAGAAGGACCCAAAGGAGCGGATGGTTCAAGTGGTAAAATGGTACCTCTCAGCCTTTCATGCAGGAAGAAAAGGGTCAGTTGCTAAGAAGCCTTACAATCCCATTTTGGGCGAGATCTTCCGCTGTCACTGGGTGTTGCCGGGCTCCGAAGGTGAAGATGACATGGTTAGTTCTTGTGGTGTGTTCTGTGGTGCCTGGAATGCATGTGGGCAACTCCCAGAGCTTTGTTAACCTCCTCACTGAAAGGGCTTAGGCTGTGTTTAAGTAGCAAGTCAACAAATTATGGCAATTTCTTAACCAATTCTCCACCCTCCCTCCTTGTTTTCTTTGGGCAGAAGTTTAAAATACCTTGCATAACAACATTATTGTTTTTTAAAGAACTACTTGACACATTGAAAATATTCTTTTTTTATTAAGCTGTTTCATAGCACTGATTATGAATTCCTTTTTATTTTTTAGATCAGTGCAGCCTGGTGTGGGTTTTTGGTTGCTGTTTTTTTGACACCTCATTTAGGCTTCTCTCCTTGGGAAGTTGTAAATGGTGATGTGGGAAGTGCTGTGTGAGATACTTCAGTAGTTTCACTGTAGTAGAACTAAATATATGATTGTGTAGACATAAACTGTGTAATTTTTCCATTTAATTTGCCTCCCACCAATTTATTTGCTCGAATTTTTCTCATTTCTGAGGTGAACGTTTGCACTCCAATTTCCTGGTATAAGGGCAGTGTTGTATTTGTGCTTCCGTTGCTTTCAACCAAGAATTACACTTTGCATTCTTTGCCACAGGGAGTGAATGTTGGTTTATGGTTTTGTGGTACATACAATCTGATCAGTATTAATATGCAGATCAGCTTTCTCAGAAGCAAAAATGGAAACTATTTCTGCATTACTTTGAAATTGGGTTTATCCATGAGTCAGTTTAACTGTTATACTTGAGGACAAATAAATGCATTTATACATGAAACCAAGAGAGTAGAAACACTGCTCTTCAGGAAGCATCAGTTTCTGGACTAAGGGTTATTCCCCATCAGCAAACTGACAAAGACATTCAAATCACTGCAGTACATTTTTAGAAGCCTTAAACCATGGAAGCAACTCCTCTTGGAAGCATCCAGTGTTCTGTAAGCTCTGTCAGTGATGGGAACCCTCTCTCCTGTCACACAGGAGCCTGTTTCAGAAGGACCAGTGCCCTGGGTCAGTAAAAGCAGCGTAACCTTCGTGGCAGAGCAGGTCTCTCACCATCCTCCAAGTAAGTTGACAGTACCTTTGCCAGTGGAGTTGGATCCTGAATAGGAGCAACAGTAAAATCAGTTTGTGGTTTAAGTCTGAGATTTACATTTTCTATCCTAATTTAAAAGCTAAAAGTTTTCTCCATAAATTGTTTTTGTGAGAAACTGTTGCCACGTGACTGTGAGACATATGGAGATATTGCCTGATGAGTGAATTTGGAAACAGTAGTGCCGATGTCTTGTGTTACTGTAATTTTTAATGTCTTTTTCTTCAGTTTCAGCATTTTATGCCGAGTGTTTTAGCAAGAGGATACAGTTCAATGCTCACATATGGACCAAGTCAAAATTCCTAGGAATGTCTATCGGGGTTCATAATATAGGGCAAGGTATGTGTGTGTAATTTAACAGTAGAAGAGAAATTTGCATTCTGCAACTAGAATTTGTACCTAAATTATTTGAAGTCATTGTGTTAAATGTAAGGAATGATTGAATTTATGCAACTAGAGCATGTGTATCTGGGAATGAGAGATTCCTTCCACACACTCCTGTGTGCTGAAATCACAGTTTTTCCCAACAGTACAACCATCCCTGCCCTCTCCAGAAGCTGGGCATTCTCAACATCCCTGAAAAATACAGCTCTTCACCTTTCCTTTTGTGGTACCTGTTTTAATGACGTATTTCAGGAGATCATGATGAAAAGTTTTGTAGAGGTTTTTGGTTAATGTTTTTTAAATCTTTTTTTTTCCATTAACAGGATGTGTCACATGCCTAGATCACGATGAACACTATATTTTGACCTTTCCTAATGGCTATGGAAGGCAAGTAAATGCTCTGTTTGGTGTTTTCATTTTTAATGCCATGTAATATTTCATGCTTAATATTTATCAGTCAAGAGCTTGTAACTGTGTACATGCACTTGTCATTGCAGGTCTATTCTCACTGTGCCATGGATAGAACTTGGTGGGGAGTGCAGTATTAGTTGCTCCAAGACAGGTTACAATGCTTCCATTGTCTTCCACACAAAACCATTTTATGGAGGAAAGAAGCACAGAGTTACAGCTGAAATTTTGTAAGCAGGTTTCTTCGTCTCACTTTTTCTCTCCTTAAATTCTGACTTTCTCCAGGACAGTCAGGAGTGTAGAATACTGAAACAGCAACACCCAGTAACTTACCTCGTGATCACCTGTCATGTTTAGCCAGATTTGTGAGAGGAAGCCTGCACAGGCTGTATCCGACCCAGTCCTGCTCAAAAACATCCCCAGCTGATTGCCAGAGGGAGCTTTTCTCTCCTGCATTATCAAAAATGTCTTCATCACTGTCCTGAAAATGCAGTACTGCAGCAAGCCTGGGAGTGCTGCTGTTGATGGTGTGTCTGTACAGCTCTGCTGCTGCAGGCCTTGGCAGACTGATTTATCCTGTGCTCTGGTGTGTTCTGGGCACACCCTGTGCATGTGCCCAGCACAGCAAGTTCAGTGGAGACTCCCCATAGTACTTGGAGATGTGCTGTGATGTCACTAAGTGGATGTTGACAGAATGAGGTCTATAACTTGATTTTAAATCACTTTTGATGCACAGAGATGCCATTTGAGAACTGGTGTCTGTGTTTGCCAGTGGTCTGGGGAAGTCGCTATGAGACTGCAAAACATTTTTAAGCGTAAATGTAACACCCTAGATGTGTTTGGAAGGCCTGTAACTGGTTTGCTAAACTCCAAATGCAGATCCAGCCCTCAGGCAAGGCCTGTCCTACCCTGATCAGTGCTTCCTGTTAGGATTTATCCAACTAATTCATGCCAGACTGCTCACTTGTAAACAGATCACTCATCTCTTCTGTACTGGTGATGGACACTTCAGGGAGGATATAAACCAGACTGAACAGCAACTGGGATGAAGTTCTGATCCTTTAGGATCTTTCAGTTCCTGTAATACAGCTGAGAACTGACTGTTTGTTTCTCTTTAGTTCTCCAAATGACAAGAAACCCTTCTGCTCCATTGAAGGAGAATGGAATGGGGTCATGTATGCAAAATACTCAACAGGGGTAATGCAGCTTTATTTCCTTGTTCTTTCCCTTTTCATCAGAACCAGCAGATTGCTTAAAAAGGGGGTTTGAGGGGGTTTTCTGTGGGCTTTTTGGGGGGTGAGGGTTTTTTTTTTTTAACAAACATTAATAGTTGGGAACTCCTATGAGACTGCCCAAAGGGATGCTGAATTCAGGATAAAAGTTTTGAAATTACTTTGTTCATTTATTCTTAGGGAAGCTTGACTTTTATATAAGAACAGAATCTAAAGAATTACTCCTTTTCATGTATTTCCTGCCAACCAGTGTACTGGAGTGTGAGGGTAAATTTAAAGTCTAGATAAAGCACTGAATAGTTTTGTTTTTCTCATCTCCCACTCTAGGAGAATGCTGTCTTTATAGATACCAAGAAAATGCCTACAATTAAGAAGAAGGTAAGGAAATTGGAGGACCAAGACGACTTTGAGTCTCGCTGGTAAGAACTTCAGTTAACTGGGCAAATTAAGATTTTCTTTTAGACTGCAGTTTGCAGTACACAGACTGAGGGTGCACTGACTGCAGTCACTGCTCTCCCTGAGGCTCTGCTGCAGCAGAGCCAGGTACAGGCAGGCTGTGGATTTAAGGGGCCAGAGGAGACCTGGAGTTCTCCCAAATATTCAGGGAGATCCAGAAAGCTCAGCCACACCTCCTCACTCCTGCAATAGCAGCACAGTTGTTTAATATATACTGGGGGCTTTTCTGCCCTTTCTCTAAAATAAGACCTACATTAACTCAAGCAAACCCTACTGGCTCTTAGTCATTGATGTTTCTACCACCTGTAGCACTCTGCTCCTGTAAAGCAGTCTCCATTCCAATTTCTTTTTTAAGCCTATGGAAGGACGTCACCTACAACTTGAAAATCCGAGACATCGACGCGGCCACGGCTGCCAAGCACGCGCTTGAGGAGCGGCAGAGAGCCGAGGCCAGGGCCAGGAAGGAGAGCGAGACCTCCTGGGAAACAAGGGTGAGCTTTATCCCAGCACGGAATGCCCTCTAACCTGGAGCACCTGTTCCTTTCCCCTGGAGTCAGGAGGCACTTACATGTGCTGATCACTTTCTCCCCAGCTGTTCCATGAGGACGGAGAGTGCTGGGTTTACGACGAGCCGCTGCTGAAACGACTTGCTGCTGCCAGTAAGCACTAAGTGGGTTCCAAAGCCAGAGAACACTCAAGCCTTGGCTTAGCAAAGTTTACATCTGATACCGAGACAGTCATCAGCCATCACGTACGTACCGGTGGGAGAGCCCGACCCCTCCAGCTGCAGTGGTTCCTATCTCAGGGATACTGGACTTACTGATGCAGATAAGCAATTAATAAAGCAGGACGTGTCTTGGCTGTGCAGCTCCGTGCAGGGACTCGCTATACTGGCTGTGTATCTGGGCTCTGGCCCCGCTCCTGCTGCTCCCCAAGCAGGGAGAGGCTGGCCCGTGGAGCACAGACACTGTATAACCACTGTGAAGGCCACGGCATTGGTATCAGTTGCATAATATTCCTGGGTCCTACATATTTAAAAAGCAAGAAACAAAATGCAAGGTGTCATTTAAATCTCGCCAATGTTTGCAATGTGTAAATATGAGGATTCCTTTGATGGGACAATTTGTTAGAAAATGCTACATAAGTGTTACCTTCCACCTGTATGATAATCAAATCTTTTGGCATTTCAGTGTCTTGCCCAAAATAACTTGGTTATTTTGAGATTCAAATGTAACCATAGATAATTCTACCCAGTGCATCTTAAAGCTTCATAAAATAGATTTTTCAAACTTCTCTTAAGGACTTTTTATTTATTTCATAATAAACCTTTGCAGCAAGACTGGTTTTCAGCTGAGTCATGATAAATTGATTTATGCGAAATGTATTAGTATTGCTTTTTCCCCCCACTGGAATAATCCTTGCAGCTGAACCTACTTAAAGAAGTTAACAAACTAGCAAAAGGAGCACAATTTGCAACATCCACAGGAGAATTTTTTCTGGACTCTCCATCCAGCCTTGCCAGCACTTCAGGAACCTTTGCAGTTAGTAATGGTTAAGTAAGTAGCCAGATGTAGCAATCAAACTACTTTTCTCTCCAGTTACATCTAGTTTTTATTTGATTTCACCTCATTTTTGGCTAGTCAGACATACAGAAAAACTGAAAAAGCAGTGTGAGCTGGAAGCCTGAGGCTCTTCTCTCCCTGCTACCCACTCCCACTGCTCCGGGAGAGCTGTGGATACTTTCCTGAGGAGCTGTTGCTGCTGCAGCACTGCAGGATGATGCACGAGGCAGTGAACACCAAGGCACAGCCCACAGCTCCAGCCTGCTGGAGAGGAGAACGTGGATCCGTGGGGAAGGCGTGGCCTAGTCTTAGTGAAAGAGAGGTTGGCTGGAAATGGACTTGAGGAAAAGTTTCTGAATGGGAATCTTCATCCCAGCTACCACTACAGCCCTGGTTTAATAAAAACAGGTTTGTAATGTTTAGGTTGCAGAAAGTACCTGTGTTACACAGCAGTGCAGGGCAAGATGTCAGTTTTATTTTAATATTTTATGGTAAGGGAGAACATTCAGAGTTGATGTGTAGGCTTTGATGTCCTTGATGGAAGTAACGTCACTCATCAGAGAAGAGGGGGGCAGTAAAGTAAGATGAGGTATTTCACCAGATGAATTCTGTCCTGAGACAGCTGCAACCTCTGCGTCCCCTTCGTGTTTTCCATATCCAATCACCTGGAAAAAGGCAAAGACAACTTTGGATCTCATCCAGTGTGTTCCTCTGCCCTGACAACTAAATCAGATCCTGAACTGCAATTCAAACACAGTAATTAGAACTGTAGGAAATGTGGATAACCACCCCAGTAAAAGTTAGATTGGAGATGTTCCCTCCCACACCCTTAACTGGGCTCTCTGAAGTTACCACAGCTTGGCCTTTCAGAAACACTCACATGTACACTGAGCACTTTCCTATGGTTGCTTCTGTGAGCGTGGAACCAGTTGACCAGGTCTGATTTTGTAACAGACTTGAGAGCTTCAACCTGAAACCCACAGGAATGAGGGTTTAGTAGCAATGGTGATTCAAGTACTTTTAAACATAAAAATGGTTTCTCTACAAACTATGCTATTGCATAAAAGAACCTTTTTAAAGTAACATGTGTTTTTAGAATCAGTGTGTCACAGTAGCACAGACCCCATTTATGCTTTGCATTTGAAGCTGCTGCAAAAGAACACCTGCTTTTTGTGTTCCATTTGGCATCATTTAACAAGACCATGGACACCCACCTCCCGGGCCAGCCTGTCAAACAGGTACTGCTGGGTCACCACTTCATTCCAGTTCCTGTCCACTTCTTCTCCAAGATGGGAGTCTTCACATTCCTTCACTTTTATCAAAGCTGTAACCTGCATTGGGAAAAAAAACCTTTTGGAACAAACTGTTTGGTTTAAAACTACTTAATTTGCCATCACACTCACTGCAGTTGGAAGAAAAGCCAAATAACATTAACAAGGGAGTTCATTAGTTTCAAACTTGACTGGAAATGGCCAGAGAATGATTGTTTAGAGATCAACTGCAGAACAGAGAAAGAGGCAGGATTTACAAGCGAGGCCTTTGTTCAGAAAACCACCAGAGATCTGTAACTGAATCTTGCAGTTCAAAGAATAGCTTTTCAAGATGAAATTTTACCTGGGTGCTAAAAGCCTCTTCAGTTAAATCCTTGATTTTCTCTTCAAAGCAAGAAAGAAACTCCTCTATTTTCCTGTCAACCAATTCAGAACTAAAAGAGAGTTAAATAATTAAATGAGGCAGGAAGAAGGAAAAAAAAAAAGCCAAAACAATCCCAGGGAGTGAAGTAGCAGAACAGCCCCCAAAAGGTGAGGGGAAGGTTGGGACAGGTTCTCTTTCCCTGTCTCCTGAGAAGCTCAGACAACCTGGTGTTCAGTTTTCCCCAGTACGAGGGAATAAAGCCAGTGCTGACTTTCAGCTGTACTAAGCACTGTTCAAACAGGGCCTTGGATAAGCAGGGAGCCAGAGGAGCCACTGCCACACTGCTGTTGGGGACCACCCTGTGGCACCCCCAGCTGCAGCCCTGAGCCTGGCACATACTTAGAGTCCATTGAATTGGGACCAAAAGAAAATCAATGTGGGGTTTCTGACACATTAAAACCTTCCCCAGTGACACAGCTCTCCATAATGGAAGTGCCATCCAAATGTAAAATTAAGAGGCAGGAGTACTCTGTGCTAATTAAACTGTCCCTGACACAGGATTATTTTTCACATAGCACACTTTTCAAATAACCCTTCACCTCTGGCAGTCAAAGACCTGTAATTCACCCCAGCTTTGAACAAAACTATAATAGTGCTGTGTCTGCTGAAAGTGAGCCACAGGAACAGCAAGGCAGGATTTATGGGATTTGAGCTCCTGGCAGGATGGCTTCTGGGGGAAGGGCAGTGGGATATTTCACTTAGTCCTGGGATTACTTTTCCCTATTCAAGTCAGGACTGCTGCAATTTTAAGAAGCTTAAATATTCAGGTACTGGTTTTGAGTCAGGATGTTTTAATTGTCAGCAGTGTCCCCTCTGACATTCCCTCTGGGCTCTGACCTAACTCCCCTCATAAAATGAAATAAACCCTCCATGGCCTGAAACAGGTGTGAACTCTGAAATGAGAGCAGGTGCTCAGGTGACTCCCAGGGCTGGGAGTGCTCATGAACATTCACCACACAGCACTTACTTGTATTTAGTTGCCTGGGTTGCTACTGTGACGGAGAAGCCAAGAATTCCAGAAGTGTTCCTGCAGGTGGGGTACACGTGGTAGCTAAAAAAAAGGACAAAACAATAAAGTCATTCCACAGGCACAATTAACTTTTCATTTACAGGACAACTTAAAATAATGCTGGTACTTTTGACAGAAAAATCTCAAATGTAACTTTTCTGCATCACTGCACTTGAGTGTTTTCCCATCTTTAGGAAATCCTTTTAAGCTTGGCTGAGTATTTGTGTTCCTGCAAACTAATTCAACCACAGTGACAGACCTATAGCTGTGAAAAGCCTGTTCCAGTTTCCTGAGGCAGCAGGAGAGACTGCTCTGCTCCACAGAGCCACTGGGAGAACAGCCCTGGGAAGGGGAAGCCAATGGTGGAAGTGGAAGGAACAACTTTGTACTGAGTAATTCCAAGTTAACACACTGGTAATAGATGGAATTCTTACAGGAACCAAAAGCAACTTGGCTTGCAGCTTGTACTGAGATGCTCTTGGTTTTGAGGTGTTTTATGTTGCTGTTTGCATTACAGTAATTCAGGAATTAGCCACTGTGCAGCAAGGCTTTCCAGAGTAAAAATAAAATCCTACGGAACAGCAAAAGCAGGAGTGGAGGAGGAGGTGCAGGGGCATTCCTGCCCAGTGAACTCACCCGAGGGTCTGCTTGGTCCTCAGGAAGTCAAAGCAAGGCTCCTCCATGTGCATCTGAAACGGCACAAAGTGTCACTGCACAAGTGACACTCCCCTGCAGCCCCTCGTGGGCTCCACATGGAAAATGGAGCAACAACAAGTGCTGCCTGTGCAACCACAACCACTGCAGCAAGAGGGTCAGTCTGGTGGGTCTGCAGCTCAGAGAACAGTCCCTTCCCTGCAGCCATTTGGGGACCCACAACCCAAACACTCAGAGTTCAGGCAGAGGCACCAGGAGGTACACACAGTTCCCTTGGGAACATTTCGCCCTGCAGCCTTGGCTCCAAGCACTGTTTTCAGGGAAGAGTTAGGAGACACAAACACTAACTTACCACAAGCAGCTCCATAAGGGTGTATTCCCTCAGGTTCCTGGCACCTGACTAGAAGGAGAATGAGGAATTTAGGGTGATTTCATGGAATTAAATGCCATAATTCAGGCCAAGGTGACAGCTGTGGCACACACCTCAGCCTGAACTGCAGCACTGAGTGCCAATTCACAACAGGGACAGATGGGAAGGTCTGGTTTTCCACTGAGCCTCAGGAGAGAGGGGAAGGGCCCAGCCCATGAGATCAAAGGTGGGGACACCAGGAAGTCACCAGGGCACTGGCTCAGCTACAGGCACTGGCACAGCCTGAAGGGGAACGGGCCAGTTTGAGGGAACCCCACACAGTGTGAGCCCCCAGCTGGGCTCAGCCTCAGGGGAAAGGGCCTGGGCTAATGAGGTGTAAATCCCTGTAAATCCAGAGACTGCTACCAGAGGGAACAGGCCAGCACACCCCAAGCACACCTTACCTGGTAATAGACTGTCACCTCCGAGTTGGCATCACCTTTGTTGAGAGTTTTCACCTTACAGAGCAGGTGGGTGTTTGGCAGATCCACCACCCGGAACTGGACAGGGCAGGGGTGGGCCAGGGGAGCAAACTGGAGCTTCCTGAGGGGAGACAAACAGCAAAGCTTCAAACACCCTCTAACATCTGGGCCAAAATCAATGTCACACCAACATACTTCCACATTTGGTCTGACTTGATTTTCCCCTTCCCCAAAGCAAAACTCTGTCTGCTTCAACTGCCATGATCAACCTCTGGCGGGAAGAAGGGAATTTCTGCATCCCTCCCACTCTGGACCTGTCCCCCTCCAGAAAAGAATCTTAACTGGATGCTAGTTTACACATAAGCAATTCAAAATCAAGGGATACTCACTCAACAACATAATTCAGAAAATCCTTTGCTTCCTAGGGGAGAAAGCAAAAACATAAGTTGTTTATTTAGAAGAGAATTATTACCCCAACTCACAACCTCACACCCCAGTGCAGCACTTGAGAGTGTGACACCCACGCACAGAACAGCTGAGCTCTGTCATGCCACCTCCATCCCTGTCCCCTCCCCTTGTCCCAAGTCCCTCCAGACTGCTCTGCACCAAACTGCAAAGACAAAGAGCCTCCACACTGCTTTTTGCACTGGAACTTCACAGAAGGAAAAGGCATGAGCCAAAGAAATAGCACCAGCCACCCCAACAGCAAAAGGTGGACACAGGAGGGGATAAAGCCTGTCTTATGCATGAACCTGGAGCTCTGGAAGGAAACACTACAAGACTCTGAACTCTCAAAGGACATTAACACTTTAAACAGTTCAAGGACAAACACCTCCAGCTGGCACAAATTACAAATGCAGGTTTCTCTGCCATGCCACACACAGGCACACAATGACACTGCACACAGGGAGCTAAGCTCCATTCCACCCTGTTTATAAAGCCTGACAGGACAATGTGTGCCCCAGCCCCAGGGTAGAAACCTTCACTGAATACTGCAGGGAAAGACTGAAGATGACTGGAACTCCGTGAGGTTTGACCAAACCATGCAGGCAATCCAATTTCCAGGATGAATGTATTTTGAGGGAAGCCTCCTCTTGCAGCACCACTACAGGAATTTCTCAGTATCAAATATATCAATACACCAAACAACATAAAAACGGTGGCAACAGGAGAAACAGATTACAGGCATATATCTACTATATTTTTCCCCCTGCACAGTTTAAATCCAAATTCCTGGAAACTTCTGTTCAAGTTGGCAACTATGGACAGCCCATTGGCCCATCCATAAGAGCACTCCTGAGGTGCTCGAGATGAAGCTGCCCTGTCCCCACGAGACTCCAGTCTGCCAGTACAGAAGCAGCAACCAGCTGTGGGGTAAGGTGAGTGTGGTAAGGCATATTTTAAGCACCATGGAGAGCACAACAGCTGCCAGGGCTGCACTTACTCTGCTCGTGAAGTTCCCTTGCACGAGACCCTCCACAAAGAGCTGTGACTTGAAGGCCCTGACGAAGTTGGAGAGAGACTCAATGGAGAGGCCGTTCATGAGCGTCTGGTACTTGTCGATCATGGACCACCGGCCGTGCTCCAGGATCAGCAGCCGCACGTCCCTGCAGGCACCAAGGACAGACCCACGGGGCATCAACAGCTGCTCGGGCTCAGAGATCCCACCTCTGACTCAGGGTTGTACTGGAAACAGGGAGAGGGTCCCCAGGAGCCCATGGGCTGACTGTGCCCTCCCTCAGCACCCACTTCAGAACAGTGACCACGCTGCTTGCAGAGCTGCTGGAGCTACAAGGCAACCCTGGAACAAGCCCTTGCAAGCAGAGAGCAGGGATCCCTGAGCCCTTCAGCTCAACCTCAACACTTGCTGTGCAGCCACTGTTTGGCCTCCCCCAGAACTCACTTGGCCAGAGTCTCAGGTTTGATGAGGATGTTGAAGTACGTTTTCTTCAGCTGCTCTGTTATCATTTCAAAAACTGCTGGAGTAAAGCTGAAGTCAGACAAGTAATCAATGATGAGCTGAAATAGAAGCTGTAAAAGAAAGAGTTTTAAGTTGAGGGGGTTTGTGTTTTGGTTTTTTTTTATAAGTACCAGTTTCAACCTAATCCCATGTAGTAATATAAAATCATCCTTATTTGGTCAACATAAGAGACATGCAATGTTACTAAAACTTGGCTGTAATAATGCCAAGGTCAGAGGTTCAATCCCCTGTGTGGGCCATTGACTTAAGAGTTGGACTCAGTGATCCTCATGGGTCCTTTCCAACTCAGAATAGTCTGTGATTCTGTGAAAACACATTCCTCAGTTCTGCCAGATGTTCTTCACTAAACAATTCTATCCCAAATGACAGTTTCAGAAGGACAGCATTTTTACACAGTGAATAAGCTCAATATCCCAAATCAATAGTAGTTTCCACATTCCATTGGAACAAACATAGCCTGGAACTCAAACATTTCTGTATTTGATATTCCAGTTTTATCTTTGACAGCTGCCCAGCACAGTGACACCACAACAGAGGCACATTCATGATTAAAAAACAGAATATTCAGACCCTGCTATCTGCATATTTGGCTTTTTCTGTTAAATCTCACATTAACAGATCTGACAGACAAGTGACAGTCTTATTAAAGCTCCAATCAAGCTGTTGCAATGAAAGTTGGTGGTTGTCTCCTCAACCACTATGTCCTCTCTCTGCCTACCAGGTTTACCTGGCCAGCATTTAGGGAATGGGAACAGGGAGCCCCCAATCCTCTTAGCAAGCCAACCAAGAAAATCTGCACCTAAAATGAGCGTGTCCATAAGCCAGATCTCCAAAATGAAATTGTAAACAAAACCTGTTTTCAGACACACTTCTCAGACTGTGCAGCCACAGCTTATAGATGAAAAGCTCTAACACTCTCTATGGACATGGGAGACTCAAAGGCCTTTTTACAGGAGAAGCTGTTAAAAGTGTTAATGGAGATACAGTCATTAATTAAAGATTTCTCTTAAGTAGGGTCAGTAATTTGAGCTTGTGTAAGTGACTAGAACTACAAATTTATACACGTAAGCACAAGAAAAAGCAGCACATTTGCTGCCTTACCCTGTATCTGAACAGACACACATTTTACTAATTAAACATTCAAAGGTCTAGCTGCTGGGAGAAAAAGCACACACATTGCAAAGAAGGCAGCACAGAAGTATTGAGGAGATGAGCAGAACTCACAGGTAGTTTGTGGTTGAAGCCTTTCACTCGGATCACTAAACCATATTCCCCAGCCACCAGCTTGTATTCCAGCTGAGCCACGTCTGCTTCATAGGCTGGTTCACCAAGGTTGTGGGAAAGGATGTTGACAAATGTATCAAACAAAACTATGCTGGAGGGAGAAAAGGGCACAGCGTTACAAAGAAAGAAACAAAAGGAATAAAGATCACAAGATAAAAGTCAAGCCCAATGAGTTTGATGGTACATACAGTGAGTTCTCCAACAGAAATGGATACCTGAGTAAAATGAAATTCAAAAAGATGTTTTCAACAAACCCAGAAACACAGAATGCAGGTTTCCCTTTGTCCAGAAAGCACATGGCACTACTTAAATGTAGCTGGACATTTGGCTGTTCTTTGCAATGTACAAGATTCCAGCTTCACAGGATTTAAGATTTCAAGGTAGGAATGCACATTGTAACATGCTCAAAACATTGAATAAGCACAGAAAATGAAATTATTGTACTTTGTGTAAAGGAATGGGGAATGGATGGACCCAGTAAAGCTGAAGACTTGAATAATGAGACGATTTTTTATGTCTCGAGATAAAAAAATCAGAATCTAGAGCAAATCAGGCTACACAATGTGGAAATTGTACCCCTGCTTCCAGGTTTTTGCTATTGCCTGGATTCCAATTCAAAGTTCAAACTAACAAAGCTCCATAAAAACAGATTTATAAAGCCTTTCCCAAAACATGAGTTGTACAGGTCTTGGCAGGCTTATCACAAAAGGACTATGAAATTGTTTCCAAATGGCAATGCCAGCCCGAGCCCATCAAACTGCAGGTAAAACCACAAGGAAAGTGTAAGAACATGAGAAAAGGACACCTTATTCTATTCCTGCTTAAAATTAATGTCTCTTCATGGTTTTTCACTAGGTATGGTAATTTAGTTACTCTGCAAGATAAGCATAAATAACACAATCCTCACTTCTCTGCAGACTGCTGTATCAATGGAGAGATCAGATGGAATCGAACATAACCTGGTGTGGAAAAAGAAACTTCAATGAGCAGTTGTATAGAAAGTGACAGTTTTCTAAAGTCAAATGCATTTCCATCATGTTGTTCTCTGGTGACAATTTGAAAATGAAAATGGTCATTCAGCTATCTGATTTTTTTTCTTATATTAAGTCATCATTAAACATCTTCCCTTTCTCATTCCAAAAATCTTCCCTTAAAAGTACCAATCATTGGAAGCCAAAGCTGCGCTTTGCAGAACACAAACTCACATGGCAGGACCAACAGAAACGGAAAAAACTCCACAAAGCTTCTGTTAGAGACACTAAAAGTTGTGACATTCTCCTTGAAAGCAGCAATATATTCTCCACATCTGTCTCAGATCCAGGCTATATTTTTATATTATATTTATTTTAAAGTGTTTCTTCCTTCTCAAGCCCTTGTCTCAGTATCATACTCTGTCTGCACAACCCTGCCCACAGTCAGACATTCAGAAGTCAGTTTATTTCAGCCATTCCACTCTTCAACCTGAGGTATCAGCAGCGTTTCTTTGTTGCAGGTAGTTTACCTGCTCCTCTTTTATTGTAGCTAATAAACATATCAAAAGGACCAGGGAGAGCTGACAGCAAGCACTCAGTTTAAATGGTGAGCATTACCACAGGTTATTTGCCTTCAAATAAATTCCAGCTGCTAAAAACAGGGACTTGCTGTTCAGAAAGCCCTCAGGCATTTACCTTTTGGGATTTTGAATTTATTATCCTTCCTGTACCAGAGACAGCCTTGCTGTGTGCTCAGTATTTTGACTGGATATTCTGTCTCAGGGCAGTCAGCAACTTTCAAAGCAAAGTCAGTGGCTAAAAAAAAGAAAAAAACCAAACTCAAGTGGGTTAGTGGGTTTCACAGATACAGGCTATATGCAACAAAGTCTTCAAAATCATCAAAAATACATTTTCCCTCAGCCAGTTTTCTAAATTATTTCTGGTAATGCTTTCCTAGTCCATCTGCTTTCCAGTTCCACACCAGAATGGTGGCTCAGAAGCAGTGCAGGAGTGGTGATACTGTATTCCATCCAGGACACAAGCTCTGCCTTCCATTTCATTGGGTTTTGGCAACAAAGTCAGATGGGTATTTGGATGCTTTCAAAACCAGCAGGATTTAGCAAATAAAATTGCTCTTCTGAGGTATCCAGAACTCTGTGTTAACTCTCCCTTTGTGAGGCCTAATCTTATGGATATATGATCTCTAAGTTTATACCTTAGAAAAATTCAGTTCTCAAGCTTATAAATAAAAGAATATTCAGTAAAATCCAGGAGAACAGTGTGTTCATGTTTATTTAATTTGCAAAATCAGGCTGTTTGTAAACCACAGCAAATTCTAAAATAAATGCTGGGGATGATTTCACTCGCGCTCAGGTGCCTTACCTATGTATTTGTTTTCTTCTGGAAGGTGTAAATCCTGATTTAACTCAAAGTCACTGGCCCATAAATCACTCCAGTACTTGTCAATATCTATTAAAAACATGAAATGCGTTCAGTTCAACAAGCAGGCAATGCCACCCTATTTCCTCAGGCAGTCATCTCATCTCTGCTGTCTCTGTGAAGATTTGCAGTATGATGGGAGTTTCTAAATGTCACCTGGCTCATCATGACTCTTTCTAAATCCATTCCCACAAGACCTTCTGGAGCAGCACTGAGGCAGTCCTGTTAAAAAGCAAACCAAGCCTGCCTGCATTAGTAACCCAGCTCCCACCACCCCCTGGGCCTCACTGCTGGTGTGCTTTCCCCTATTCAGGGCCTGAATGGCAGCCAAGGGGAGGGCTGGGAGGGCTCACTGGGACCTCCTAAAACAACTGTAAGGGAGTGAGAACCAGCTGCCACCAAACAAAGAACAATCACTGAGTAGCACAGAGTATTTGACTAATGGTGAGCTCAGCAAAACACTGAGGATACACCCCCCTGCCTCCATGCACTTGTATTTTATGTTGTCACCATTTTACTGTCTCTGCTGCCTGAGCCAGGCACTGTCTGAGTTTCTGCTGCTGATTTACCTTCCACGCTGTACTGTGTCCCAAACCACTTCTCCCTTAGGTGACACTGGCCTTCATTGGCAGCAGACAGCAGAATCAGGTTGGCTCTCTGAGGGCTGAGCTGCTCCAGGGCAGCAGCAATGACCTGAAAGTTCAAGAGAATACTGCAGTTCAAATGCAGCTCTGGCTCTGCCTGACCCAACAGAGACTTCTCAGTCAGAATGTAGGAAGAACAAGACATACCAACTTTACAAAAAAGGAGATTTGCTTTCTGAATACAAGAAGTGTTTCAATTAATTCAGAACCTGTGCCTGCACTATGCTTAATTACAAATGCCTGTATACATCCCTATATTATGGAGTATGCCCATATTATTCTTACATCAAAACACATAATCAGAGTTCAAAGCATGTTTACCTCAGGCTTGTATTCAAATAAGAGCTGGTCTCCTGTCAGAAAATCCTCCTTCTGAAACAACTGCATGTTCTCACAAAGGCTTTCCACATAGTCAACAGGATCTGTCTGTAAGCAAATAAAAAAAGCTATTTGTCATATAATTAGAAAACCAAACTATCAATTTTCTGTTCTGACAAGAGCCTGACTAGTCAGGTATGTTGAGCATAAGCTGGATGCTGTGCTTGTTATGACATTTAGTTTCAGCTATTAAATTAAATATATTCCATAACCATATCTAATGCTCTGTCTCCTCTGAGAATCCTGAAGTATCAGAGGCATCACCTTTGTGAGAAAACCCCTGATTATGCAGTTTACAGTCATGGAATCTACTAGGTTAGAGAGCAGCAGAATGCACTCCTTGCCTCCAGGGAACACAAGCAGAGTCCTGCAATTCGAGATGTAAAGTGATCTGGAGCCTGGAAAGTGCAAAGCAAGGAACTGCTGCTGCTGCTGCTGCTGCACGAGTATCTCTGACTCTGCTCCCGCCCCAAGTTCCCTGCCACGCTGCACAGTGTGAGGAGGAAGAGGCTCCACTGTTTGGACATGGATTGCACATCACCTTTTAGCAGTGTAAGGCTGCCTGAGGGACCAGGCTGCTCAGGTTCTTACTGAGTGCTCGGGGGGTTTCTGCACCAGGCAGCATCACTGAGGACAAACACTGAGGGCAGACACAGACCACAGACTGCCTGAAAAAGGGCCCTTTGACATGTCTGTGTCTGGCAAACACAGTGTTAAAAATGCCCAAGACTTGCTCAAGATGCTGTACACCTGAGGAGACACTGCACCTCCCCTGGGGCACTGCTTATCCCACACCCATGTCTCTGTGACCAGGATTCTTTAGGACAGCTCTTGCCTTCCTGCTGAACTAAAATGTATTCTCCCAGAAATCAGCAGTGCCAAAACAGCTTAAAAAAGTGAAATTAGCAAAAAATGCTGAAGAGCCCCAAACAATTTGCAGGGCACTATTAATGGGCAAGAACTTCACATACTAGGGCCTAATGAGTGAACTGAAAACGAGCCTACCTAGCAGGTAGGGAATGAAAAAGCAACATTTAATTCTGTTAGGGAAAAAGTCACAATATTTCTCAGCCTACAATACACATTTTTTCAGCAAAATACAGCCTCATTAGGTACACAATCTATTTCTAGTTGAGCAGAACTTTGAAAATGTGTTTCAAAATGGAAACAGAAATCCTTTTCATAGTTTACTCATGGCAATACAAAACTGGATAAATACCTGTTCCTGGTAGTGAAATTCATTAGCTTCAACCTTCTGTATTTCTTCCCATACTCTGCAAAGGAGGAAGAA
Organism: Sakesphorus luctuosus; assembly: GCA_013396695.1. Classification (NCBI taxonomy): domain Eukaryota; kingdom Metazoa; phylum Chordata; class Aves; order Passeriformes; family Thamnophilidae; genus Sakesphorus; species Sakesphorus luctuosus. The sequence continues at coordinate 13,710 of VWZD01007551.1, read as the reverse complement.
GAGAATAAAAGTGGATTTTCTCCATTATTTCACAACATTTATAAAGAATCTGAAGCAAGCCATCTTCTAGGAAAGGGATTAAGGGTGAGTTCAGTGATTCATTCAGGTACCAGACACAGAAGCCAGTACTGAATGTACTTTCCTTCCATCCAAAATGGCCTTTCTCAACTGGCAGAATGTTCTGCTCTCTTTCAAAGACGAAGAGACTTAACTACAAAGAGTCAGAATCTGATCCCCAATTAACATAAGGGTTAACACCAGAACACCACAGTCCTGACTCCAACAGATCTGGCTAAACAAATTTAAAAACCAAACACAAAACTGCACCTAACATCTACACTAGCTCAGCTTAGTAACATCAGAAATCAGATCACAGTAAGGCAAATTAAAGTACTGAGGAATAAGCACAACCATTTAGAAAGTTCCTTTTTAAACTTTAAAACTGACATATTTTCCACGAGGACAAGCTTTACTACTGATGTTTTTGCTCCAGTAACTCTTCAAAAAATGCAAACACTCCAAATAACAGACTAATGGGGAAGGACAATGTCAGAAACATCTGATGCAGTGGCAAACACTTGCCTTTTATCTGGCCCTCTCTTCTGCAGCATCTTCACATACTGAAATACAACATGGGCCACCTGCAGACAGAAAGGAAGTGATTCATTCTCCCACAAATCAGGGAATCAGTGACAAAAGCAAGTTGCAGCAAACCATACCTCATAGAAGTGCTTGTAACCTTCATCAGTCAAGGTCACAGAGATGCTGAAGATGGAATAAGTGGAGTTCTGTTCAAATCCTGTCTCTCCATTTCCTCCATATAATGCAAGGGCCCAAAATCTACAGAAGAGTAAAAACCACAAATTAATTAATCATTTCAGTTTTATTTGAGCTTAGTTACAACTAGCACATCATGGCTTTACTTCAGTGGTTTTCAATCCATTCACACTTCATACAAAGATTTTCTAGCACAGGATCAGAGTTTAAGAAAAACAGGGAAAAGCTGAGTTACCTTTTGGAGATTTCAAAGATCAGTCACAGATACTGCTGATCTACAGATCACAGACAAAAACCCACTTACTTTTCACTTGGGTCTATCATCAACTTACAGAATATCACTACAAAACACTCATCCAGAAGGCTGCTTTTATATCTACAGAAAATACATATACACAAAATAGAGCTTATCTACATTTTAATGATAGCAAAGCATTTAAAACCATGCTCAAAAATACCTACTTTTTCCTAAGGAAAGAAAGAACACTGCCTTTGCCTTCATGTCCCACCAGCCAGGATATGTAATGAAGAGGCTTCACCCTAAAAGAAAGTTTGAAGGAGAGTCGATGCCAGGAGGTAACACATTTCACAGAATGAATTCAGATCACCAGGCTAATGACTAAAATACACACTGTCTCTTTCTTCATGGCAAGTTTTGCATTTTCAGGCAGCAGTAGGATAATAAGCTAAAACTGTGGGAGTTCAGAACATAATGACTGATCTGAGTCAGTGAGAAATGACATTAAAATCAGCCATGTACAAATTCCACTCTGTTAAAGGGACAGTATCTGCATCAGTTTGATTCATTTCTCAAAAGCCCCCCCTGGCTGAACCAAAATAATCTGTTACACAACTAAATGAGATTCTTTGGTTTATTGGGAAAGTCAGTAACTTATTCACAGCATAAACACAGTAAAAGTAAAATGCAGCACCAGCATACCTGTAATACTGTTCTTGTGGGGGAAGTGCCCAAGTGATGGTCAATGAATGAACTTTCCTGACTGGAACGACTAAACACAAATAAATGGATTGAATATAAATATACACAATTAGACAGAGTTAATAAATTTTACATAATGCAGAAAAAATAGTTAAAAGTTACTCAAAATCACACAGAATTGTTCTACAAAGTATCTGTATCACCCAGAGAAAATGTGAAGTCAGGTATTGAAAACATTTCAATCCCTTCACTCACCTCTGTAAAGCTTGTGAAATTCTGGTGTGTCGAAGGGCTGAGTCAGGTGGCCAAAGCTGGGTTTGGGTAAACCACTTAAAAACAAAATTGAAGTGTGATGTTACTGGCAAGGATTCCAGGCTGCAGTGAATATTCAAAGACATAAGCACCCAGCTCTGACAGGACACCAGAGAACACCAAAGTGGCCCTCAGCCAAGGCTGCAGCCCAGGACCCCCCAGCAGTGCAGGCAGACTGGCCTCGCCTGCACCGCCCACAGCAGAGTCAGCACCCAACATCTGGATGCCACACCAACACCTCTCCTTCCTTCTGCACAAGGCAGCAAGAGCAAAAAGCTTCCCTTTGGAAAGCCAACTACAGTAAACAGCTTGCTGAGTTCACCCGGCATTCAAGGAATCCCAACGGATTGTCTTGCAGGGAAGGAGGAATGAGGAGAGGGGAGGGCAGGAGAGACAAACGTGTCTCTGTGTGGCACTGGGCTTTCACAGGTGCATTTCCAGGCACCACACAAAAAAACATCTTGCAAAATCAGGAAATGGAAGGGGCAAATAAAATGCTTTTCAAATTAGTAAAGCTTTTGCAAACCCCCCTTTTTTTATACAGCACATTGCAATGAACATTTAGAAAAAAAAAAAGATCAACTAAAAAAAGATCAACTTCTAACCCACTGCCATCCTAAGGAAGGAGCTTAAATTCCAGATATGGTGTTAATTAAATCTGCTTCTAATTATTTTTGACACAAAGCAAAGATAAGCAACGTAAAATGATAATGTAGGTTTGCATGTCTTATCATAAAATCCAAGTATCAGCACATATTAAGCAAACACTGCTTTCACCACACAGCTCACAGCCTAAATAAGTGTTAAGCAGAAACAAAGTCTTCCTGGAACAATTAACTCTGGTGTTTAATTTACAAAGTTGCCCTTCTTTTATAAGAATGTTAATTAACAAATGTTCATTTCCTTAGTTTCTCCAGTAAGGGATTATTTTTTCTAATGTCATTTTAAGAACAGATAATTTTATCATCTGTAATGTCTTTACGCATCAAAAGAATCTTACTTATTTGGGATCTCAGAGAAGATTTCTGTCACCCACTTTTCCAATGTATCCAGTGTTTCTAAAGAGGAGAGAAAAAAAGAAAGATAGAAATGCAATTTCCTGAAGATCTAAGACAAATTATCTTATCTCACCAGTGCAGTTATTTTACGGAGGCTGCAAGCCAGTGTATTTGAAAACTGCAAAGTTCTAAATTATAAACTTCAAAGCTGTTGATTTGAGCCAGTTCTTAATATTCACTGAGCTGTATCTGTGGTCATAGCTCTGGGTTTGTATGTAGTGCTCAAATCCCAGGCTAGTACAACTGGGATTTAAAGTTCAGTAGCATCTGGAGTGACTGTGAAAAGGAATTATTGTCTTAGGGATCTACAAAATCACCAGCACTTGCAACTCATTCCATCATTCTCCAGATCATACACAGCAGTTTCCCACTCAGCTGCAGTCCTGCAGTGCCAAGGATTCTGATTCCTTCTCCCTGTGCTCTTTTCTTTGTGAACCGAGTCATTAACCAGACATTTAAGGCTTTTTAAAATAAAAACTTGGAAATGGCTTGTTTAACCAAGCATTCTGAATTCCCAACCTGATGCTGCACATGGTCAACAAGAGCAATAAAAAAGGCTGGATGGAGTAGGGGGAAGGGGAGGATTCAGTTTGTTTAACAGAGACAGAAATACAAAGTTGACCTGAGTGGTTACCAGTTACCCCCACTTTCCTCCCAGGCATCAGAAGAAACACTACAGTCCATCACTAGGTTAATGATTATTCAGTGCCCCAAGTAGTTTGCTGTCTAGACAGAAAATAAAAGCAAAGGACAAGAAAAGAAATACTTTTGCTATTATTACCATCTCCATTTTACAGATGGAAATTGCAACCAGATTTAGCATTCAACAAAACCCTTCCTTAAGCACAAACCTAACTTGAGTAACCTCTAAAGAATTTGTTTCCTCTACTCTCAGCAGAAAAAAAAAAACAGGTCTGAAGTTCTTTTCTGAAATGAAACTCAAATCCATTTGCACAGAATTTTCAGGCCATGGGGAAAAAATCAGAATCTTTATTCCTCCCACAGACACAAAACAATTGGGAGACTCAGTCTCAGATCACTTGCTGTGGAAGTTCCCTGACGATGGCAGAGAAATCAGCTGCATTAATTCCTTTAATTGATCTGACTTTTAATGGCTACAAGATTATTTTTGAAATGTTATCTTGGAGATTTTACCTTCTGTGTTAACATGGAACTATTCAACAGCTTCAGTTAAATGATTCTCACGAAGTGGCAGGATGACAGTAACTCAGCACAATTGCTCAAGACTTGTTTCACTTGGAAACCAGGCTAAAATCTACATATAAATACCCTCTGCAGGCCTGGACAATCCACTAGAATGGTTTGGGCTACAGCTGAACTGGTTCCAAAAGCACTACACCAACAGCAGCAAGGAGACTGTTCTTAAGGAGCAACAGAGGTTACCTCTAGACTGGACAACTAGAGTCATGTAGTGAGCAGAGTAATGGCGCTGCCAGAATTCCCTCAGTCTGGTGTAGGTGTCGATACTATTCCTTCTGGGCTCGTGTTTGAGTGTATCTGCATTACCTGGAAACATTCAAAGGCAGGTAGTTAGTTTTCCACGCAATGGTTATGTCAAGACCAGACATGCCAAGAATTTCTCTCTGTCCCTAAGTCGTGGTAAAGCACAATAAAAATACCCAACAAAAGGCTGGAGTTAACGGGATGTTGATGGAAATTTAGTATGTTCCAATTTCTGGTTCTTATTATAATGCCAGTTGATATTTCTATGCCAAGGAAGGGCAGAGTCCTCCTGCATCACCAGATCACCCACATGGGGCACAGCTCACTGTGTGTTGCCAGCTCTTCCCTCAACAATGGAACTTGCAGAACAGCAGAGGGAAAAAGAGGGGGAATTATGATGTTCAGTGTATGTCACTATAGAAATTTATAAAAGTGAGCTACATTTCAAGGCTGGCCAACTCTAATACCCATCACAAAGCAATTCACACACACACCAGCACCACAAGGGTGAGAGAGCTGGGACTGTATTGCCCCAGGGAAGGAGGACTATTTTCCTTCTGCCCCCCTCACATGGCTGTGAAGGTCACCCTTCTGCAATTTCAACAGGGAATTAACTTTGTAAAGCCTCCTTAGACACAAATTCAGAAAAAATTTATTTTCCCAGGAAATTTTACTAGGGGAAAACCAAGCAAGATGGAGATGACTCAGAGAGCAGTACCTTTTTGTTAACACAAAGTTACATCATTATACACCTCAGGCAACCCAGCTTTAACATCAGCAAAAAGCAGTACAAGAATGAAAAGTGTCTTAAAAAGGAGACAGCTGCTTTTATTCCCAACCATTTTACTGTAAAATGGATAATTGCTCTTATACATCTGAGCAAGGCTAGTGTTGGCTGTGATAAGATAGTTCATGTTAGTACATCTAACCACTCAAATGTTAAAGTGCTTAAAAGTTTAAATATTATCACCACTTCATACCAGAAATTCAGGACTTACCCCAAAAAAATTTCTTCATAGGATGTCCAGGCCTGGCAAGACTCCCAAATAACATCTCCTTTCTGTTTGTATCAGAGGGCCTTGCTAGCTGATACTCTGTTAAAGAATTTGTAGTGACATGCATCAACATTTGAGGTCATGTTCCCACAAAACAAAGCAGAAATCCCATTAAAAAATGAGAGCTGAGCAGGATCGTTTCCAAAAATGCAGTTCTACAATCAGTTTACACTGACCTAAATACGGGAACTCTGCCAAAATCAAGGATTCCCACTCCTGAACTGCATTTTCCTATTTTTGTTGGTAATAAGAAACATGCAGAGCTAATTGTTTAGGCTGGGTTATCCTGCAGGCAGTTCGGGGAGCTGACACCACTCCCTGGGCAGCACATCACCAGTGTCAGTGCAAGGGAAGGACAGGTTTTCCACCATGAAGGTGTTGAAGAACCACACCTTAACTCAAAGCAGGTCCTTGTTTACACTGACACAATTCAAAGACCAAATTGCCCATTTTTCCTTGCCAGAAGACAGATGGATGAAGATGATGATGATTTATTCCAACAAATATTTGAACCAGTTGGTATATCTGCCAATAACACTTCTTTTTCTAAACCAGTAAAGTCCTATACTGGAAGTATTCATCACATATTAGCAAATCAACACTCCACTCCCTTCTATGCCCAGTTTATTTCCTCCTGGGAAGCACTTTTGTTGTTATTCAGGCACTATAATAAGGAGGTAAGTAAAATTACCTCAGTTTATTGTATTAACTCCACATAGGACTGCGGAGAGCACACAGGCCATGCTGGAGCTAAAGGCACGTTGTTCATTGAAGAGGATCCACTTGCTCGTGTAACTGCCTTGCCAGTCACTGCCAAACCACTTCAAATTATTAATTTCTAGTTCAAGAAATGAGAGGGTAAACCCTCACAGGGATGGCACTACATGCAGTCTTTCTCCTCTAACAGCCACCGATGTCCACGAAACTTCAGCTGCAGAGTTTAAATCTCTCTGACAAGGTAGGTGGACTTGACTGAAGTGCTCAGAAGGACAGTCCAATATGGAAACCAATAAACAGTGTTACAATGTAGGTTTGGCTTTAAAAAGATGGGCCAAACATACAGGAAAAGATTCTCTTACTTACCACTGTCTACAGCCTCGACTTCTCGATCTATTGCATCTCTGATCATCAGTGGGTGAATAAAGAATTGTGCCCACCTATGGAACAGAAAAATTCATATACTTTTCTTCAGTGTCTATTAGACTAGGAAAAAAAATCACCAGTTAAATCCAGCATCTACTATTTTGGTTTTTACAGTTGCTTGTCTTACAAATTATGTAATTCTTGACTGTACTGCCTTAAAGAATGATAGAAGCCTGTTTTGTGATGCCATCAAAAACCACAGGGCAAGGTTTCCATGCTCCATAGAGTGGGACTGAATTGTCTGGATACAGCAGGACATGACACTAATGGGTGCAGGATTATCTGCCTTCACATCCTGAGAATGATCACACCAGATCACACAAGGGATCCACCTAGTCTGGTTCCTGGCTCTAACAGGGACCAGTCAGTGCTTCAGAGGAAACCATCAGTTGTTCACCAGGAACAATGTGACCACAGGGAAAGTTTCTTCCTAACTGCAGACAACAAACTGTCCTGAAACACAAGTTTTTATATCCATCACAGTTTTATTATCCATTGCTGTATCTACCATCCAGATGCATTTATTCTGTACCCACAGAGAGCAGAGCAATGGAAAGGGGCAGATCTGCAGTGCATGGAGACTCTGCAGAAGGCTGACAGAGAACCTAATATTTCTATTTGATTTGTTGAGATTTTTAAATGATGGTTGAAGCAAAAGGTTAAAAGGAATACATTGCTGAGTGAGTTCTACAGCTGCAAGACCCATTACACTAAAGACAACTAAAAGGTGATGTCTTTCAGTTTCTTTGGATCCACAAGTGCTTGAAGGAGCAGAAATCATCCTCAGCACCCATTTATCTCCTTTGCATAAGGAGCTGTTCTACAGAACTTCTAACTTCTGTGTTTCCTCTTCCCTAAGTGAGTTGTTGTGGCAGATTGCAATCCTATTTTTTCATCTTTCACACTTCCAAACATCTAAAAAGCTGGACTAATCTGCAAATGGAAGCTAATTCTGGCCTGGTAATGTCAAATTTAAATAATACTTGGTAAAATGTGCAAACACTTCATTGCAGGAATGCAGGTCATTGCAGGAATATTTTTAGATCAAAGTAAATTTGCAGTGGAGTTTACTCTCCTCCTGAAATAATTTATGGCATCAAGAATACTCAGCTCTGCCCCCATGAATGAGTAATTCCTCTCACTGTAGGAAAGCATGCCAAGCTCTGTTGCCCCAGCATATCCCAGAGCATAGAAGAGCAAGTTAAACACTTTCTGACAAAAGCTATATAGAGCAGCAAATACCACCCTGGTTTGGGTTAAATGTCTCCTTTAGAGGCATACCCATCCGGATGGATTACACTGGGAAACAAACTAACAAAAACTGAAAAAACAGTAACTTAAATCAGGACAGACATTTCCAGGGATGAGTCACTGGGATTCTGGGAGCACTTCCCCTCTGATCAGTTGTCACCTTGCATAATAATTCTTATGTCATCAATGCTGCCAGTTTGAGGCTACCAAAAGAATCAGAAAGCTGCATGCATTAAACTTACACATGGATCCCACGTAATCCCACAGTGTCTACACCAGCACTACCTCAAAAAACCAGCAACATACCCGGTGGGAAGTAACATTTCCATATATTCAGTATCACTGTTGTAGTGCAGGTACCTATGGATGTTCAGCAACAGCCTTGATCACCCCAAAATGAAGAACTGAACAGGTACACCCAAGCTCCTGAGGCACATACAAACATTAATTAACACCTAATCACCGTTTATACAAAGTTACCTATCCAGGCCTTCCTTGAAGAACTTCCTCTGCACATCAAACTGGAAGATTGTCCTCTCACAGTCGGTCGAGGCGTTGTCCCCACCCCCGTGTTTCTTCAGGAACACATCGAACCCGTTCTCATCTGGGTACTTCAAACTGCCCATGAAAACCACTGCAACAAAAAAGCAGCACCATTACCAAGATGACATTAATTGGCTAGTCCCAGTTGCAGCTAATAAGCAACCCCCTCAGTGCAGTGTCACCTGCAACTGACCCACAGCTCACACACAGAGGGCAACGCCTCAATACCAACAGCCTGTGTGATCTGCCCAGGACCCACTGTGGTTCTGCCTCTTGCAGTGCCAACCTGGGCATGCCTGGCCTCAGAAAGGCAAGGACAGCATTTGGAGACACATCTGGACAGAAACTTCAGGTGATTTCTGTGCCCATACTACTACTAATTCACAACCCCTCCCTAGGGAGATACAGCTTTGTAGCTCCAGCCTGGTTTATAAAGCCACAGGTAACATGCTTCCCCTCAATTTAATGATAAAAAATAATGTTGATAGAAGCTAATGCATGGCTTGCCAAAGGGTATGAGACATCTTCTCTCATATTAAGAGTTTCTTACTAAGTAAAATAAATTCTCAAATAGCCACAATAGGAAATGATACTAAAATACTACAGACATCCTGAGCTACACAGCACTCATTTTGCACTAAATCTGGAGAAGATAAAATAGGAGCAGGTACATACTATGTTCCAGGAAGTGTGCTAATCCAGGCAGATCTTCAGGATCAGAGAAGCTGCCAACAGCAACACAGAGGGCTGCTGCAGACTAGAGAAAATACAACACTCTCAGTAAAAGCTGTTTCAAGAAACACTTCAGGAAAATGACAGAAGCATAAGATGCATCAGCCAGGACAGGCACAATAAAAAGGTTTAGTCTGAATGCCTAATCACAAGGCTTCAGACCTCAAGAAAGCTCACTATGTATTTTTTCAACCTACAGCTTTAAGTACATACCTGCTTTTCTGAATAGACTCTCTTTCTTGTCTCTTCTTTTTCAGCCAGCTCTTCTAATTCACTGTCATCAGAACCACTGAAATCCTCATTATCTCCATTACTGTCCTCACTCTCATCCCCCTCATCACAGTCCTCATCATCAAAACCTTCTCTACCATCTTCGATCTCAGCTCCAGAATCATCACATTCATCACTTCCCTCTTCAGATTCCTCATTATCATTGTCCTCTTCCTCCTCTGGGGCACCATCCAAGTAATTAAAATCCGAAATCAAAAGTGCACATAAGCCATTTTGCAGTTCGATATACCTGAAAGAATAATTATTTATAATGAATATGTTAATTTCCTAAATCTGAATTTTCAGAAGCATGAAAATGTCATCATTTTCTGTGCTCTTCAACTGAGAGTGATTTCCTAATGAAAATCTCACAGTAGGTACGACTGAGAACAGCATTCTGTTATTGAACAGCTGTAAGGATAAGAAGCAGTTCCAGGCTGTGGCAGAAGCTCTTCCCCCCATAAGGTCAAGCATACTGATTTTGGCTTTTCTTTCTTTCTTTGTGAAACATTTAAGCTGCTAGCACTCACTTCATGTACTCAGAACAGCCAAAGCCAAACTTCAACAGTCTGTTACTCTTGTCAGGCCCTTAGAAACAGATATTATATGGCAGAATGAAGATCTTAGTCTTTGTCTCTAAGTAGGCCCAAGAGACTCCATTTGATTTGATCAATGTTTTGTGTTAAATGGGGTCCACAGACACAGCAGGTTTGTGTTAGAAAGGAAAGAGTTCCTCTGCAGGATGCATAAAACAAGGCACAGGGGGTTGGCTGGGTTACTATGAAGAAGCAATGAAGAGAGTTCTCTGTGTATGCTTACACAGAACTTTCTATATATGTATGTGCACATATATAAATAAAACCCCCCAAGCCCTCTGTGCAGCACCGTTCTACAACTCTTCCCACTGAGCACAGCGAGCACCAATGCTCTGCAGCACAAGAGCCCTCAGCAGTATTCACTTCCCACCAGATCTGGAACAGACAGTCACAACATGTCAAATTAACCAGAGCACGCCCCCCAGGAGTTTGCACTGGCTGGTACACCAGATGCAGAAAGGAAGGAATGCTGGATCCAGAAAATACCTCACCCATCCTATGAACTAGTGTGATATAGACAAGTGGTACCTGATTCAGAAAAAAAACCAAAAAACCCCAACTAGAATAAAACAAATCCATGCTCACATTCCACACTTCCAGAAAAATCTGAGTAACAAAGCAGAAATTCACAGAACACTTTGTTTTGAAAGGGGCCCTTTGAGGTCATCTAGTCCAGCCCCCAAGTTTGTATCGGATCAGAACACTGGTCTTGGACTAACTCTATGAAAAAAAGGTAATGAACAAATGTTTAACATTTATGTTAGGCCTATGAATCATGACCAGTCATCCAAGGGGAAGTGACAGTGCCTGCTCGGGGCCAGCACGAACACACCCAGCTCGCTGCAGGACTGCTGAGCAGGACAAATGTGCTCCAATCCAAAGCACAGGTGCATTCTGGCTCCCTCAAACTGCAGCACAGTGTGCAACTTGCAGAGGTGCTCTGACCAAATTCAGGGGGCACAGATCCATGCTAATGTCTGGGAATAAAGTTAATCCCCTATACAGGCCAAAAGCGTTTGCTAACCATTTTCATTATGTACAAATGTCACACTTGTGAACATACAAAGGGCCCTAAAATACATACACTGTACACTTGGGTGCTTCAGTCTCTGAGCAGTTCACAGCCAGAGCCCCAGACAGCGACAAGCCAACGTGGCTGCAGCATCTTCCAGCACAACCAGCATCTCCTTATCCTCCACAACTCTCCTCCTCAGGTTCTCCCCATGGAGAACATCACCCTCCCACGGATCAGTCACAGAAAGCAGAGAACAGAATGGGGCTATCCTTCCAGAGGAACAGGGTGCCATAAAGCTGTTTAGCCAGGTGTATCCAGTAGCTCTTGTTGATCCTTTCCACATACCTCCTTTAATTATCCTAATTTGACCTTACTCATGTGGAGGCTCGTGGGTGGTGCACACAGGACAGAAAGCACCCAGCAGCAAGGACAGGGCTGAGCCAGAGCCACGCTGCCCCTGGGGGCTCTCAGGTTTCACTCCAGGACAATCTAGAACAGTTTAGGTCATACTCACTAGAGGCACCACTGACATAGGTCTTCTTTACTTTTTCCATGTTTCAGTCCAATGGAAAAGGACAAATGTAACCAATACATAAGTATCCATTAGTATGTAAAATGCAGTGCAGAAAATGCAATCACATAATGTAGAAAGAGAAGCAAGTACAGTCCAACTGCTTTTTTGAAGGACTAGACAGGCACTGATGCAAACAAAGCTTAAATATAAAATAAAATTCAAGTTCTTCAAAATACTGTTTAAACATCCTGGGTAACTTTAAACAGGATTGTTCTCACGCTTTTTCTTATATTAATGACAATTGTTTGTAAGTTAAAATTGAAATACATACCAGTGTATGGTAAACACTGAGAAATGCTGTAATTTCCCAAATTACAAGCACTACGAGCCCATGAAATTCCATATATGGATGAATTTAAATAAAACATACACTTTTGGTAAACATAATTACCCAATTACAGCTCTAATGAGCAAACCCAACTTTAATTATGACAATTATTTTGTCTCAACAAACTCACTTCTGAAAATATATCCTCCAATCTGTCAGAGCAATTTTGGTTTTGTGATCACTCTATCTGAGAAGGTAAAATATGGAATTTTTTACTAAGTTAAGGCTGATGTCAGTAGATAGACACATTAAGCCCACTGTGCCTGAGCATCCATCATCACTGATGAGTGAACAGAGTGTGTTTGCATCATCACAGGTACAACTGGCATCCAGGGACACTGAGCTGCTTCTTCCTAAGGGCAATGTCTGTGTCTGTGCTGTGCAAGGCTCACTCCCCACACATGGAAATCAGTCTGAAAAATCCCGTTACGAATGGGCAGTAAGATTTCTGGAAAATTTCTGTATCAGTTTATCTTACAAGCAAACACACTCCCAATTCTCTCTGTGCAGAGGTTACTCCTGAGCCTCCAGACAGGCAGGGACAGCCTTCAATGGATTTCCCAAGCTTCATCCACCAGTGTGCTGCCCCAGGTAGCCGAGGCAGAAGTTCCCGAAGCTGACAGCATCTGTAGCTGTGAGTTTTGCAGGAAGACAGCCTGCCACAAAGTAGCACGAGTAGGAATGCCAGCAGGAGAGGCAGGCAGCCATCCAGAGGAAGCAGCAAGGAAGTAGGGCAAGAAGGGAGGGAGCAAGTTTCTCCCTAAGCCAATGGGCACAGTCCTCGTCAGGCAGCCAGCAGGGAATTTCACTGTCAACCAATGTCACTGCAAATCTAAAACTCAGTTCCAGGCTCAGGCAGCAGATTCTCCACTGGCTGCACAAATTAGGCATCATGAAAAGTAAAGATTAAAAAAAAAAAAAAGAAGCAGCTCTAATAAAGGCTGGATCACCTTCTGCCTAACAGGAAGAAGTTATCAGAGTGTCCCTTCGAGAATAAACTGCCTTACAGTATCCAAAGAGCTCAATCTCTGCTGGAGTTTGAGCCCTTGCTGTGTCTGTGCTCAGGGAAGGTGATCTTTTCTGTCACTTTCAGGGAGTTTACTCAGAAATACTCAAATAAAAACACAAACAAAACGACAGCCTAAAAGCACTTTGCCTCAACTCAGTGATGTATTTGCGTTAAAACTTGGAAACTCATCTAAACCAGGAAGAGTTTTAGAGACCTTCAAAGTTGGGATCTGCTCTGAAATACTTCAACGGCACTTTGCCCTCCAGCCTAACGCTTTCGGCGAGGGGCTGCCCGGCCGAGGCACAATTAATTGGGAATCGCTGTGCCTGGCGATGCCCCAGCCCTGCAGAGGTGCCGATGGCCCCGGCCCGGCCAGCCCCGGCCCCGCTCCCGCACGGCCCATCCCGGTTCGGACACACCCGCGGACCCGCAGCCTCCGCCTGTGGCACCGGAGCCCCCAACTCCCCCGGGCCCGGCCCACCGAGCCCCGTCCTCCCCCGCCTCCCCTCCCTCCCTCACCGGTACTGCTTGGGGTCACTGGGGGACTTGACGATGTCGGGGTCGCCGAGGTTGTGTCCGGGGCCGCCCGCGCCGCGCTCCTCCTCCTCGTCCCCATGAGGCGAGCGGCCCCCGGCGTCTCGGC